>CM054157.1:48373483-48375983 GCA_028751875.1 Rapana venosa | reverse complement strand
GTAAGTCCGTAAGTATGTCTGTGTGTCTGTAAGTATGTCTGTATGTCTGCAAGTATGTATGTAAGCATGCCTGTATGTCTGTAAGTATGTCTGTATGTCTGTAAGTATGCCTGTAAGTATGTCTATATGTCTGTATGTCTGTAAGTATGCCTGTATGTCTGCAAGTATGTCGGTAAGTATGTCTGTATGTATGTCCGTAACTATGTCTGAACGCCTGTAAGTATGTCTGTATGTCTGTAAGTATGTCCGTAACTATGTCTGTATGCATGTAAGTATGTCTGTATGTCTGTGAGTATGCCTGTATGTCTGCAAGTATGTCTGTAGAATCTGCAAGTATGTCTGTATGTCTGTCTGTAAGTATGTCTGTATGGCTACATGCCTGTAAGCATGTCTGTAAGTCTGTAAGGATGCCTGTAAGGATGTCTGTAAGGATGTCTGAAAGTCTGTAAAGAGGAGAATGATACATTTAAAAACAAAACAATTCACATTGCTGTTTGAACTGACACATCCGTTTGCTGGGAATATTAATAATAAAGGAGAATAAGAATAATAAAGAATCCATCCATCCATCCATGCATCCATCCATCCATCCATCCATCCATCCATCCAATCAATCAATCAATCAATCAATCAATCAAGCAGTCAATCAAGCAGTCAATGCACGATTTTAAAATAAAGTGACTTTCCACATCTCCCATCCCACATCCGCATCCACAGACTCGTTTCAACATCCCACCCCCTTTCTAAAATACCTGGCCTTGAAAATAAGCGGACAAGCATTCCTCAGGTGTAATCGTACGCTCACACGATTTAACAAAGAAGAAGAAGAAGGAGGAGGAGGAGGAGGAAGAGGAGGAGGAAGAGGAGGAGGAGGAGGAGAATGCAAAAAAGAAGAAAAGATGAAGAAGGAGAAGAAGGAGGAGGAGGAGGAGGAGGAGACGAAGAAGAAGAATTGCGAAGAAGAAGAATGAGAAGAAGAAGAAGCAGAAGGAGGAGGAGGAGGAGAATGCAAAGAAGAAGAAAAAGATGAAGAAGGAGGAAAGGAGGAGACGAAGAAGAAGAAATGCGAAGAAGAAGAATTGGAAGAAGAAGAAGAGAGAGGAAGAAGAAGAATTGCGAAGACGAAGAAGAAAACGAAGAATGCGAAGAAGAACAAGCAGAAGAATGCGAAGAAGCAGAAGCAGAAGCAGAAACAGCAGCAGCAGCAGCAGCACAAGAAGAAAAAAGAAGAAGAAGAAGAAGAAGAAGAAGAAGAAGAAGAAGAAGAAAAGAAGGGGGGGGGGGGGGGAGAGAGAGAGAGAGGACAGAGAGAGACAGAGAGAGATAGACACCACACACACAGAGACAGAGAGAGAGGGAGAGGGAGAGAGAGACAGAGACAGGAAAAGACAGAGAGGCAGAGAGAGGGAGAGAAGGGAGAGATAGGGAGAGAGAGAGAGAGAGAGGGAGAGAGAAGGAGAGGGAGAGAGAGACAGACAGAGGGACTTATATCCTTATAATTATGCAAGGTCCTTACTAAAACAAAACAAAACAAAACCAACCAACCAGCCAACCAACCAACCAACCAGCCAACCAACCAACCAACCAACCAGCCAACCAACCAACCAACCAACCAGCCAACCAACCAACCAACCAAGCCAACCAACCAACCAACCAACCAACCAAATAAACACTCAAACACCCAAATCAACAGATAAAGTAGAGAGGGGGTATGGGCAGGATAGCCTAGTGGTTAGAGCGTTGCGCTCGTGATCTGACGGCCCGGGTTCGAGCCACCACCGAGACACCCGCTCAAGGGGATTTTTACCCCTGGAGTTAACATCAGTACAGACTCCACTCCTCCAAAAGTCCTTCAGATGAGCCATAAATCCAGGTTGCATGTGCAAAACGCACGCAGAACATCTTGTCTTTCGGCAGAGTAGGCCATTTTGTGCCAGTAAGAACGGATGAAAAGATCTTGAAAAAAAACCCACATAGGCAGTAGAGTCATTTTTAGGCGTTAACCCTGAAGTCAGAATGCAGCTACCTTACTTAAAGGAAGGAAGGTGGCAGGATGGTTAAGACGTTTGCCTGCCAACAAGTAAACCGTGAGGTTTTGGGTTCGATTCCCAGCCTCGCCCTTTCTTCCCAGTTTGACCCAAAAAAAATCGAACTGAATGTCAAAGTCCTTCGGATGAGACTATAAACCGAGGCCCCGTGTTCGAACGCATGCAGAACATCTTGCCCACACGTTAAATCCTGTTCCGCTTTTCGTAAGAGTAGGCCATTGTGTGCCGGTGGAAACAGATGGCAAAATTTACAAAACCGCATACACACGGGGACTGGATGTAAAAAGAGCACATGAGTGCTTATTCCATTATCCTCGATATAAAAGAATAAAAAACAACAACAACAAATAAATAAATAAAAGTAGTTTAGCGGTAGCATATGTCAAAAAATGGTGACAATACTGAACCTCAGAGCTCTAGCCAAAGAAAACAAAACCCCAGACCCCAAACAA
>CM054157.1:48358483-48365983 GCA_028751875.1 Rapana venosa | reverse complement strand
GACTAAACTGCATACACGCGGGGACTGGATGTAAAAAAAAGCACACGAGCACTTATCCTCGAAATAAAAGAATGAAATGAAATAAAATAAATAAAATAACTCACACACACGTACAAACACACACCACATACACACACACGCACACACGCACACGAACACACACAAACGACACACACACACACACACACACACACACACACACACACACACACACACAACACACACACACGCACGCACACACGCACACGAACACACACAAACGCACACACACACACAAACTCACACACACACACGCACACACACTCACAAATACACACACACACACACAAACACTCACACACAGCCCCACCCCCACCCCAAATTCTCTATCTCCCCCCCCCCCCCTCCACCCCCCTCCCCCCCCCCCCCCCCCCCCCCCCCCCCCCCTATCCATGACAAATTCATGAAAAACAAAAGCTTCATATTTTCCCAGGCTTCTGTTTCTCTTGACACAACTATGCATTCTGTAATATACAATCATCCAGAGAAAGAAAGAAAGGAAGAAAGAAAAAAGGAAGGAAGGAAGGAAGGAAAGAAAAAAAGAACAAATAAAAAAGAAAAAAGGGAAAAAAGAAAAAAAAAAGGGAAAAAAAAAAAGGGAAAGGGAAAAAAAAGAAAGGAAAAAAGGGAAAGGGAAAGGGAAAGGGAAAAGGGGAAGGGAAAAGGAAGGAAGGAAAAAAGGGAAAAAAAAAGGGAAGGGAAGAAAGGAAAAAGGGGAAGGGAAAAAAGGGAAGAAAAAGGAAAAGAAGGAAAAAAAGGAAAAAAAGGGAAAAAAAAGGAAAAAAAGGGAAAGGGAAAAGGAAAGGGAAAAAAAAGGAAAAAGAAAGGGAAAAAGAAAGGAAGGAAAAAAGGGAAAAAAGGAAAGGGGGGGAAAAAAAAAGAAAAAAAAAAGGAAAGGAAAGGGAAAAAAAAAAGAAAAAAAAAGGGAAGAAAAAAAGGGAAAGGGAAGGGAAAAAGGAAAAAAAAAAAAGAAAAAAAAGGGGAAAAAAAAGAAAAAAGGGAAAAAAGGAAGGAAGAAAGAAAAAAAAAAAAAAGAAAGAAAAAAAAGAAAAGGGAAAAGAAAAAGAAAAAGGAAAGAAAAAAGGGGGAAAAAAAAAGAAAGAAAAAAAAAGAAAGAAAAGAAAAAAAAAAGGAAAAGAAAAAAAAAAAAGGAAAAAGGAAAAGGGAAGGAAGAAAAAAAAGGGAAAAAAAGAAAAAAAAAAAAAAAGGAAAAAAAAAATAAGAAAGAAAAGGGGAAAAGAAAGGGAAAAAAAAAAAAGGGGAAAAAAGGGGAAGGAAAAGAAAAAAAAAAAAAAAGAAAAAAAGGAAAAAAAGGGAAAAAAAAAAAACCAAAAAAAAAAAGGGGGGGAAAAGAAAAAAAAAAAAGAAAGAAGAAAGAAAAAAAGGAAAGAAAAAAAAGAAAAAAAAAAAGGAAAAAAGAAAAGAAAAAAAAAAAAAAAAACCTTCCCAATTTTTCCCAAAGGCCTCTTAACCAACCATCCAGTTTTTTAATAGAAGCCAGTAACCGGAAAAAAGCAGGTTGGTAAAATGGATGTCGCCCTGTCTGTCTGTCTTCTGTCTGTTGTCTGTTTTCCCCTTTCTTTGCCCTTCTTCTGTCTTTTTTGGGTTTTTCCCTTCTTCGCCCTGTCTTCTTCTGTTTTCCCTTCTATCTTTCTGCTTCTTTCTTTTTTCTATCTATCTGTTTTTCTGTTTTCTTCTTTTTCTATCTATTTTCCCTTTTCTGTCTGTTTTTCTTCTTCGTCTGTTTTCTTTTCTATCGGGTCTGTTTGTCTGTCAAACAAACCCCTTTAAATTTTCTACCCTATCTATTATCTTTTTATCTAAAAATTTTCTTCTTTTCTTTTCTTCTTCTTTTCCCTTCTATTATCTTTTAAAACCTATCTATCTACTTTCTATCTATCTTTTCTGTCTTCTTCTGTCTGTCTGTCTGTCTATCTATTTTACCCTATCTAAACCCTTCTTCTTCTTTCTTTTATCTATCTATCTACCTGTCTGTCTTCTTCTATCTTCGGGTCTTCAAATCTATCTACTATCTGTCTGCTGTCTTTCTACCCACCCTATCTACCCGTTGCTATTTTATCTATCTATTTTGTCTGTCTGTCTACCCTATCTATCTGTCAAATCGGTCTGTCATCTGCCCCTTCTGTCAAATCTATCTTTTTCTGTCTACGGCCCTGTCTATCTATCTATCTTCTTTATCTATCATACTATCTATCTATCTAACTATCTATCTGCCCAAACTGTCTGTCTGTCTGTCTTTTCTATCTACATCTATCTATCTATCTATCTGTCTACCCAATTTTGGTCTGTCGGCCCTGCTGTCTATCGGGTCTGCTGTCTGTCTATCTTCTGTCTGTCCCCCCTGCCCTGTCTTTTTCTGTCTGTCTATCTATCTATCTATTTTTCTGCCCTTCTGCCCTGCTATACTACCCTTATCAAATCAAACTGTTTTTCGGGTCTTTTCTGTCATCTATCAATCTACCTTGCCCTGTCTTTTCTGTCTGTCGTCGGTCTATCATCTACCCTATCTATTTTAAACCCAAATCAAATCTATCTGTCTATCTTTTCTATCTATCTTAAACTATCTATCTATCTATCTATTTTATCTATCTATTTTATCTGTCTGTCTGTCTGCTGTCTGTCTATCTATCTGTCTGTCTTCTATCTATCTATCTACCAAATCTTCTTTTTCCGGTCTGCCCCGGTCTACCATCTGTCGGCCCTGCTGTCTGTCTGTCGTCTGCCCAATCTATCTATCTGTCTTCCTGTCTTCTGTCTGTCTGCCCTGTCTGTCTGTCTGTCTTCATAATCTATCAAATTTTATCTGTCTGTCGTCGTCTGTCCTTCTATCAACAAAAAAACTGTTATCTGTCGTCTACCGCGTCGGGGGTTCTATCCTCACTTCTATCTATCTAATCTATCTATCTATCTATCTTTTTGCTATTTTGTCGGTCTATCTATCTATCGCCCTACTGCCGTCGGGTTTTGTCTGTCTTCTGCCCTTCTGTTTTGGTCTGTCTGTTTTTCTTTTCTGTCTCCCTTTTCCTTCTCCCCCCCCTTTTTTGCTGTCTTCACATTTTCTTTGCACTCGAAAACGCTTGGCGGGTTTCCCTTTTTTGGCTCTGCGGGGCCCTTCCGTTTGAACATACTCTTTTTTGTGTTTTTGCGAAATGTGCAGATTTTGGGGTTTTCTTTTTTTTCTGCGTTTTTTTCTTTGGGCGTTTTGTTTTTTTCCCCTTTTTTTTTCTGTGTGTGGATTTGTCTGTGTGTATGTGTGTCTGTTTTAGTCGGGCTGGCTGACTTTCTTTCCCCACTTTGTTTTTTTTTTGTTTTTTTTTTTGTTTGTTTAGTTTTTTTTTTTTCTTTTCTTTTTCTTGTTCGTTCTTTTTCTTTTTCCTCTTCTTCCCCTCCTCCTTCTTTTTTTCTTCTTTTTTCTTCTTCTTCTTTTTTCCCCCTTTTCCTTCTTCTTTTTCTTCTTTTTTCTTTCTCTTTTCCTTTTCCCTTCTTCCTCCTCGTCGTTCGTGGGTCCTCCTTTTCCCTTCCTCCTTCTTCTTTTCCTCCCCTTCCCCTCCTCCTTCTTCTTTTTCCCCTCCCTTTTCCTCCTAAATTCTTCTTCCCTCCCCCTCCTCCTTCTTCTCCTCCTCCTCCTTTTCCTCTTCCCCCTTCTTTTCGTCCTTCTTCTTTTTCCTCCTCTTCCCCCCTCCTCCTTCTTCTTTTCCCCCCTTCCTTTCCCTCTCCCTCCCCCTTCCCCCCCTTCTTCTGTCCTCCTTTTTCCTCCTCCTTTCCCTTTTCCTATTTTTCCCCCTTTTTCCCTGCTTCCTCCTCCTTCCCCTCCCCCTTTTCTTCTTTTTCCCCCCCTTCCTCCTTTTTTCCTCTCCTTTTCCCCCCCCCCTTTTTCCCCCTTTTCTTTTTCTATTTTTTTTCCCAATCTTTTCTGCTAAAAAGCAAGATTTGGAAGTGTTTTTTTCTAACTTCACACAAGTATGGTTACAATCAGACATCACAAAGGGGGGTGATTTTTAAACCCTTGGGTTGCGCGGCGGGTCGCTTTGTTTTTTGGCATTGCCTGTGTTTGTGTGTGTGGGTGGGGGTTTTGTGTGGTGTGTGTGTTGTGGGTGTGTTTGTGTTTTGGGTTTTGGGGTTGGGTGTTTTTTGTGTGTGTTTGGGGTGTGTGTTTTTGTTTTGTGTTTTATGCATTTTGGGTGGGGTGAGGTGGGGTGTGTTGTGTTGTATGGTGTGGGGGGGGTTGTTTTGGGTTTTTGTGTGTGTGTTGTGTGGTTGGTGTGTGTGTTTTGTTGTTTTGAAATTGTGTTTTGGGGTGTGTTGAAATTGTGTGTGGGTGTGGTGAGGAAAAAGGGTGTGAAATGTCTGTAAGTGTGTGTTGTACGTGTGGGGTGTTTGGGGTTGGGGTGTGTGTGTTGTTGTATGCGTGGGTGTGTTTGGTGTGTGTTTTTGTTTTGTATGCGTGTGTGTTTTTTGGGGTGTGTGTGGGGTTTTGTATGCGTTTTATATGGTTTTTTGTAGGGGGGGATGTGTGTTTGGGGTTTGAGAGCGTGTGTTGTGTGGGGGTTTTGGGTTTTGGGGTTGTGTTTTGGGGTTGTGTGTGTGTGTTGTGTTTGTATGGGGTTTTTTTGTGTGGTGTGTGTGTGTGTGTGTGGCGTGTGTTGGTGTTGTTTTGTGTGGTGTGTTGTGTTTGTGTGTGGTGTTGTGTTTTGGTGTGTGAAATGTTTTTTGTTTTGTGTTGTTTTTTTGTGTTGTTGGTTGTGTGTTTTGTGGTGTGCGTTGTATGGTTGTGTTGTGTGTTTTTGGTGTGTGGGGTTGTGCGTGTGTGTGTCTTGTAGCTTGTGTGTTTTGGGGTTGGGAAAGTGGGGGCGTGTGTGTGTGTTTTTATGCGTGTTTGTGTGTGTGTGTGTGTGTGTGTGGTGTTTTGTTTTAACGTGTGTGGGGTTTTCCCCGGGGTATATGTGTGTGTGTGTGTGTCTTTGGGAAATGGAGGGGTGGGAAGCCCCTTTGGTGTTTGGTGTCTGTGTTGTTGTTGTTTTTGCTGTGTTGCTGCTTTTTTTGCGGTGTTGTTGTTGTTGGTGATGGTAAATATGTGTTTCTTTTTTTTGTTTTTTATTGGGGTGTGTGTGTGTGTTTTGTGACAAAATTCTGCCATTCTTTCAGATTTAGTCAATTTTTTTTTCCACGAGGGACTAACAAAAAATCTTTTTTCTTTATTCATAAACGTTTGAATTTTTTTTTTGACTTTTGCCCCAAAATTTTACAATGAAAAATTTTTCCCCGCCCCCTAAATTTTTTGTGAATAAATCTCTGCTATGTCTCGGGCCTCTCTTTCTCTCTCTATCCTGTCCCCTCTTCTCCCCCCTCCCAAAACCCCCCCCAAAACACACACCCCACACACAAAAACAAAAAAAAAAACACCCACACACACCAACACACAAACAACAACACACAACAAACACACCAGGGCCCCGAAACCTCACACAACCCAAAAACACAAAAAAAAAAACACACAAACAAACACAAAACACACATACAAACATACACAAAAACATACACACAAAAATACATACACATACACCCCCAAACACCCCGGGTGCGTGCGCCCCGGCACACGCGCGCGCGCGAAGACCAAAAGCAATAAAAAGCAAAAAAATGTTTACGCATTACCCCTCGAAGCAAAAACACTTTGATTAAATTTGATCTCTCCTCTCTCATTTCCCTCCATTTTTCCCCTCCCCCCCTTCCACCCCCCCTTTTCTCACTCCCCCCTTTCCCCTCTCTCCCAAATTTCCCATTTCCCCCCCTCATTTCTCTCTTCCCTCTCCCCCCCAAACCCCTCTTCTCACCCTCCCTCCCCTCTCTCTCTCCTCCCCTCCCCCCCCTCATCCCCTCTTTCCCCCCTCTCTCCCATCTCTCTCCCACCTCTTCTCCCCCCCCTTTTCACCTTCCCTCTCTCCTCTCCCCTCTCTTTTAATCTCCCCCTCCTTGTCCCCCCCATTTCTCTTCCCTTTTCCTCTCCTCTCGCCCCTCCCACCTCTCCTCTCCCTCTCCCTTCCCTCCCAACTCTCCCTTCCCTTTTCTCTCTCCCCCCCTCTCCCCTTTCTTCCCCCCTCTCTCTCACAACACCTCTCTCTCCAAAAATTTTCTCCCCCCTTTAAATCTCTCCTCCCCCCCTCTCTCTCTTCCCCCCCCCCCCCCCCCCCCGTCTCTTTTCTCCCCCCCTCTCTTTTTCAAACCCCCCCTTCCCCCTCTCACACATCCCCACCCCTTTTTTTCCTGTTCCGCTTCTCGAAAGGGAAGTGGGCCGGGTTGTGTGCCGGTGGGAACAGTTTCAAAATTTTAAAAAAACCGCATACACACGGGGACTGTATGCAAAAAAAGCCATGAGGCTATTCCAAAAAATCCCGAAATAAAAGAATAATAAAAATAATAAAAATAAAATTCTCTCTTTCTCTCTCTCTCTCTCTCCTCTTCTCATCTCTCTCAACTCTCTCAGTCTCTCTCTCTCTCTCCTCCTCTCTCTCAATCTCTCTCTCTCTCATCCTCTCTCTCCTCTCTCGTCTCTCTCTCCTCTCCTCTCTCTCTCCCTCTCTCTCTCTCTCTCTCTCTCTCTCTCTCTCTCACTCAATCTCCATCTCTCTCTCTCTCATTCTCCTCTCTCATCTCTCTCTCTCTCTCCCTCTCTCATCTCCCTCCCTCTCCCTCTCCCTCTCTCTCCCACCTCTCTTCTCTCCTCCTCTCTCTCTCTTCATCTCTCTCTCTCTCTCTCTCTCTCATCTCTCTCCTCTCCCTCTCCCTCCCACTCTCTCTCTCTGTCTGATAATATTCTTTTCGTAAATTGTCCGTACATTATTTTCTTTACATACATATCTGAAATATGCTATCTCTTGACTACATTATTATATTCCCTTTGAGCATATGCGCGAAACGGAATAAGGATTAGTGTTGGAATGCAACATATAGAGATAAATATCACAGACATCGTATTGCTGAAAAAGCAAATAAAGCAAACGCACACACATGCATGCCCGCGCACGCTCAAATACGCGCGCGCACACAAACACACACACACGCACACAGGCACGCAGGCGCGCACGTACGCACGCACGCAAACGCACACAAAGGCGCAACTTATTATTAAGCAGCTCTTTATCTTTTTTTTCATGGGTTATTAACATCAGAATTTTGTGTACTTAATAAACAAAGGAATGTATCTTGTCACCTCTTTCTATATATACTTACAACACACACACACACACACACACAACACACACCCACACACACCACACACACACACACACACACACACACACACACACACCACACACAACACACACACACACACACACACACAACACAACACACAAACTCAGGCCCTCCCCCCCCTCACAAACAATCTCAGCCCCTCCTCACTAACACACAAAAACCCAAAAGAGACCCACCCCCAAATAATTT
>CM054157.1:48351501-48357983 GCA_028751875.1 Rapana venosa | reverse complement strand
TCGTTCTGTTCTATCTCACTCTCTGTCTGTCTCTGTGTGTGTGTCTTTCTGCCTGTCTGTCTGTCTCTCTGTATGTAATCTCTGTCTGCTCTCGTATGTATCTCTGTCTGTCTCTGTTTTCTATCTGTGTCTGTCTGCTTCTCTGTCTCGGTCTCACTCTGTCTCTGTCTGTCTGTCGCTCTCTCCTCTCTCTCTCTCTCCTCTCTCCCCTCCCTCTCTCTCCCTCACCCTCTCCCTCTCTCTCTCTCTCCCTCTCTCTCTCTCCTTCTCTCTCCCTCTCTCTCTCTCTCTCTCCCTCACCCTCTCCCCTCTCTCTCTCCCTGTCTCTCTCTCTTTCCCTCCCTCTCTCTCTCCTCTCTCCTCTCTTTCCCCTCTCTCTCTTCTCCCCTCCCCCTCTCTCTCTCGCTGTCTCTCTCTCTCCCTGTCTCTCTCCCTCCTCTCTCACCCTCTCTCTCCTTCCCTCTCTCCCTCTCTCTCCCTCTCCGTCCCCCTCTCTCTCTCTCTCCCTCACCCTCTCTCCCCCTCTCTCTCTCCCTCTCTCTCTCCCTGTCTCTCTCTACCTCTCTCTCTATCTCCCTCTCTCTCTATCTCCCTCTCTCTATCTCCCTCTCTCTCTCACCCTCTCCCTCTCTCTCTCTCACCCTCTCCCTCTCTCTCTCTTCTCTCTCCCTCTCTCTCTCTCTCTCTCCCTCCCCCTCTCTCTCCCTCCTCTCTCACCCTCTCTCTCTCTCTTCCTCTCTCTCTCTCTCTCTCTCTCTCTCTCTCCCTCTCCCTCTCCCTCTCTCTCTCTCCCTCTCTCTCTCACCCTCTCTCTCTCACCCTCTCTCTCTCACCCTCTCTCTCTCCCTCTCCCTCTATCTCTCTGTCAGGGAAGAATGGAAAGGAAAAAGAGAATAGCTCAATAGCACAAAACTAGTATTAAAACTGTTTGGTTATAAAATTCGGAAGCTGTTTACATCAATAATTTATCTGAGTACATACTCTGGATGATCCCAGGGGTTTTTTTTTAAGCTGAGACAATTCAAACAACAACAATAACAACAACAATTTTAATAAGACAGCTCTCGTTATCAAAATTATTGTCAAAATATACCTAAAACTCGACAGACTGACACACAGAAATACAGACTGATAGATGACCTCAACTTACAAAACACGTACCTGATAATGATACCACCATTAACATTTCATAATACTTCACCTTCACCTTCTTCACCTGTCCCGTAATGCTGTAGACCGTAATGGCACCCCTGAGGATTTTGCAACCAGATTCCTCCACTCCCTGCGGTCCTCTGCTTTCTGTAGCAAACGGTTCCACTCAAGGCCAGTCTAATGATGCTTCTTCTTTTTACGATTCCTCAGATACCAACTACTGTTGTTTGTCACATGAGCGAAAATGCGTTGCGCTGCCGTTGATACTATATCACATTTCATAATACACTTGCAGAAAACACGAGCATCATAATGATGATTATAATAATAATAATAATAATAATAATAATAATAATAATAATAATAATGATGATGATAATAATAATAATAATAATGATAATAATAATAAATGGAATTTATATAGCACTATATCTTGCAGAGACAAATCAAAGCGCTTGCACTCAACTCATTCTTACACAGTCATACAACCAGTAACAATTAATAGTTCCATCAAGTCCAAATGCGCACGCACGCGCACACACACACACACACACACACACACACACACACACACACACACACAACACACACACACACACACACACACACACAGGTCACACAGGTCACACAGGTCACACACCCTGGCAGGGCGATAGATTCTCGGTTGTTGAAGGCAGGGAAAAGCTATGAGATGAAGCAGGAGAGGAAAATCTTAGGTTTGAAATAAATATGTCTTGAGACTGGATTTAAAAGTGTCATAAGAAGGCTTTTGGCGGAGAGAGAGAGGGAGGTAATTCCAGATCGATGGACCAGAAATAGAGAAAGAGCCACGGCCGATGGTGGATTGGTTGAATCTAGGTATTCGTAAGGACAAGGCATCTGCAGCAGAGCGGAGGGAACGAGAAGGAGTGTACAGGTGAAGACATTCACAGAGCATGCCAATCTGTAACTTGTGCTTGTTAATGGGAACTCTCTGGCTTAAAATAAAAGACCGTTACTGTTTGAACATGCTTTCGTATTATTTCTGTCATCGGTTCGATCTGTCTCATGTTGTCACTTTTTGTAGGTGGGGGTGTTTTACTTGTGTAAGTGATTTTTATTTATTCATTTTCTACTTGTTCACATAAACTACTTTTATTCTTTCTTTCCTTCTCTTCTTCTTCCTGCTCCATCTCCTCCTCGTCCTCCTCCTCTTCCTGCTTTTTCTTCTTCATCTTTTTCTTCTTTGTTTAAATAGAGTTTTTTTTATATTCATAAATGAGTATAGACATTGAAAACAAACAGCATTTTGGAATCACAGCAACAACAAGCTTGTAGCTTATGGTGTGCTCAATGAAACAATGAAAATTAACATGAACATAATGGCTTCTCCTCCTCCTCCTCCTCCTCCTCTTCCTCATCCTCATCCTCATCCTCCTCATCCTCCTTCTTTCTTCTTCTTCTTCTTCTTCTTCTTCTTCTTCTTCTTCTTTCTCTTTCTGTCTCTGTCTATCTATCTCTGTATCTGTTTCTGTCTGTCTGTATCTGTCTCTCTGTTTCTCTCTGTCTGTCTCTCTCTCTCTCTCTGTTTGTCTGTCTCTCTCTCTTTCTGTCTCCCCTCTGTCTGTCTGTCTGTCTCTCTGTGTCTCTCTCCCTCTCTCTCTCTCTCTCTCTCTCTCTCTCTCTCTCTCTCTCTTCTCTCTCTCTCTCTCTCTTATTGATTTTTTTTTTTTTCAGATAATTTATCATCTTCCAAACAGAGAAATCCACGTTATATATAAGCCATACATAAAAACAGTACAGTAAAACAAAAAACCATTTATCACCGAAAACATTGATCACAGACTCTCTCTCTCTCTCTCTCTCTCTCTCTCTCCTCTCTCTCTCCTCATCTCTCCTCTCTCTCTCTCTCTCTCTCTCTTCCTCCCTCCCTTCCTTCCCCCTCCTCCTCTCTCTCTCACTCTCTCTCTCTCTTTGCTAATTATGTAAAAGGATCCCATTACATGAATCAAGCTAGCAGAATCTCTGTAATACGTAAAGGAGGGTGTGTTTCTTAACCATATCACTTCCTTTTACATAACACATCGAAAGGTTTGTGTTTCGTGATGTGACTTTACTGTAATCTACCCTTGTCCTTCTGGTTCTTAATTTCAGTGCTTTCAGTTATCCCGGACGTATAATTACATCTGTGCGTGCGATGTAATCCACAATTATACACTAGGGTAATGATAGTTCGATGGATAGACAGGCTGAGAGGCAGGCAGACAGACAGACAGACAGGCAGACAGGTGGATGGATGGATGGATGGATGGATGGATGGATGGATGGATGGATGGATGGATGGATGGAAGGGTAGGTAAGTAGGTGGGTGGGTGGTAGGAGGGGTGGAAGGATAGATAGATGGATGAGTGGGTGGGTGAGTGGATGGAAGGATGGATTGGTAAGTGGGTGGAAGGAAGGAAAGATAGGTAAGTGGGTGGGTGGAAGGTTAGATTGGTAGGTGGATGGATGGATGGATGGATGGATGAATGGATGGATGGATGGATGGATGGATGGATGGATGGATGGATGGATGGTGGGGTGTAAGTGGATGGGTGAGTGAGAGGGTGGACTGATGGATGGATAGCCGACAGAGGGACAGACAGAGGGAGAGAGAGAGGGAGGACGGAGGGAGAGGGAGAGAGAGACGTAATCATAGTGTACTCTAACACACACAAAATTACAGCTTCATGCGCCAAGCTGTCATAATGTGGCTGTAGTCGGGCGTTCCCCAGCTTAACACCCTGGGGTCACCCAGAATATGCACTCAGTCTGTCTGACTCGTCCTGCCCGGGATTTAAGGCAAGATTGTAATTTTACCTTGTGTAATGAACTCACGCGTAAACCACAATCTGATGTATTTATGCAATGACCATGATATATATATATATATATATATATATATAGAGAGAGAGAGAGAGAGAGAGAGAGAGAGAGAGAGGGGGGGGGGGGGGGGATAGATATGTACATTATGCGTTAAGTTTTAGCACAATTCGCATTCATACCCTTGGCATATCAGCCACGATGTATGTTTACGTTATGGGGGTTTTTTATGTCTGAAATAAATCACATACTCATGAATGCAATATTCACAAACAGACAACAAATCTTGTCACAGTCTCTGCCAAGAACTAGTTGTGTAACCTCTCATAAAGGACGCTATTGCCGAGTGGTTAAGATCGTTCCACTTCAACCCCCATGGGTCCATGAAGTCGTGGGTTCGAATCTCGGCGTCGTCTAGTGAATCAAGGGTCGCGGCTTTTTTACGATCTCCCAGGTCAACTTCAAGTGCAGACCCGCCACTGCCTTAATTCCCTTCACCTATATAATAATTATAATAATAATGTATGGAATTTATATAGCGCTGAATCTTGTAAAGCAACAAATCAAAGCGCTCAGATGACATGAGTTTTGGTTCTTTTTATTAATTATTATTTTATATCGAGGATAATGGAATAAACACTCAGGGTCTTTTTTTTACATCCAATCCCCGTGTTTATGCGGTTTTGTAAATTTTGTCATCTGTTCCCACCGACACACCATGGCCAACTCTTTCGAAAAGCGTAACAGGGTTTAACGTGTGCGCAAGATGTTCTGCATGCGTTCGCCCTCGGGGCCTCAGTTTATAGTCTCATCCGAAGGACTTGCGGATTCATGCGGATGATCAGATATGCACGTTAAAGATCCTGTAATTCATGTCAGCATTCGGTGGGTTAGGGAAACACGAACATACCCAGCATACATCCATGAAGTTGGAATGTGGCTACCTTCACGGTAGGCAAAAAAGGTCGCATGGATACAAAATCTCACCATTGGTGAACCTCGGAGCTCTAGCCGAGGAACGAAAATAAAAAATCAATACTCTCTCACCATAAAACAAAATGTCTCATCACTCGCATCAAAATGGCGACAGTCCTTATCCAATCAGATTCACGTTGCGTGACGTCACTTCCTGGTAGATGACAAAGCACAAAAGGTCGATGTTCTGTAATAGAAAAAGGGGGATAACCGTGTTTGGACCAGTGCTTTATTGGGACCAGTGCTTTATTGCTTCTGTCTTGTTTTGTTCTTTCTCTCCGCTTTTCCTGTCTGTGTGAATCTGTGTCTTTCTCTATCTTTGTCTCTCTCCTCTTTTTTACTTTATCTCTGTCTATATATAGAGAGACAGACAGACAGACAGACAGACAGACAGGTAGAGGGATAGATAGATAGATAGATAGACAGACAGACAGACAGACAGACAGACAGACAGATAGATAGATAGATAGATAGATAGATAGATAGATAGATAGATAGATAGATAGATAGATAGATAGATAGATAGATAGATAGATAGATAGATAGATAGATAGATAGATAGATAGATAGATAGATAGATATTGCACTATATTTTTTCGGGAGATTTATTTGTATTTGAAATTCGGGCTGTTTTATTTATTTATTTATTCTTTTATATCGAGGATAATGGAATAAGCACTCATGTGCTTTTTTACATCCAGTCCCCGTTTGAATGCGGTTTTGTAAATTTTGTCATCTGTTTCCACCAGCACACAATGGCCTACTCTTTCGAAAAGCGGAACAAGATTTTCTCAGAAGTAGCGCACCCCCACCCCACCCCCACCCCCAATGTGTCCTTTTATCTCTTTCTCTACCTCTACCTGTTTTTTTTTTATACTTTTCCTGCTACGTGATCCATTTTTTATAATAATGAGTGGCGCTGCTCTTGTGGCTACGTGCCCTTCCAGGGAGGAGAAGTCCAAATTTCACACAGAGAATCTGCCCTGACTTGAATACGGGCTGCACACTGGTATTAAAAAATCACTCTTTTCCTTCCAATTTTCTATGTGACTCTTATATTCATACCGCACGTACTAAAGCATCCACAGAAATGAAAACCACTTTTTGTAAAAGACTAGCCTCTGACTCAAAACTCATGTGATTTTGAACAAATTTGGTAGGTTTGAAATTTTTTAATTTTTCAGCAAACACTATACCCCCTCAGTCCTTTGTCGTCTGCTAGCTTCCTTACAACAGTATGCATGCGCGGGATCAACGCTGTAGGAAAACAGGCAATCCTCGTTTGATGATTATTTTTAACTTTCTCGTGACTACCTGGTATTGCTCTGTGTCCTCAGTCCCAAACACAAGTGCACAGTCCATTTTTTCATGCTTAAAAAATCTGTGAAAATCACCAACATTTTTTTCCACTCGCACTCTATACAAGATACTACATGACCCCCAAATTAATACCGGTGTGTAGCCAAAGTGTTATAATGTATAAAATAAAACAAAATAAGAATACACCACAACAA
>CM054157.1:48331501-48346501 GCA_028751875.1 Rapana venosa | reverse complement strand
TCTCTCTCTCTCTCTCTCTCTCTCTCTCTCTCTCTTGCTACTCCTGTCCTATAATCTTTGTCTTTTATTCTGTCTTCTTTCATAAAAATGATCAACCCAAAATGAGTACGTAATGAGTGAGTCAGCCTAATGTTATTCATCCCCCTTCCCCCCTACCCACCCACCCCCACATACCCACCTTCTTACTCTCGGACATCTCTCCATTTGCACCACCCACCACTACCCTCCAAACACACACACACCCCCCTACACGTACACACACACACACTTACACACATGCACACACACACGCACGCATGCACACACGCACACATACACACTCACACACACACACGTCTAATATCACAACTTGTGAAAAGACCTTAAATGAATTTAAACACACACACCCACCTACACACACACACACATCTACAGGCACACACACACACACCTCTTATATTGTTTCTTCTCACACTTACACCATTCCAGTCCAGCTAGGTGTGGCTTGATGAGGTCATATAGAACTGGTTTTCAACAATGAGTAACTAATGAGGGATGATGATAAGCCTTCATTTTAGTATTTTCCTCATGTTCTTTTGGCTTTGTTTCGGTTTTTTTATTCCTTACTGTTTTCATCTTTTTGTTTGGCTGGTTGGTTAGTTGGTTTGGGTTGTTGTTTTGTGGGTTTTGTTTGTGTTTTGTTGTTGTTTTGTTGTTTTTTGGGGGGGTATTTGTTGTTCTTTTGTCTTTTGGTTTTTTTTGGGGGATGGGCTTCTTTTATATGGAACTCTCTCTCTTTCTGTCTCTGTCTCTGTGTGTGTGTGTCTCTCTCTGTCTCTCTGTCTCTGTCTTTGTCTCTCTCTCTCTCTATCACTCCTCCCGTCCAATAGATATGTTAAACATATAATTTGTTCGTGTTCATTGTGCTTCTGTCTCTCTCTCTGTGTCTCTCTGTCTCTCTGTGAGTGAATATTGTTTCTGAAGTAATATCTTGCAGTGTTTCGATTAACACCCCATTTTCTCTGTTTATGACCTAAAATATTACATGACATGAAAGAGCACAGTGTTACACAATTTTTTTTTTGCATACAGCATTATGTTAACATTGCATTAGCCTAGGGCTGACATGGTTGTATTTGGTGGGTACACTTTTCTTGACTGGTGAATGTTTTGAGAATGCATAACTTGTGAGTATAGTAACTATTATGAAAGTGCAAAAAACTAATGAGCATTAATGATTTCAACTGTTATGATTTATGATGTGCTTGATGTTTGTATTTTGTATGTGAGAAGGTGTTAACATATCAGGTATAACTTCATCAATAACTTTGTTCACAGGTCTGTTGTTTTGTGGTATCCTGGGAAGCAGTTAAGGTGAACTGAAATTTTTTAGCTGTGTTTTGTTTTGATTCTTGGCCTACGACAGCCTTTATTTAGTCATGATGTTGGAATATGCATATGCAAGAGTATACAGCTTTGAGTACACCTAAGGTATTGCGCCAAAGTCTTACCAAACTTAAGTGAATTTTCTTTCATCTTCAAGTTTTTGTCCCTCAAAGTGTGTTGTGGCCAAAGGCCGATGTACATTAAACCATTTCAGAGTTCAGAGTTCTCTGTCTCTGTGTGTGTGTGTGTCTCTCTCTCTCTCTCTCTCTCTCTCTCTCTCTCTCTCCTCTCTCTCTCTCTGGGGGACGGGATAGCCTAGTGGTTAGAACATTGCGCTCGCAATCTGACAACCCGGGTTCGATTCCCGTTCAAGGGGATATTTTCCTCTGGAGTTAACATCAGTGCAGACCCCACTCTCCCCAAAAGTCCTTCGGATGAGACTATAAACCGAGGTCCTGTGTGCGGACGCATGCAGTACATCTTGCGCACACGTTAAAATCCTGTTCCGCTTTTCATAAGAGTAGGCCATTGTGTGCCAGTGGGATCAGATGGCAATTTACAAAACCGCATACAAATGGGGACTTGATGTAAAAAAGCAGCATAAGTACTTATTCTATTATCCTTGATATAAAAGAGTAATAATTATATATATATATACATATATATATGTATATACATATATATATATATATATATATATATATATATATATATATATATATATATATATAATTATATATATATATATGTATGTGTGTGATGTGTGTGTGTGTGTGTGTGCATGCGTGCGTGCGTGCGTGTGTGTGTGTGTGTGTGCGTGCGTGCGTGTGTGTGTGTGTGTTTGTGTTCTTCAGTTTATGTGTGCGTGTGTGTGTATGTGTGTGTGTTTGAGTGTGTGTGTGTGTGTGTGTGTGTGTGTGTGTGTGTGTGTGTGTGTGTGTGTGTGTGTGTGTGTGTGTGTGTGTGTGTGTGTGTGTGTGTGTGTGTGTGTGTGTGTGTGTGTGAAACAAAAGACCTTGATTAGTATTCTTGCTCTAGCTCGACATTTTTTGTTCTTTTTTCCATTGATCCAGTATTCTTTTCTTTTCTTTCTTTGGTATGGACGTTTGTGTAACTGAACTTGACCCTGTCTCTGTCTCTCTTACTGTCTACCTTCTTTGTCTCTATCTCTACCTTTGTATCTGTCTCTCTCTCTTGGTACCGTTTCTTTCAATCTCTCTCTGTATCTCTCTGTCTCTGTCTGTCTCTCTCTCTCTCGTACTGTTTCTTTAAATTTCTCTCTCTGTCTCTCTGTCTATATGTCTCTATCTGTCTCTCTCTCTGTATCTCTGTATCTCTGTATCTCTCTCTCTCTTTCTCTCTCTCTGTTCTCTGTCTCTGCCTCTCTCTGTCTTTGCTGTCTCTCTGTCTCTCTGTCTCTGTCTCTCTCTCTCTCTCTCTCTCTCTCTCTCTCTCTCTCTCTCTCTCTCATACACACTCGCACGCACACACATACACACACACACACTAACGTCACTTTCATGTGAACAGAACAGAAAATTGAAAACCAACACATACAAACACACACACACACACACACACACACACACACCTACTCACAACACACACACACACACACATACCTACTCACATCACACACACTCATACACACCCCCAAACCGACCCATCCCCTCATACACACACACACACACACACACACACACACACACACACACACACACCACACATTATACCTCACACCATTCATTCCAGGCCTAGTTCCCTGTGAATTGCAAAGGTATATTAAGGTAAAGGTAAAGGAGTCCCATAACCTATAAGGTCGTAAGGGAGCGAGGCGTCAGAGACCTCACTTCTCTAGGGCCAGCATATTGAGGGCGGCGCCCATCTCCTCTCCCTCGCTGCTTTACCTTCCCTGACCCTAAAGAGGGCAGGTACCCATTTACAGCTGGGTGAACTGGGGGAACTGTACTGAAGCCAAGGCGCGCAAACGGTCACCCATCCAAGTGGTAACCACGCTCGACCCTGTTTAACTTGGCTGGGGGAAAGCGAGTGCTCCGACCACTGAGCTATCCCGTCCCCCAAAGGTATATTAGAAACAAATGACCTGGATTAGTATCATTCTTCCTCCAGCTCAGCTTTATTTTCCCTTTCTTTTAACCATCCATCCAGTCTTTCTTTGCTTTCTTTCCTTTGTTTATTAGTATGGACGTTTACATAATTGAACTTGACCCTTTCTCTATCTGTCTGTCTGTTTGTATTTCTCTTTCTTTTTTGTCTCTCGACTCGTTTTCCTTTCTACTCACTCTCTCTTCCCCCTTTCCCTTCCTCTCTCTCCTCTCGTCTTCTCTCTCTTTTTTCCTCCTATCTTTATTTCTTTATCTCCATCTGTTTCTTTTTCCCCCCCCCTTTTTTTTTTTTTCTTTTCTCTGTTTCTTTTCCTGCATCTCTCTCTTTCACGTTTTTTTTTCTTTAAATCTCCTCTTTCCTGTCTCTGTCTCTGTCTTTCACACTCCTCTTTCTTTTTTTGTTTTTTTAAATCTCATGTCTCTCTTTTCCTCTCTCTCCCTCAGTCTCTCTGTCTTCTTCTCTGTCTCTCTCTCCTGTCTTTTGCCTCTCTCTTTTCTAGTCTGTTTCTCTGTATCTGTTTTTCTCCCCCTTCTCTCTTTCTCTCTCTCTCTCTCTCTATTCTCTCTTTTTTTCTATTATCTATCTGAAATCCCTCCTCTCTTTCATTCTATCCCCTTCCCCCTCTCCCCCTCTCCTCATTCTCTCCCCATACACACACCAACACATACGCACCTACACAAAAACCTCCACAAAAGCCCACTATATATTCACCCCATTAGGCCTGTGATTTGCAAAGGTACTTTAAGACCGGGGTTTTTTTCCACAATTAGCCCTGATGTAAGTTACACACACCAACTTACACACACCACACATCACACCTACCACCACCTATCAAAACACTCACACTTACCTACACACACACACAAAAACACACACACCCCACACAACACACATACTTATCCCTCACACCTTTCATCCGCAAAGGTACAAAAAGACCTGGGTTTTTTTTTCCACAATCATACCTGATGATACAACGCCCTTGATTAGTAATTCTTCCTTGTTGATTTTGTTTTCTTCCTTTTTTTTTCCTTCATAACCAGGCTTCTTTCCTTCAAACGGGGGGGCCCGGCCTTTTCTTGAATAAATTATCTCTTGTCATATCTTATCATTGTCATTGTCAATGTTTCTTCTTTGATCACTAAAGACATTACTCATCTTTGGGGTTTTGTCTTTCTGTTCTCTTTCCTTGTCTCTCTGTCGTCTGTCTGTCGTCTGTCCTCATCTCTTCTCTCTCCCCTCTTCCCCCCTCTCCCTCCCCTCTCTCTCTTCCCTCCCTCCTCTCTTCCCCTCTCTCTTCCCCCTTCCTTCTCTTCTCTCCAACTGTGTGTTTTTTTAAAACCCCATTCTCTCTCCCTCTCTCTTTCATCTGTCTTTTGGATCTCTCTCTCTCCTCTCTCTCTCTCTCTCTCTCTCTCTTTTTCCCTCTCTCCTCTCTGTCTCTTTCCCTTCTCCCCCTCCTCCCTCCCCTCCTCCCTTCTCTCCCATCTTTCCCCCTTCTCCTCTCTTTTCCTCTCTCTCTTCTCTCTCTCTCTCTTCTCTTCTCTCTCTCCTCTCTCTCTCCCCCCTCTTCCCACCAATCTGCAAGTCTTTGATCCATTTTTTAAAAAATTTTTGAGTTGACTGTCTCCTTTAAGAGGGCTTAAGAGGCAATCACCCAAAATAGCCAAGATAATGAAGAGTCAGGCCCCAACACCCCCCAGATGCAGACGCACCACACACACAAAACCAAAACCCCGTAATAGATAGAAGAAGATAGTGAAGAAGATAGAAAAAGATAGATAGATAGATAATAGATAGAAGTAGATAATGTAATAGATAGATGGGCAGATAGACAAAAAGGCAGGGGGAAACAAAAGTCCTCCACTACACACACACACATACCGTTCTCTCTCAACTCCTCTCTTTCTCTTTTCTCTCTCTCTCCCCTCTCTCTCCTCTCCTCTCTCTCCACACACACAACACACACACACACACACACACAAACACAAACACAAACCACACACACACACCACACACAAAACACAAAACATTCCTCCTCTCTCCCTCTCTCCCCTCCTCTCCCCCTCTCGCACCCACCCCCCTCTCTCTCCTCCTCTCTACTCTCTCCTTCCCCCCTTTTCTCCCGTCCCGTCTTCCCGTTCTCTGTCCCCTCTCTTCTCTCTCTCTCTTCTCTCTCTCTCCTCCCTCTCTCTCTCTCTCTCTCTCCCCACCTTTCACTCCTACCCTACTATACTTGCTGTGTTTCTCTATCTCTGCTCTCTTTGTCTCTGTCTTTTTTCTCCCCTCCCTCCCCCTCTCTCTCTCTCTCTCCTCTCTCTCCTCACCACAAAAAACAAAACACACAAAAAAAAAACCACAACACACACAAAAACCCACACAACAACACCACACCACTCACTCACCACCAAGTCTAGTTTCCTATAATTTGCAAAGGATCATTAGCAGTTGGTTTTCAGCAAGGAACGCAAATGAACCACACACCTCACATTCGTCTCCCTTTCCTTCTTCCTTTTTCTCTTTCTTTTTTTCCGTCCTTCCTTTTTTCCTTCTTTTTTTACGTCCCTTCTCTTTTTTTCTTTCCCTCTGTACTTCCCTTCCTTTCCTTTTTTTTTTCATTCTTCCCTTCCCTTTCCTCCTTTTTTTCTTCCTTTCCTTCCTTTCCTCTCCTTCTTTCTTTCTTGTTCTTTCCGTCCGTACTTCCATCGTTCTTTCTTTCTTTTCATCTCCTTCTATCCTACTCTTCTTTCTTTCTTTTCTTTCCATCCTTCCTTCCTTCTTTCTTTTCATCCTTCCTTCCTTCCTCCTTTCTTTCTTTCTTTCTTTCCATCCGTACTTCCTTCCTTCCTTCCTTTCTTTCTTTCTTTTTTCTTTCTGTCCATACTTCCTTCCTTCCTTCCTCCTTCTTTCTTTCCAGCCTTCCTTACTTCCCTCCTTTCTTACTTGTTCCTTCCTTCCTTCTTTCTTTCCATCTGTACTACCTTCCTTCCTTCCTTCTTTCTTTCCTTCCTTCTTTCTTTCCGTCCTTCCTTTCTTCTTCCCTTCCTTCCTTTCTTCCTCCCTTCCTTCTTTCTTTCTTTCTTTCCTGCTTTTTGTCTGGACTTTAAAGAATTGGTTTATCAACTAAATGACCTTCAGTATTTTTTTCATTTCTTTGTTTGTTTCCTTTCGTTCTTTCTTTCCTCCCTTTCTGTGGATGTTAAATAAATGGATATCAACAGGTAATAGTAAATCTTCTTCTTCTTCTTCTTTGCATTCTTCTTCTCTTTCTTCTTCTTCTCTTCTTCTTCTTTCTTCTTTTTCTTCTTCTTTCTTTCTTCTTCTTCTCTTCTTCCTTCTTCCTTCTTCTTCTCTTCTTCTTTCTTCTTCTTCGCATTCTTCTTCTTTCTTCGCATTCTTCTTGCATTCTTTCTGCGCATTCCTCTTCTTCTTGGCATTCTTCTTTCGCATTCTTCTTCTCTTTTTCTTGCATTCTTCTTCTTCTTCGCATTTTCTTCATTCTTCTTTCTTCTTCGCATTCTTTTCTTCTTCGCTTCTCTTTCTTCTTCTTTCCTTCTTTTTCTCTCTTTTTCTTCTTCTTCTTCTTCTTTGCATTCTTCTTCTTTCTTCTTTCTTTGCATTCTTCTTCTTTGCATTCTTCTTTTTCTTCTCCTCCTTCTTCCATTCTTCTTCTTTGCTTCTTCTTCTTCGCATTCTTCTTCTTCTTCTTTGCATCTACTTTTCTTCTTCTCTTTTCTTCTTCCTTCTTCTTCTTCTTCTTCTTCTTCTTTCTTATTCTTTCTTCTTCTCTTTGCATTCTTCTTCTTTGCATTCTTCTTCTTCTTCTTCGCCTTCTTCGCATTCTTTCTTCTTGCATTCTTCTTCTTTTGCATTCTTCTTCTTCTTTTTTTGCATTCTTTCTTCTTTCTTTCTCTTCTTTGCATCTTCTTCTTCGCATTCTTCTTCTTCTTCTGGCATTCTTCTTTGCATTCTTCTTCTTCTTTCGACATCTCTTTTTCACATTCTACTTTGCATTCTTCTTCTTCCGCGCATTCTTCTTCTTCTTTGTTGCATTCTTTTTCTTTACATTCTTCTTCTTCTTTGCATTCTTCTTCAACAATTGTTGTCGGTCATATGAGCGAAAATCTGTTATATGCCGCTGTTAAGCGCCTGACAAGTCAGGCCCAGCACATCCGACTTAAGGGTGGGAGAGAATCATCATCTTTTCAGTCTTTCTGGAGAAAAAAGAGCAGGAGAATAGACCAAGAAGGCAGAGTGAGTGAGGAAAACGGACTTGTGGTATTTTCTTTCTCTTCGCTTTCTTTCTTTCTTCCCTTCCTTCCGTTTTTTTCTTCTTATTACTGTGTTTTGCTTCAAGGTGGAGTTTCTTCATCAGCTGTATGTTTGCACACGCATACAAACGCACGCCTAGGGCACACGTTCACGCTCGCGCGCACATACACACACATACATATACATACATACACACATACATACACACAAGTGCCAGCGTTTGCGTACGCACGCACACACTTTCATACATACACGCTTATTCTGTCTCTGTCTGTCTGTCTCTGTCTCTGTCTGTAAGATGCATTAGATATTGGATTAAGATTCTGCATATGGATGAGTGCAGGTTACCTTTTGAAGTCTTAAAAGATGCTTTATGATCTAGATGTCAAGGGGAAAAGCACCTGGGCTTCACAAATACGTACCTGTTTGTGTGAACTTGGCTTTGGGTTTGTTTGGCTCAATCAGGGTGTCGGAAAATGTAGATAGTTTATCAACGTTTTCAGGCAAAGACTGATTGACTGCCGTTGGCAGCAGTGGAGTGGCCATATACAAAACAGTGAAAGATTTCAAATGTACAGACAATTTATAGGTTCACACGATGTCAAACCTTATCTAAAGCTTGATATGGACATACATTTGAAAAGAATTATGTCTAAGTTTAGACTTGGTGTATCAGACATAAATGTTCATAAATTTATATATATAGAACATCATGATGATGACCGCCCATTATGTAAGCAAACAGTGGAAAATGAGGTTCATTTTGTGCTGTGCTGTCCAGCATTAGAAGATGTTAGAATTACATTCCGGTAAAGTATAGTAGACAGCCTAATTTATTTAGATTCTGTCTACTCATGAGATTGTGCGCAGCCTTGCTTTATATTTGTGTAAAGCCTTTAGAATAAGAGATATCTTGGTTTCTTAAGTCATTTTTTGTAACTGATTTTTATTGTGGTGGTTGTGGTTATACAATAACATTTTGGTTTTTTGTGCTCCCTTATTTTTCTCACTAAAATACTAAGCAGTTTGGCAACCCCCTTTCATGTATGGGCCAATTGCATTTTTGTGAATAAATCGTTCGAGTTCGAGTTCGAGTTTTCTGTCTCTGTCTCTCTTTCAATGCTATCTCTCTCTCAAGTTATTTTTCTTTTTCTTTTTTACTTATTTTTTGCATCTTTCCATTTTTGCCCCTCAAAGTGTATTGTGGTCTAAGGCCATTGTACATTAAACCATTTCAGAGTTCTCTCTCTTAGAACATCTTGCTTCAACCTCCCCCCCCCCCCCCCACTTCCCCTCTCACCCCCACTCCATCCACCACCAACCCCCCTTCCACCCCACCATCCCCCTCCCTCTTAAAAACCAGCACAGAAGCAGATACCTTGTCAACACTTTTGTCACTAATCCTTTTGGAGAGTTCGTTAGACCCTAGCAACACAGAGGTATCCCTTACACGCATTCACCCGAACACGTAGTGCAGATGCCTATCGCAGCAGCAGAGATGGGGAAAAAAACAAATTTGACCTGGTGGGGATGACAAAATGTACTGATTGGAGATGAGCGAGTATTGGAGTGGTTTGGTTCAAGGTTAGTGGACGCTTGGCCGAGTGGATTGAACTTGATGTTGCTCTGTGTTGCTTCATGAAGTTGTGGGTTCAAATCTCGCCTTCCCTCGACGTAGGTACGCCAGGCAAGGGGGCCTGTCAGTACAAATAGCATCCCCACCTTCTGGAAATTATGTGGTAGGAATTCTTTCTCTTTTTTTTTTATTTTTCTGGTCATGTCTGTCTTGTTTCTATTTCTTCCTGTCACCTCCTTTTTCTGCCTTCTTGGTCCATTTTCATACCTTTTTGTTTTCCAGAAAGACTTCATTAAAGATATAGCTGCATTCCGACTTCAGGGGATTCCGTCTTGTTTATGCATGCCTACAGAAGATAAATTATGCACGTTAAAGATCCCGTAATTCATGTGAGTGTTGGTGTTGGTTCGACACCCAGCATGTTCTCTATTCTTACAGAGGGAGAGGAAACGAAAGAAGAAATTTATAAACAAGCAAGTTTTTTTCTAAGAAAAAAAAGATATTTTTAAAGAGAAAATCATGTTGAAAACAAATATTTCTTAAGTAGGATTAATGGGAGGAAGAAAAGAGAAGAAAAAGAGAGAAGAGAGAAAAGAACTACTTCATGAGCAAAAAAAATAAAAGAGAAAAAAAGGAAAAGAAACAGAGAAAAGAAGAAGAATTTTCTTAACGAAACCCAAAAAAAAAAAAAAAAATTTCTTTATGAGAAAAAAAACCAAAAAAAATCAAAAAACATGTCTTAGTCAACAAAAGACAAAAGAGATTCCCTTTACATGAAAAATTAAACTAAAGTAAAAAATATATAAAAAAGAAAGAAAGAAAAACAAACAAACAAAAACAAAAAACAAACAAACAAAAATCAACAACAACAACCAAACCCAAACAAAACCAGATTTCTTAACAAGCTGAAAAGAAAAAGAAAAAAAAGAAAGAAAGGAAGGAAGAAAGGAGGAAGGAAGGAAGGAAGGAAGGAAGGAAGAAAGAAAGAAAGAAAGGGAAAGGGAAAAAAGGAAGGAAGAAAGAAAGAAACAAAGAAAGAAACAAAGAAAGAAACAAAGAAAGAAAGAAGGAAGGAAGGAAGAGAGAAAGGAAGGAAGGAAAGAAGGAAGAAAGAAAGGAACAAACAAAGAAACAAAGAAAGAAAGAGGAAGGTAAGAGTTATATAACGTAAACGTCCTACTTTCCAAACCCTCTCCCCCCACCTCATCACCACCACCCCGACCCCATCCCCCTGACCCCTCCCCTCCTCCTCCCCTTCCACCACCCCCCTCCCCACCATCCTCTCCCATCTTGGAACTGCATCCTGAAATAGCGAGCTGTTTGTTTCAGTTTGTGTCACAACTCGTTTTGACTGTCCACTTGGCCATGAGAAACATACCTTGCACGCAATCACACGAACATGGAGTGCAGATGCCCGTAGCATAGCAGAGCGAAGGAATTAGGGGGGGATTGTGTAATTAAAACTGCTGCACCCGAGGTGAATGAGCGAGAGTATTGGAGCGGAATTTTTCCCGGTTATAAAAGAGAAAACTTCAAATAGGAAAAGAGGGAGAAGGGGAGAGGAAGGGATGGAGGGGGAGAGAGAGAATGAGGAAGGAAGAAGAAGAATCTATATGAACAAGGAGGAAGGTGGGGGAAGAGACTAGGTAGTAGCCTTTGATATATCTAACCAGGTCAACTAACTATTTGTACCTGTGCAAGGTGTCCCTATCTCTGTCTGTCTGTCTGTCTGTTTCTCTCTCTCTCCCTAGCCTCTCTCTCTCTCTCCCTAGCCTCTCTCTCTCTATCTCTTCCCACCCCCAACCCCCCTCTCTCTCTCCCCTTCTCTCTCTCTCTCTCTCTCTCTCTTCTCTCTCTCTCTCTCTCCTCTCTCTCTCTTCTCTCTCTCTCTCTCTCTCTCTCTCTCTCTCTCTCTCTTTCTCTCCTTCTCTCTTTCTCTGTCCCTTCCTCTCTGTCTATCTGTCTATCTGTCTCTGTCTGTCTGTCTCTCTATCTCAACCTTGTTATTGTTGTGTGTGTGTGTGTGTGTGTGTGTGTGTGTGTGTGTGTGTGTGTGTGTGTGTGTGTGTGTGTGTATGTGTGTGTGTGTTGTGTATCTGTGTCTGTCTGCGTCTGTGCGTGTCTGTGAGTTTGTGTTCTTTTTATTTATTTATTCTGTTTTTTCAAGGATAATGTAATAACCACTCATGTTGGGTGGTTTGGGGTTTTATACATGTAGTCCCCATGTGTATGCAGTTTTGTAAATTTTGCCATCTGTTCCAACTGGCACACATTGACCTACACTTCCAAAAAGCGGAACGGGTGTTAATGTATGCACAAGATATTCTGCATGCTTGGGCACATGAGACTTTGGTTTAAAGTCTCATCCAAAGGACTCTTAGGGGGAAGTGCACACACATATACACACAACCCCCTCCCCCCCCCCCCCCCCCCCCCCCCACACGCACGCTCAGAACTCAAACTTCTCACGAACTAACATCCTAAGGGCACATTACTCCTCTTCCCACACAGACCTCTCCTCTCCTCTCCTCTCCCTCACTTCCTTACCTCCCCTTGTCTCGGATGAGGGGCAGGTAACGGCTCATTGGTACCCTGGAGGGGGAAAAGAGAAGAAAAGTGAAGGGCTGTATTTTGCTGAAGCCAAGGCCACAGTAACCAGTTACTAACCTCTTCTCTCAACTTTGGCTTAGGTGGGCCCCCCCCCCCCCCCAGGGGGAAGAGGAAGGGGGAGGGGAGGGGGAGGGACAGGGGAAAGGTGGAGGGGGGGGGGAGGGACATACAACAGATTGATGGTCTAGAAGTAAACACACCTATCTAGAAAGTGGAAAAGTGTGGGTTCCATCTGCCCATTTGTGCCTAAACGTTGTTTTTTTACCCCCATTTATTCACTGGACCTCGAGTGTGTATGGAGGTATATCATACAATGACGTGGTCTGGGTGCTAGTCTTTCAGATGAGATGAGAAACCGATGTCCCATCCGTGCGTTCAGTGCACATAGAAGAACCCATGGCAACAAGAGAGTTGTCCCTGGTCTATAGGAAAATGTCCCTTTGATAGAGAAACAAGAACTCATGTAGATAGGGAAGTTGTTGGGTTTTTTTTAAACGGGTGGCGCTGTTCTTGTGGCAACAAGCTCTCTCCAGGGAGAGCAGCCCAAATTACACACTGAGAAATCTGCCATGACTGAAAGTGGTATACAATACAATACAATGCAATGCAAAGCACTTAAGTACACTACAATACAACTCCCTACAAAACACTGCAATGCACTACTAGTGTAACTTGAGTCAGGTAAGATAGTGCTAAGGGTTGTAACTCCCTCATCAATTATTATCTTAGTAAAGTAAGTGTCGGTTTTAAGTCTTTGAATCATTTTCAGTGCCAATGCTGGGTTTTAATTAGTGGTTTTCCTTGCTTCTTCTTTTCTTTTTATTATTTTTTGGGTGGTGGGAAGGGGGGGTTAATCTTGCTTGCATTGATGACTTAGTGTCATTCCATACACTCTACATTGTATTACGATCATCTATAACAAGCACATGGTTTAAGTTTTTGAAATGGTTTTCAATTCTAGTGCTGCTTTGAAGCTTTTTTGTAATTGTTGTATGATGGGGTGGGGGGTATCCTGGTGGTAAGAGCATCGTCCTCATGATCTGTCTACCCGGGATCAAACCATTGTAGAGGCCCCCATTTTAGGGACTTTTCCCTTTGAGCTATCAGTACCGACTCCACTCCCCAAGAGTCCTTCGGATGAGACTATAAACTCAGACCCTATGTGTGAACGCATGCAGACATCTGCATAAATTTGAAATAAAATTATGTTCTTTATTTTATTTGAGAAAAGTTGCTTGCGCGTAAATGATTTGAGTGCAAGCGCTTCGATTTGTTTGTTTTACAAGATTCGGCGTTATATAAATTCCATATATTATTATTATTATTATTATCTTGCAACCACGTTAAAACCCTGTTCTGCCTTTCAAAAGAGTAGGCCATTTTGTGCAAGTAAGAATAGATGGCAAAATTTTTAAAAGGTATGCACATTAGTGCTGTATCTAGGCATCATCCCCAAAGTCGGAATGCGGCTACCTAAATAGAGAATAAAAACGGTTGCATGCACAAAATCTCACCATTGGTGAACCTTGGAGCTCCAGTCAAGGAATGTAAAGAAAAAAAACAAAAACTGTAATCATTAGAGAGTTATGATTATTTATATGCTCTGCATTTTGTGATTGTCTATATCATACACATTTCATAGCAATTCTCAGAGTTGTTTTGTAAAATAAAAAAAATAATAAGCCCAAACCAACCAACCAAAACAAAATATCACTGCACAGACTATCTACATATTAGAAAAATACTTTTTTTAAAACTTCCAAAAGGTAAAGGTGTCCCATAACCTATAAGGTAGTAGGGGAGCGAGGCGTCAGAGACTTCAACTTCTCTAGGGGCCAGCATATTGAGGGCAGTGCCCATCTCCTCTCCCTGGCTGCTTTACTTTCCCTGACCCTAAAGAGGTAAGTACCCATTTACAGCTGGGTGAACTGGGGGCCTGTACTGAAGCCAAGGTGCGCAAACGGTCACCCATCCAAGTGGTAACCACGCTCGATGCTGCTTAACTTGGCTGGGGGAAAGCGAGTGCTCCGACCACTGAGCTATCCCGTTTCCAAAATGTACAACACCATTTTAAATACAACTACTATAAACCACAAACTCAAGCAGGGGAGAGAAACAACAACCCCTCAAATCCCATTGCTTAATACAAAAGACACTGTGCGAAATACTTCGTGAGTGTTACAGTCAAAGCAACTCCCACCTGTAACCTTGCATCCTCCAACTCCCTAACACACGCCCCTCCTCCTTCTTCAAACAAAAAAAAGGACAAGAAAATACATATGCAAATTAACAGAGGGGGAAGAGGGTGTGAGGGGACGTGGGAGGGGGGGTAGTGGTGGTGGTGGTAGGTTGGTTGGGTAACTGAAGATTTCAAAGACTTTGTGAACCATGTGCTACAGGTAATTTTGTAAGATGAAGGGCGAGGGTATGGGTGAGATGTTCTTTGTTGGTCTGTCTGTCTTTGTTAGTGTTTTTTTGTCTGTTTGTCTGCCTTTTTGTCTGTGTTCTTGTTTCTTAGCTGTCTGTATGGCTGGCTGGCTGCTTGTCTGTTAATGTTTCTCTGTCTGTCTGTCTGTCTGTCTGTTTGTCTGTCTGTCTCTTTGTCTGTCTGTTAATGTTTCTTGTCTATTTGGCTGGCTGTTTTGTAAATGTTTTTGCCTGTCTGTTTGTCTTTCTGTCTTTATTAAATAATGCTTCCTGTCCTTCTAGATGGCTGTCAGTCTGTCTGTCTTTGTTTAATGCTACTTGTCTGGCTGGCTGTCTGTTTGTCTGTCTGTTACTGTTTCTTGTCTGTCTTTGTTAATGTTTCTTGTTTGTCCATCTGTCTTTTGTTAAGGTTTCGTGTCTGTCTGTCTCCATTAATGTTTCTTGTCTGGCTGGCTGGCTGTCTGGATGACTGGCTTTGTTAATGTTTTTTGTTTGTCTGGCTGTCTGGATGGCTGTCTAAAAAGAAAGATCATTCATTCATTCTGTTAATGTCTCATGTCTATCTATCTGTCTGTCTTCATTAGTGTTTCTTGTCTGGCTGGTTGGCTGGCTGGATGGCTGGCTCT
>CM054157.1:48311501-48319001 GCA_028751875.1 Rapana venosa | reverse complement strand
ACAAAAAAACCAGACGAAACAAAGAAGAAAATTAAAAAAAAACAGAATAGGTAGACAGAAAGACAGACCCACAGACAGACAGAGCCAGACAGACAGAATAAAGTAACTAACGAAAGATTGAACCACAAAAATGAACGAATAACCCAATAAAATAGTGGACGAATAAAATGGAAACAAGTCAATGAATTTTTTGCTTCACGAAAACACGCCAGTAAAACTAAAAACCAAAACACACAAGAAGGGAAACAAAGAAAGACAACTCACAAGCCTTTCAGCCATTTTTACCGCTCTCCCGACAGTTTCAACCATTTGGAAATGCTCCGTTTAATTCTGACCACTAAGATAATAAAACTATAAACACTGGGATGGACACAGGATATCCTTTCTGCGGTTTTAATCGTCTCCATGGCCTTCGTTTTATTTCTGTTTTCCGAAAGTGGTTCTTTACGCTTGTTTGCTGTCTAAAGACGAACAATAAAACGAAATGTTTGGTACTTCCGTTTCTGGTAAGAAAAACCAGAATGTTATGTAGAGAGAAAGTGGCTGAGATTAGTGAAAGAAAGTGATCCAAAATAATACAATACGAATACAATTCACGCAATACAACAAGATTTTAAAGAAAATAATATTATACAACCCAGTGAAACTAATGAAATATAAAGTCAACAGAATCTAGACAATCAAAAGGTAAGGTAAAGTGTTCCCACAACCAACGCATTCGTTGTGGAGCGAGGTGTCATAAACTTTAACTACAATACAATATATCAAATACAATGACACTCGGTACTACACAATACAATATGATATAAACCAACACACTATATTTTTTTTTAAATAACAGCACAATACACTAAAAACACAACACAACACAAAACAATGCACTAAAACGCAACGCGACATAAACACAAGACAATACAAGACATCACCACATGCTACACCTCAGAACTTGTTTCCATCCACTATGCACAACACTGTGAGTGGTGGTCAGGGTACTAGCCTTTTGTTCTCATTGTGTGTGTGTTGTTGTTTTTTAATTTCATTCTTTTATGTCGAGGATAATGGAATAAGCAATTTTGTGCTTTTTTACAGCCAGTCCCCGTATGTATGCGGTTTTTGTAAATTCTGTCATCTGTTCCCACCAGCACACAATGGCCTACCTGTGTAGTGGGGAGGGGGGGGGGGTAAGAGAGAGAGAGAAAGAGTGAGGGGGGGAGAGAGAGAACTCTGAACATTTTCATTGTACTTCGACTTTGGGCCACAATACAAGCAAAAGGGACAAGGAGAGAGAGAGAGAGAGAGAGAGAGAGAGAGAGAGAGAGAGAGAGAGAGAGAGAGAGAGAGAGAGAGAGAGAGAGGGTGGGGGTAGATAGACAGACAGTCAGAGACAGAGACAGAGAGATAGAGACAGAGAGACAGAGACACATAGAGAGACAGAGAGACAAAGAGAGAGAAGAATGAACCTTGATATCAGATTGAATCATGATCATTACGCTGTATTCTCTCAGCACATTTTCCTTTTCCAAAGAAACAACAAATCACCATGGGTTTTTTTGTTGCATTTACACAAAAGAAAATCTATACTCTATGGTTTCAGCGCGTAACCAATGCTTCAATTTTCCCCCAAAGAAACTTAATTACAGTGTTTTGTTGTATTTACACAGAAGGGGAAAAATCTATGCTTCGTTTTCGACAGAAATCTGATCATCATGTTTTGTTGTAACTATACAGAAAAGAACAAATCTACCACTACTAGTGTAGAAACTACTATATTATTACAAGATGGTAGAAACATTTGTAAGTCTCAAAGCTATAGATGGGGACGGGATAGCTCAGTGGTCGGAGCACTCGCTTTCCCCCAGCCAAGTTAAGCAGCGTCGAGCGTGGTTACCAGTTGGATGGGTGACCGTTTGCGCGCCTTGGCTTCAGTACAGTTCCCCCAGTTCACCCAGCTGTAAATGGGTACCTGCCCTCTTTAGGGTCAGGGAAGGTAAAGCAGCGAGGGAGAGGAGATGGGCGCCGCCCTCAATATGCTGGCCCTAGAGAAGTGAGGTCTCTGACGCCTTGCTCCCCTACGACCTTAATATAGGTTATGGGACACCTTTACCCTTTACCTTTACCAAAGCTATAGTACCCAGAGATGTAGTGTAGTGTAGTGTAGTGTAGTGTAGTGTAGTGTAGTGTAGTGTAGTGTAGTGTAGTGTGTGTGGTGTGGTGTAGTGTAGTGTAGTGTGGTGTAGTGTGGTGTGGTGTGGTGTGGGTGTAGTGTAGTGTGGTGTGGTGTGGTGTGGAGTGGAGTGGAGTGGGGTGTGGGGTGTTGTGGTGTGATGTGGTGTGGTGTGGTGTGGTGTGGTGTAGTGTAGTGTAGTGTAGTGTAGTGTAGTGCAGTGTAGTATAGCGTAGTGTAGTGTAGTGTAGTGTAGTGTAGTTTAGTGTAGTATAGTGTAGTGTAGTTTACCATAGTGTAATGTAGTGTAGTGTAGTGGGGTTTTTTTAATTCTTTTATATCGAGGATAATGGAAAAAGCACCAATGTGCTTTTTTACATCCAGTCCCCGTGTGTATGCGGTTTTGTCAACTCATCTGTTCCCACCGGCACACAATGGCCTACTCTTACGAAACGTGGAACAGGGTTTTAACGTGTGCGCAAGATGTTCTGCGTGCGTTCGCACACGGGGCCTCGTCCGAAGGACTTAATGTAGTGTACTATAATATAGTGTAGTGTAGTGTACTATCGTATAGTATAGTGTCGTATAGTATAGTGTAGTGTAGTATAGTGTAGTGTAGTGTAGTATAGTGTAGTATAGTGTAGTGTAGTGTAGTATAGTGTAGTGTAGTATAGTGTAGTATAGTGTAGTGTAGTGTAGTAGAATGTAGTATAGTGTAGTGTAGTGTAGTATAGTGTAGTGCAGTGTAGTGTAGTGTAGTGTGTGTAGTGTAGTGTAGTGTGATGTGGTGTGGTGCGGTGGGGTATAGTGGAGTGGAGTGGAGTGTAGTATAGAGTAGTGTAGTGTAGTGCACTGCAGTGCAGTGGAGTGTAGTGGAGTGGAGTGGAGTGGAGTGTAGAGGAGTTTAGTGCAGTGGAGTGTAGTGTAGTGGAGTGGAGTGGAGTGGAGTGGAGAGGAGTGGAGTGGAGTGGAGTGGAGTGTAGAGTAGTGTAGTGCAGTGCAGTGCAGTGCAGTGCAGTGTAGTGTAGTGCAGTGCAGTGCAGTGCAGTGTAGTGTAGTGTAGTGTAGTGTAGTGTAGTGTGGTGCGGTGCGGTGTGGTGTGGTGTGGTGTGGTTTAGTGTAGTGGAGTGGAGTGTGGTGTGGTGTGGTGTAGTGTAGTGTAGTATAGTGTAGTGTAGTAAAATGTAGTGTAGTGTAGTGTAGTGCAGTGTAATGTAGTGTAGTGTAGTGCAGTGTAATGTAGTGTAGTGCAGTGTAATGTACTGTAGTGTGGTGTAGTGTAGTGTAGTGCAGTGTAGTGTAGTGTAGTGTAGTGTAGTGTGGTGTGTGTAGTGTGGTGTGTGTAGTGTAGTCTAGTGTAGTGTAGTGTGTGCATGTGGAATAGTGTAGTGCAGTGCAGTGCAGTGCAGTGCAGTGTAGTGTAGTGTAGTGCAGTGTAGCGCAGTGGAGTGTAGTATAGTGTAGTATAGTGTAGTGTAGTGCAGTGTAGTGTAGTGTAGTGTAGTGTAGTGTAGTGTAGTGTAGTGTAATGTAGTGTAGTGTAGTGTAGTGTAGTGTAGTGTAGTGTAGTGTAGTGTAGTGCAGTGTAGTGTAGTGCAGTGTAATGTAGTGTAATGTGGTGTAGTGTAGTGTAGTGTAGTGTAGAGTAGTGTGTTGTTTTGTATTGTTTTGTATTGTTTTGTATTGTATTGTATTACATACCACGTTCAGTCACGGCAGATTTCTCTGCGTGAAATTCTGGCTGCTCTACCCGCGCAGGAGAGTGCGTCGCCACAAGAGCAGCGCCACCCATTATTATGTTTTCTTTTCCTCTCTGCATTATTATGTATCTGTTTCCCTATCAGAATGGCTTTTTTCTTCTACAGAATTTCGCCAGGGACAACTCTCTTGTTGCTGTGGGTTTTTTTACGGGCACTAATTAAGTATTCTACTTCGGTTTATCGTCTCATTGGAAAGGCTAGCACCCAGGCCACCACCACCACTCATGGTCTAGTGGATGAGGGGGGAGAGGAGAGCAGCCTGAATTTCACGCAGATAAATTTGCCGTGACTTAGGTAAAGGTGTCCCTTAACCTGTGTGCTCGTTGGAAAGCGAGGCATCAGAGACCTCAGCTTCTCTAGGGGCCAGCATATTGAGGGCGGCGCCCTTCTCCTCTCCCTCGCTGCTTTACCTTCCCTGACCCTAAAGAGGGCAGGCACCCATTGACAGCTGGGTGAACTAGGGGGACTGTACTGAAACTAAGACACGCGCGCAAACGGTCACCCATCCAACTTGGTAACCACGCTCGATGCTGCTTAACCTTGGCTTGGGGGAAAGCTAGTGCTCTGACCACTGAGCTATCCTGACCCAGCCTCTGGCTTGAAGTGGTATAAAATAGAAATTAAATTAAATTAAATAAAATAAAGATGCTGGCAGTATCACAACCCTAGCTCCTCGGGGGTGGGGGGGGGGGGGGGGCTGTGGTTGGAATGATGCGCATTGCGCTCGCGATCTGCTGACTCGGGTTCGAATCTCGTTCAAGACGATTTTTCCTCTGGAGTTTATCATCAGTGCCGACTCTACTCTCCCCTCCAAAAGTCCTTCAGATGAGACTATGAACTTAGGTCCCGTGTGCGAACGCACGCAGAACATCTTGCGCACTCGTTAAAACCCGTTCCGCTTTTCGGAGGAGTAGACCATTGTGTGCCGGTAGAAACGGATGACGAAATTGGCAAAACCGCATACACACGGAGACTGGATGTAAAAAAAACACACACAAGAGAGAATCGTTATCTTTTAAGTCTTTCTAGAAAAAAAAAGGCAGGAGAAATGGACCAAGAAGGCAGAAAATAGACAAGGAGGTGGTGACATGAAAGAAAAAGGCACAAGGCAGAAACAAAGAGAGGGATAGAAAAGAGGGAAATCCTAGCACAGAATTTCCAGAAGGCGGGGATGCTAGTTATACTGACAAGTCCCCTGGCATCCCTACAAGGGGAAGAAGCTGATGTCTTTAGATATCAGACACTAGCATTGGTCGGGGAACTGGCTTTTGTCTAGCAGGAGAAAATGCCAGGTGGTTCCAGCACTGTTGAAGATCTTACTGACAAAGGTACAGACATTTCTCAGGAACTTCATGTAATGTTCGTCTGAAGGATTAGGGAGGGAAGGGGGAGAGTATGAGTGGGAAGGAGGGGGAGAGAGAGGGGGACGAGGAAAGTAGAGTAGTGGGGAACGAGGGCGGAGAGATGGATAGAGGCAGAGATTGGGGGAAGAAACAGCAACAGCTGACAGCAGCCAGGGTGGGAGGAGAGGGGAAGGAGGGAGAGAGGCAGGGGGTGAGGTTGGAGGAGAGATGGAGAGGGAGAGAGAGGACGGGAGGTTTACAGAAGGAGAGAGACGGGTGGTGTGTGCTGTGGTGTGTTGTGTGTGGTGTGTGTGTGTGTGTGCGTGGATGTGTAGTGTAGTTGTGTGTGGTGTGTGTGTGTGTTGTGGTGTTGTGGGAGTGTGTTTAGGTAGTACTACTACTACTACTACTTCTGTGCTGCTCTGCTGCTGCTACTGTCTGAAGTGCTGCTGCCAGCTGTGATGATGAAATGATGATGATGAATGATGATGATGAGTGTATGATGATGATGTTGATAGAGAGATGAGTGATGGATGATGAGAGGGAGAGAGAGGGGGAGAGAGAGGGAGGGAGGGGAGGGGACATAGAGGGGGAAGAGGGGAGGGGAGAGAGAGGGAGGGCAGAAGGGAGGTAGGAGAAAGGGAGGAGAGAGGATGAGGGCGAGATAGGGGGATAGAGACGACAGACAACGACAGAGGGTGGAGGGAGAGGGAGGGGGAGAGAGAGAGGGGGAGGGGTTGGGGAGAGAGGGAAAGGGGGAGAGGGAGGGGTGGGGGAGAGAGAGGGAGGGAGGAGAGAGAGGAGAGAGACGGGTGGTGGTGTGGTGTGTGTGTGGTGTGTGTGTGTGTGTGTGTGTGTGTGTGTGTGTGTGTTGTGTTGTGGTGTGTGTGGTGTGTGTGTGTTAGGTGTACTACTACTACTACTACTTCTGCTGCTGCTGCTGCTGTGCTCTGCTGCTGCTGCTGCTGCTGCTGCTGCTGATGATGATGACTATGAGAGATGATGATGATGATGATGATGATGTGATGATGATGATGATATGATGATGAGATGATGATGATGATGATATGGATGATGATAGCTGATGATTATGATGATGTATGGATGATGATGATCATCTATCATCTCATCATCTCTCATGATTTATTATTATATTATCATATCGTTTTTGCTATTATCATCATCATTTTATTATCATCATTACTATTGTCTTTATTATTATTATTGTTTTTATCATTATCATCATCATCACCACCACCATCATCATCATCATTAACATCATCATCATCATCATCATCATCGTTATCATAATCATTGTTGCTGTTATGATTATTGTTTTATGATCATCATTTTTATTGCTATCGTTGCTTTTTTATATACAATTAGTATTATTATTAGTCATTAATATTCATACTATTTTTGTCATCATCATTATTATTATTATTATTATTATCATCATCATCATTATTATTATCATTGCTATCATCATTACAATAACTAGTAGTAACAGGAGCAGCAGCAGCAGCATCCGCAGCAGCAGCAGCAGCATCCGCAGCAGCATCCGCAGCATCCGCAGCATCCGCAGCAGCAGTAGTAGTAGTAGTAGTAGTAGTAGTAGTAGTAGTAGTAGTAGTAGTAGTAGTAGTAGTAGTAGTAGTAGTAGTAGTAGTAGTAGTAGCAGTAGCAGCAGCAGCAGTAGTGCTATCACTACCACTACCACTATCATTACTATCACCTTCATCAAAATCATGTGCAAATTTGATATACACGCACGGCCACACACGAACATCTTGCAGAAATCCATTTAGAAACACGAACCAAGGTTAAAAATAGCGCGTTGAAGGCTGTGGAAACATCTTCTCTGTGTGGGGGAGGGGGGGTGGTGAAGAGGGGTGTAGAGGGAAGGTGGTGGAGAGTGTGAGGAGGAAGGAGGTTGTGTTTAGGGTAGGGATGGTGTGTGTGTGTGTGTGTTTGTGTGTGAGTGTGTGTGTGTGTGTGTGTGTGTGTGTGTGTGTGTGTGTGTGTGTGTGTGTGTGTGTGTGTGTGTGTGTGTGTGTGTTGTGTGTGTGGTGTGTGTGTGTGTGCGTGCGTGTGTGCGTGTGTCTGTGTGTGTTTATTTTTATAATATCGAAGACAATGGAATAAGCATGCATGTGTTTTTTTACATCGAGTTGTCATGTGTGTTTTTTATTTATTTATTCTTCCATTTAATCGTTTATTTCGAGTATAATGG
>CM054157.1:48304001-48306501 GCA_028751875.1 Rapana venosa | reverse complement strand
AAAACAGCTCCCCCCCAACAACCCTCCCCCCCCCCCCCAAAGCAAGCAATTAAAAGAAAATCCTAAGAATACCCCACCCCTACCCCCACCCCCAAAAAGGCCCTAACCAAAACAAACAAACAAACAAAAGAGAAGGAAAAACCAAACCAACAAAAGATGATAAAAAGAGAAAAACAGACAAACAACAACAACAAGAACAAGAGCAACAACAAAGCCAAGAAAAATAACACAACCAAACTTAATAAGTCATAAAGATAAACATCTACACATTGTCAAATGGTACACATACTTGTTACACATAATTATAAGATATTGAAATAGGGCACTCATTAAAACTTAAGTAAGAGGCAAGTCCAATAAAGTATTGAAAATATAAAAATATGAATCCTTCATCAGGATATACTATGACTATAAGCAGGACGATAAAAGGTGAGAGAGAGAGAGAGACAGAGACAGAGAGACAGAGAGTGTGTGTGTGTGTGTATTTCAGAGATAATATCCAATGTATAAATCACAAAACAGTATGCGATCCCATCAACACTCATTTTAGATTATACTCGTTTCAAATTATATGTCATGATAATGATCATAAAATTGAACACCTTCATATTGCAGAATAGTACACATAGTTGTTACACGTAATAATAAGATATTGAAATGACATTTACTGGAGCTCAAGTACAGTCAACAAGCCCAAAATAATATTGAAAATAGAACGTATGAAAAAGCCCTTATTAGAAGACACAATAACTATAGAAGGAGGGAGAGAAGAGAGAGAGAGAGAGAGAGAGAGAGAGAGAGAGGAGAGAGAGAGAGAGAGAGAGAGAGAGAGGTGTGTGTGTGTGTGTGTGTGTGTGTGTGTGTGTGTGGTGTGTGTGTGTGTGTGTGTGTGTGTGTGTGTGTGTGTGTGTGGTGTGTGTGTGTGTGTGTGTGTGTGTGTTTTCAGAGATTGTACTAAATATATGATTCTCAAAACAGTACACGATCACCTTCAACACTTAGTTTGATTACTCATACAAATTTTATGTCATGATAATCAAATAAATTCAATACCCATACTCTCACACAATAAAAACAAGGAGGGAAAGAAAGAAGTTAGTTAGTTCGTTAGCTAGTTAGTTAGTTAGTTAGTTAGTTAGTTAGTTAGTTAGTTAGTTAGTTAGTTAGTTAGTTAGTTAGTTAGTTAGTTAGTTAGTTAGTTTTTTATATATCGAGGATAATGGAATAAGAATTCATGTGTTTTTCTTTACATCCAGTACACGTGTGTACGCAGGTTTGTAAATTTTGTCATCCGTTCCCACCGGCACACAATGGCCTACTCTTTGGAAAAGCGGAACGGGATTTAACGTGTGCGCAAGATGTTCCTTGCGTGCATTCGTACACGGGACGTCAGTTTATAGTCTCATTCTAACATTTATATAGATAAACAGAGATAGAGAGTGAGAGAGAGAGAGAGAGAGAGAGAGAGAGAGAGAGAGAGAGAGAGAGAGAGAGAGAGAGAGAGAGAGAGAGAAAGAAAGAGATTTATGCAAAAGTCATATTTATACAGATGGAAATAGAGATAGTAAAAGAGAAAGACAGACAGACAAAAACAAACAGATAAAACAAAAGACAAGAGAAACAGAAAACCAAACCACGTATAATTATATACTCAAGCACATGTCTTTATCCAAAAGACTAGCACCCAGACAACTACTCATGGTCTGGTAGGTGAGGGGAAAGACTGGGGTTCATTATATGTACATGTTGATGCTGTAATTATTCATTATCTGTGCATATTGATGCTGTTATTCATTATCTGTACATATTGATGCTGCTATTGTTAATTATCTGTGTATATTGATGCTGCTATTGTTAATTATCTGTGCATATTGATGCTGTTATTATTCATTATCTGTACATATTGATGCTGGTATTATTCATTATCTCTACATATTGATGCTGTTATTATCATTATCTGTGCATATTGATGCTGGTATTATTCATTATCTGTATATATTGATGCTGTTATTATTCATTATCTGTACATAGTAATGCTGTTATTATTCATTATCTATACATATTGATGCTGTTATTATTCATTATCTGTGCATATTGATGCTGCTATTATTCATTATCTGTACATATTGATGCTGTTATTATTCATTATCTGTACATATTGATGCTGGTATTATTCATTATCTATGCATATTGATGCTGCTATTATTCATTATCTGTGCATATTGATGCTGTTATTATTCATTATCTGGGCATATTGATGCTGTTATTATTCATTATCTGTACAAATTGATGCTGTTATTATTTTGCTTGGTAATTTTTTTTATTCACGTTTACTTATTTTGGGAGGTGGGGTCAATGTATTTTTTTTATTCTTTCATATCGAGGATAATGGAATAAGCAGTTATGTGCTTTTTTACATCTAGTCCCCGTGTGTATGCGGTTTTGTAAATTAGTCATCTGTTCCCACCGGCACACAATGACCTACTCTTACGAAAAGCGG
>CM054157.1:48291501-48294001 GCA_028751875.1 Rapana venosa | reverse complement strand
ACACGCGGGTTCACCAACTTGTTCAAGCACGTACAAATGGTCGCACATAATATGTGTGTGCACAGATGCATGTTCGCACATGCACACACGTGTATACACAGACTCACATCACATCGGATGAGACTATAAACCGAGGTCCCGTGTGCGAACGCACGCAGAACATCTTGCGCACACATTAAAACCCGTTCCGCTTTTCGGAAGTGTAGGTCACTGTATGCCGGTGGGAGCAGATGACAAAATATACAAAACTTCATACACAACCGGGACTGGATGTAAAAAAGCACATGAGTGCTTATTCCATTATCCTCGAAATAAAAGAATAAATATATGTGTCATTGCATGCACTCAAATATACACACATGTGCCTGCACGCGCGCATGCACGCACGCGTTCGCGCGTACGCACACACACACACACACTCACACACAATTCTCACACACACACAACGTCTACACACATACACATACACACACTCACGCTCACACACACACACAAACAGAAACACAAACACATATACACACACTCACACACATATTCACATTCTCACACACACACACCTCTACACACACACCACTACACACACACTCTCACACTCACACACACATTCACAAACATTCCCTTACACACCTCTACACACACACACACTACACACACACGTCTACACACACACACAAACGCACACACGTCTACACACGCCTCTACACACTCACACACACACACACTACACACACACACACACACACACACATGCACACACACATAGTCACAAACATTCACACACACACACACACACAAACCACACACACACACACACACACAAACACACACACACACACACACACAAACACACACACACAAACACACACACATACACACACACACACACACACACACACAGATGACAGAATATCTGGACCGCAGTACAAGGCTAGTGCTATACTTCTTACAAAAACTCGTTCACAAAACCCAGACGACAAATCCAGTTCTTTATATCAGATAAACAGTTCCTAGACATCTTAATGAGAAGAATAACATCTCGAACAATGTACTGTGCAAAACAAAAAAAAAACAAAAAAAACAACCAGGTTAATATTCTTGACAGATGTATACGTGTGTGTGTGCGTGTGTGTGTAGTGTGTGGTGTGTGTGTGTGTGTGTGTGTGTGTGTGTGTGTGTGTGTGTGTGTGTGTGTGTGTGTGTGTGTGTGTGTGTGTGTGTGTGTTTTGTGTGTGTGTGTTGTGTAGGCGCGCGCGTGTGTGTGCGTTGCGTGTGTGTGTTTTGTGTGTGTGTGTGTGTGTATGTGTGTGTGTGTGTGTGTCTGTCTGTCTGTCTGTCCGTCTGTGTGTGTATGTGTGTATGAGTGTATGTGTGTGTTTTTTTGTGTGTATATGTGTCTGTCTGTGTGTGTATGTGTGTGAGTGTGTGTGTGTGTTGTGTGTGTTTTGTGTGTGCGCGTGCGCATTTATGGATGGATGCATGCATGTATGTATTATGTATGTATATAAAATATATATATATATATATATATATATAGAGAGAGAGAGAGAGAGAGAGAGAGAGAGAGAGAGAGAGAGAGGGGGGGGGGGGGACTTGAAAACTTGAAAACTTTTATTCAAAGAGGGTAATAGAATAAGCTGTAGTTGCACGTACAAACGACAAATGCATGTTGAGGGGGGAGAGAGGGATTGGGGAGAGGGGGTGAGTGGGGGAGGGAGAGGCAGATAGATAGATAGACAGATAGATAGATAGATAGATAGATGAGAGATAGAGAGATAGAGAGATAGAGAGATAGTAGATAGATAGATAGATAGATAGATAGATAGATAGATAGATAGATAGACAGACAGAAAGACAGAAAGACAGCTAGACAGACAGACAGACAGACAGACAGATAGATAGATAGATAGATAGATAGATAGATAGATAGATAGATAGAGATAGATAGATAGATAGATAGACACACAGACACACAGACACACAGACACACAGACACACAGACAGACACACAGACACACAGACACACAGACAGACACACAGACAGACACACAGACAGACACACAGACACACAGACAGAGAGTTTTTGTGTGAGTGCGTGCGTGCGCGCGTGTGTGCGCGCGCACGCGTGCGTTCGTGTATGTGTGTGTGTGCGTGCACGCGCGCGCGCGCGCGCGTGCGTGTCTGTGCTTTTTCTCCTCTTTGTTTTTTTCTCAAAAATAATGACATAATTTGTCTTTGTCGGTCTCTGTGTCAACCAACTCACCAAATTCAAAGAGTAAGAGGGATCGTTGATTCACTAACCGACTGTGACAGTTATGCCGACTCGGTGTGTGTGTTTGGGCAGCCGTATTCCAACTTCAGAAGAGGACGGGACAGCTCAGTGGTCGGAGCACTCGCTTTCCCCCAGCCAAGTTAAGCAGCGTCGAGCGTGGTTACCACTTGGATGGGTGACCGTTTGCGCGCCTTGGCTTCAGTACAGTTCCCCCAGTTCCCCCAGCTGTAA
>CM054157.1:48284001-48286501 GCA_028751875.1 Rapana venosa | reverse complement strand
AAAACAATTTAAACGATTTTTTTTATAAATAGACCTTAGAAACATAGACCCTTGTCCTTGTAAACGCTTCCACAATGTTAGAATATGACCCCCCAAAATGGGGACGGGATAGCTCAGTGGTCAGAGCACTCGCTTTCCCCCAGCCAAGGTTAAGCAGCATCGAGCGTGGTTACCACTTGGATGGGTGACCGTTTGCGCGCCTTGGCTTCAGTACAGTTCCCCCAGTTCACCCAGCTGTAAATGGGTACCTGCCCTCTTTTAGGGTCAGTGAAGGTAAAGCAGCGAGGGAGAGGAGATGGGCGCCGCCCTCAAAATGCTGGCCCCTGGAAAAGTGAGGTCTCTGACGCCTCATTGACCTTATAGGTTATGGGACACTTTTACCTTTCCCTTACCCCCCCCCCCCCCCCACACACACACAATTTTAGTCCTGACTTGACGATTTTTGTGAAGAATTGTTTACTCTACGTTTCAGACTTTTTTTCCGTTAGTTTAGGTTATAAACGGAATTGAAAGTATTAATTTAAGAAAACTGTCTTTAATTGTTTTCTTAATCATTATCAAACATATCAAAAACCTTCTGATCTAAAAGCTGCCTACAGGTTAAATCTTCACTTTGCAAAGAAATTTTGACTACTACTTGTTTTTAAAAAATTTCTTCTTCTTCTTCTTTTTCTCCTTCTTCGCATTCTTCTTCGCATTCTTCTTCTTCGCATGTTTATTCTTCTTCGTCTTCAAGCGCTCAAAAATGCGCTTAACGGCAGTGCAACGCATTTTTGCGCATATTATAACTAAATTTATGATCAGCGGAGAATGATATGATATCCGTGTTTGTTTTGCTTTTTGCAGTCAAAATAGAAATGAAGTCATGCTAATAGCCTATAGCATTCTAGAAGCTCGGCATTGTAATACCTAGCATGCAATAACCTTTATTGCTTAACAACGTTGAGAAGACAGATGAACTGCCATCCATCTATCCCCCGTGGAGATGTCGGGGCTCTGTCAGTATAAAAAGCATGCCCACCTTCTGGAAATTCTGTGCGAGGAATTCCCTCTTTTCTATCCCTCTCTTTGTTTCTGCCTTCTTCCTTTTTGTTCCTGTCACCTCCTCCTTGTGTATTTTCTGTCTCCCTAGTCCATTCTTCTGCCTTTCATTCCAGAAAGACTTAAAAGATAACAATTCTCTCTCACGCTGAAGTCGGATGCGCTGGGCCTGACTTGTCAGGCACTTATCGGCAGCGCAAGACATTTTCGCTCATGTGACAGACAACAATACTTGCTATCTGAGCGTTCGATGAAGAAGAAATGCAACTGATATGCAAATTGTTTTTAGAGGGGAATATAAGAGTGTAGTTACTTTTTCTTTAGAAAGTCTGAAAATTTCTTCACGTAAAAAGGTTGACTTTGTAATCTGTGGAAAATAGAATCCACGTATCTGATTATGATGCAAAGCTATGTCAAAAACAGAAATGAAAGTATTCTAGCTTATAGCCTTTTTAGAGGGCGAAGGGTTTTTTTCTTTATTTATTTCAAGACGTATAGCTCAGTAGTCAGAGCACTCGTTTTCCCCCAGCTTAAGGTTAAGCAGCATCGAGCGTGGTTACCACTTGGATGGGTGAGACCGTTTGCGCGCCTTGGCTTCAGTACAGTCCCCCAGTTCACCCAGCTGTAAATGGGTACCTGCCCTCTTTAGGGTCAGGGAAGGTAAAGCAGCGAGGGAGAGGAGATGGGTGCCGCTCTCAATATGCTGGCCCCTGGAGAAGCTGAGGTCTGAGACAGTTTACTCCCCCAACGACCACATGAGTTATGGAAATACCTTTTTATTGAAACAACGCATATTCAATTCAACAAACGCTACACTAGAACCAAACCAGGTTATCTCCAATGCTTACAGTGCAGGAGATAACCTGGCTTGGCTCTAATATAGCGAAATAGAAATCATCTTTTTCTGAACATTTTTTTTTTATTTAGCAGATCAAGCATTATTCAATTCAAGACTTCTTTTGTGAACAAGGAAAATCAGTATCACTTATTTTGTGAAGAAAACACCGCCACCACCACCACCAACATCCTTTCTGCTCTGATTTCCATGCCCTGCAGCCTTGCTATGCCCTCCTCTACATGAATTTATTTTGCAAAGAAAACAACACCACCACCACCACCACCACCAACATCCTTTCTGCTCTGATTTCAATATCCTGCAGCTTTGCTACTGCCTCCTCTAAGTGTACTTATTTCGTATATAAAATACCACCATCATCACCGCCACATGTAGCATCTTCTCTGTTCTGAGTTTAATGTCCTTCAGTCTTGCTACGGCATCCTCTACGTGCATTTATTTTGTAAAAATACAACACCGCCACAACCACTACCACCACCACGAACAACAACAACAATATCCTTTCTGCTCTGACTTCAATGTCCTGCAGTCTTGCTATAGCCTCACCTACGTGCATTTATTTCGAGAAAGAAACACCACCACATCCAACATCCTTTCTGCTCC
>CM054157.1:48256501-48279001 GCA_028751875.1 Rapana venosa | reverse complement strand
ACTTTCCCAGTGCCAATGATGGTGTGTTTCTGGCACGAATTTGGCTGCGTTTTACATCAGTAGCATACTTTCGACTCTGTCCTGATGAGCAAACAGAAGGCGCGGTCTTGGTACCGGGGACGACCGATCCGGTATGGAGATTCTGGCTGTCTTTGTCATTGGTGTATCTTGGGCAAATCAAACTTGGCGGAGCCCATCCCTCTCCAGGTCGGATTTTTTGGTTGGGTTTACTCCCCACATGTGGCAGGTGGTACTGGTTTACATGGTTACCAGTAGCAGAGGGAGTCTCTTTCAGACATAGATACACTGACGAATAGTTTCAATACAGCAGTGACTGAAACAGCAAACGAGCTTCTTGGCAAACGCCGACCAGTCAAAAAACCATGGGTCACACCTAACATCCTACAACTATGCGACAAGCGTAGAGAGCTGAAGAAAAAGAAAAATGAAACAAAAGAAAGAGCAGAACAATATAGGGCAGGTCAAAAAAAGAATCAGAAAGTCCATGAGGGAGGCAAAAGAGATTGGAATCGGTGAACAGTGCCAAAGCATTGAAGAAACATAAAGAAAAAAAAATTTAGCAGAAGCATATCAGCTGGTGAAAGACCTGACTAGCACGAAACAGAGAAAAGGTTTAACAATCCAAGACAAAAATGGGGAAGTGTCTCACTGACGACCAGGATATTCTGAACAGATGGACAGAATACTGCTCCGACCTGTATAACTATAAAAACCGCCAGGAGATCCAGAAGTCCTTAATGTCCCCAAAAGCAAAGACACAGACAGTCACCCTATCCTCCGAGAAGAAGTGGAAACAGCAGTCAGATCGCTGAAAAAAGGGGGAAGTCAGCAGGGGCTGACAACATTCCAGCTGAGTTGGTCCAAGCTGGAGGGGAAGCCATGATCAGCGCCCTACTAAGAATCTGCAACAAGATCTGGCAGACAGGAAAATGGCCAACACCATGGACGCAGTCACTCATCATCCCCCTCCCCAAGAAAGGAAATCTACAAACAATGCCATAATTACCGCACAATCAGCCTCATATGTCCCCCAAGAAAGGGTCATGCTGCAGATAATATTGAATAGACTGAAGCCACAAGCAGAGACCATCATTGCTGAGAACAAGCAGGTTTCAGAGCGGGGCCCGCAGCACAACAAAACAGATATTCAACCTCAGAATACATTGTGAGCGGTACCTTCAACATCAACAAGACCTTTACCACGTATTTATCGTTTTTTAAGAAGGCATTTGACAGGGTGTGGCATGCAGCTTTGTGGGCAACCATGAATTTGTACAGCATCATCCCAAACATGATTAGAGTCATCAAACAGCTGTACAGCGAGGCCACCAGTGCAGTGTACTACAACCCAAAAACATTGGAGAATGGTTTCGAACAACAGTTGGAGTAAGGCAGGGCTTGTCTACTCTCACCCACTCTTTTCAACATCTTCCTTGAGAGAATCATGGCTGATGCACTGGAACATCATGAAGGTCAGTCGCATTGGTGGCAGAACGATCACAAACCTCCGCTTCGCAGATGGGCATTGATGAATAGCAGGATCAGAAAAAGAGCTTGCCAGCCTAAAAGAACACTTGGATAAGGCCTCCAAAACATACGGCATGGAAAAACAGTGCAGAGAAGACCAAACTGATGACTAATAAACCAACGGCATTAGCCTGATATCAGGGTTAATGACCAGAAGCTGGAAACAGTTCAAAGCTTCAAGTACCTGGGAGCCATTGTATCCGACCAGGGTCCAAGCCAGAAGTAGTATGCAGGACTGCACAGAAAAATAACAGCTTTGTCAAAACCCAAATACCATCTGGAGAGACAAGAATATCTCACTTATCTCCAAGATCAGACTAATGCGCTCCCTTTTCATATCCATATTTTGTATGCTGGAATCATGGACCCTGACTGCAGATTTGGGAGAAGATACAGGCAAGTGGAGATGAGATGCTTTCGGAGACTCCTTGGCATCTCCTACAAAGACCACATAAGCAACGAAAGCGTGCATACAGAATCCAGCCCAAAACCCTTGGACCCTAGAGAACCTTTACGACGTGAAAAGCGTTTAAACTTAAGTGGTATGGGCATGTCACAAGATCCCAAGGAATTACAAAGACAGTTTTGCAAGGCACTGTCCAAGGAGAAGAAGAAGAGGCAGACCAAGGAAGAGCTGGGAGGATAACATTAGTGAATGGACAGGCCTAGAACTCAACAAAACCCTGAGAAAGGCAGAACAGAGAGAGGAATGGAGGGAACTGGTTGCTGAGTCTTTGAGGGTGCCCCCACGGTCGTCAGACTACGGGACAGATAGATAGATAGATAGATAGTCCCTGTGTGTATGTAGTTTTGTAAATGTCATCATTCGTTTTTATACGTAGCATGAAAAGGTAGTCTAACTACTTCCCTTTTGTGAATGACGCGGTGACATGGTCTATTTTTAGGAACGTCTGTGAAAAGAGTACATGGATCTCTGCCTCAGCTATGTCTTGGAATTAACTGCCTTGTTATAAGCTCTTAGCTTGTTATTGCTCAATGCAATACTTACCGATGTATATACTGCGTGTTTATTTATAGAATAGATTATTATTTTTAACTAAGTGACTTGGTTTAAATAAGGTTTATTCGTTAATAAACATGAAACAAGCATATCATGATGAACATAATCAGCATAGCAGCAACAAGCAAGTAGCTCATGTTGTGCTCAAGTGCAACATCAACAATTCTTATGGCGACTGATAATCAACACACTGACCAAAAGAGGTAAACAGGAAAAAAATTATCAAGCAGAATAATAACAGCATCAATATTTACAGACAGTGAAATAACTAAAGATTCCCCAAAAGACATGTCTAAGTGACTTGTCTTTCTATCATCAGGGGAGTGAGGCATCAGAGACCTCAGCTTCTCCAGGGGCCAGCATATTGAGGGCGGCGCCCATCTCCTCTCCCTCGCTGCTTTACCTTCCCTGACCCTAAAGAGGGCAGGTACCCATTTACAGCTGGGTGAACTGGGGGAACTGTACTGAAGCCAAGGCGCGCAACCAGTCACCCATTTAAGTGGTAACCACGCTCAACGCTGCTTAACTTAAGCTGGGGGGAAAGCGAGTGCTCTGACCCCTGAGCTATCCCGTCCCCATATACAAAAAAACATGCAACACACGAAAACGCCACAGAACACTACACCAAACACTCACCTCTTCCAAAGACGCCGGGCCCAAACCAAACACGAAGAACCCCGGAATTGTACCCAACATAAACCCTCACGCCAGCATCTCTCGCAGAATATATTCTACCATACCCTCTGCGCTACTTCCCCTCCCAGACGTGAATACTTGCCTCCAGCCGCCGCCTGGCGAAGTTTCACCACCGTCACCATCGTCGCCACAATCACCACCACGATAATCACTCCGGGGATAGTGGCGCCGAACATGTAGCCCCTCAGAAAGTTCAGAGCCTTCATGTTCTTGAGGTAGAAGGCGCTGGGCACTATCGCCCAAACGTTCGTGTTGAGGTAAGGATCGTGGGCGCATATGGTACGGAAACCTGTAGCGACCAAAGCGTAGAGTCCCATGATGAGGAGGCTGGTGAGGAGGATGAGGATGGTGGTGGAGGAGGAGGAGAGGATGGTTTGTGAGCGGAGAGGCCACAGCACGCAGAAGCATCTTTCGCTGGCGATCAAAGCGGAGATGACTTGTGACACTAAAGGTAAGCCGTAGAAACCTAGGAGGTTGTGGTTGACCACCGATCGCATGTGTGGTCCGTACCTGTTTAAATTAACAGAGGAGAGTCGTGTAAGGTGTAACATGGGTGTCAAAAAGTGATGAAATGTTGTTTACCAAGCTCATGTTTGAAGTCGTGTCGTATATTCGAAAGGGCATCATTTGTAAAGCATAATCGTTTTTAAATAATTAAGTTTTTTGCATTGTTGCCATGGAAATAATCCAGTAAGGCCGCCAACACAAAACGTTTTGAAATTCGATATCTTTTTGTATCAATCTAGTACAAGAAACCTGTTTCTTATGGACATGATGATGATGATGATGATGATGATGATGATGATGATGATGATGATGATGATGATGATGTGTGGAATTTATATAGTGCTGAATCTTGTAAAGACATAAATCAAAGCCTTCAACTTTACACAAGGAACTCTCCATATTTGCATTTAGCTATTTTTCATACTAAAAAAATATTTGACACTTTTAGACCCGTGTCTGTAGTGAAATTACATTTGGAAAAACAGTGTTTCCTGTATACATCTGAACATCTTCCAGTACATTGTAACGGAATAGCTCAGTGGTCACAGCACTCGCTTTCCCCCAGCCAAGGTTAAGCAGCATCGAGCGTGATTACCACTTGGATGGGTGACCGTTTGCGCGCCTTGGCTTCAATACAGTCCCCCAGTTCACCCAGCGTAAATGGGTACCTGCCCTTCTTGTAGGGTCAGGGAAGGTAAAGCAACGAGGGAGAGGAGATGGGCGCCGCCCTCAATATGCTGGCCCCTTGAGAAGTCGAGGTCTCTGATGCCTCACTCCCCTACGACCACATAGGTTATGGGACACCTTTACCTTTTTTACTTACAGGGTGGGGTATGTAGTGCCTGGTCTTCTCCTGTGCTTGTCCCTCTGCAGGAGGTCTGCCTGCTGGCCTCAGCCGACACGTTCCGACTTCACTTTAACCATCTGAGTCCATAACTCCATAGGGAGTCATTGGGAAACTGCAGCGAGTTATTTTTTTCCGGCAGTGTGCCGTGTTCCAGTTTCGCGATGTAAAATAATAGTCAGCCCTTCAACCAAAACACAAACCGCTGATATTTAGCAGACTACTGTAATCAACCAAAGTGTTACGATTTTTGTTCGGTATGCAACATCAACAGCACTATCTTCCAATCCATATCGACGGCGATAACACTCGTCATACCGACAGGGATTGGCGAAAGTTGCTGTTAATACATAATAGTTCATTATTCCAAACCTTAGCATTGCAATACATGTTTTTTTCCTTTCTGACAATAAAGTCATAACTCCGGTCGGCTCCTACCCAGAAAGAGTGTGCTATGGGCTCATTGGGAAGACTGGGACCACACAGTCGATCTTCATCCAGTTTAAGGTTGCGATTTTGAGAGTGTTGCTCAAATTACCTGACCAACACTGCAGGTGTCTGTATCTCTCGGGCCCGGTTGACGCCGGGATATATTATGATAGTCAGTGTAGAGCACAACCCTGTCACGTAGTCTCAAAGCAGATGCACTTCCACAGCAGCATTGTTACCATCATCCTCATCGTCATTGATCATTCATGCAATGAAAGAAAACTCTCTCTGATTTTGTGGCTTACAGAAGATGAGCAGTAAAATAAAAATAAAAAAATAAATAAAATCATAACACTGCGGATATTTTGGAGAGGGTTCCTTAGCTAGAGCTCCTAGGTTCATCAATGGTGAGTTTTATTTGCGCATACCACCATGTTTTACCCACCATTAAGGTAGCCGCATTCCGACCTCAGGGATGCTGTCTAAACACGACACCAGTGTGCGTGTGGGTGGTGTTTTTTTTAACATTTTGTCATCTGTCCCAACCGGCACACAAATGGCCTACTCTTCAGAAAGGTGGAACAGCTTTTAACATGTACGCAATATGTTCTGCATGCGTTTTTTTACGAGGGGTCTCGGTTTATAGTCTCATCTAAAGGACTTTAGGGAGAGTGGAGTCTGCACTGATGTTAACTCCAGGGGAAAATCTCTTAAAACGGGTGCCTCTGTGGTGGCTCGAATCCGGGTCGTCAGATTACGAGCTCAACGCTCTAACCACTACGTTACCACCATCCCCACCCATGTATCGTTTTAAGATTGAAATAATGTTGTGTTATTATTATTATCCTCCCAGCTCTTCCTTGGTCTGCCTCTTCTTCTTCCTCTAGAGCTGGGAGGATAACATCAGCGAATGGACAGGCCTAGAACTCAACAAAACCCTGAGAAAGGCAGAACAGAGAGAGGAATGGAGGGAACTGGTTGTTGAGTCTTTGAGGGTGCCCCCACGGTCGTCAGACTACGGGACAGATAGATAGATAGATTATTATTATCATTATTATTATTATTTATAACAGACTTTCTGAAGCAGACACTGACTCTCATAACCCACAGATGTGTTGAAAAATAATATCACAACCTGCGAATTGAGAGGCAATACCCACATAGAACAAAACATTTTCCCTCTGGAAATTCTGTGCCCGGAATCTGTGTGATCCCTGTCATAGAACAAAACATTTTCCCTCTGGAAATTCTGTGCCAGGAATTCCCTCTTTTCTATCCCTCTTTTTTTGTTTCTTCCTTGTTCTTTTTTCTTCCTGTCACCTCATTCTTGTCTATTTTCTGCCTTCTTGGTCCATTCTCCTGCCTTTTTTTCCAAAAAGACGTAAAAAGATAACAATTCTTTCCCATGCCGAAGTCGGATGCGCTGGGCCTGACTTGTCAGGCGCTTAACGGCAGCGCGACGTATTTTCGCTCATTTGGCGGAGAACAATAGTTGCTGTCAGAGCGTTTAATGAAGAAGAAGAAAGAAGAATGCTTACGTTTTGTACTCGAGAACAAAAATGTATACATCCACTCTGAAATGAATTGAATTGAATTCAATACCGCTTTCAATCACGGCAGATTTCTCTGCGTGAAATTCGGGCCGCTCTTCCTGGATAGAGTGCGTCGCCACAAGAACAACGCCACCCATTTTTTTTTCTTTTTCTGTCTAAATGTTGTTTCCCCATGAGAATGACTTTTCTTACTTGAAATTTTGTCAGAGACAACTCTTTTTTTTTTGCCGTGGGTTCTTTACGTGCGCTAAATGCGTGTCGCACACGGGACCTCGGTTTATCGTTTCATCTGAGGTTCAAATGGATACGTTTTAGACTTTTGTTAGTATAAACACAGGAAAAAATAATTTATAGAAGAGTCTTGAAGTCATCCTAGTCAGCAGCTATCAACCTCATCACAGAGGATTTTTTCCAGTTTGGGGGCAAGACTAGATTGGTCTGGATTGGATTGGTCTGGATTTGATTGGATTGGTCTGGATTGGATTGGATTGGTCTGGACTGAATTGGATTGGTCTGGATTGGATCGGGTTGGATTGGTCTGGGTTGGATTGGATTTGTCTATATTGGATTAGAATGGATTGGATTGGATGGATTGGAGTGGAGTGGAGTGGACTGGGGTAAAATATTTCCTAGATGGTATGGATAGCTGACGAGAGCAAACATCAAGCTCTACCAGAAGATATTTTTCCCTTAAATGAAGCTTGCTCTTCTTTCTTATTCTTCTTCTTTTCTTCTTCTTCTTCTCTTCTTCTTCTTCTTCTTTCTTTCTTCTTCTTTCTTCTTTTTCTTCTTCTTCTTCTTCTTCTTTCTTCTTCTTCTTCTTCTTCTTCTTCTTCTTCTTTCTTCTTCTTCTCTTCTTCTTCTTTCTTCTTCTTCTTCTTCTTCTTCTTCTTTACCGTCGAACGCTCAGACAGCAACTATTGTTGTCTGTCATATTATGAGCGAAAATGCGTTCCGCTGCCGTTAATTCAGCGTCTGACAAGTCAGACCTAACACATCCGACTTCAGCATGGGAGAACATTGTTATCTTTTTAAGTTTTCTAGAAGAAAAAGATGTTGGGGAATGTGTCCAAGAAGGCAGAAAATAGATAGGAAGGTGGTGACAGGAAGAAAATAATAATAATACAAGGCAGAAATAAAGAGAGAGATAGGAAAGCGAGGATTTGCTAGCACAGAAAGTGGGTGGGATAGAAAAGAGGAAATTCTTAGCACAGAAAGTGGGCGGGATAGAAAAGAGGGAATTCCTAGCACAGAATTTCCAGAATGTGGAGGGATACTATTTATACTGACAGGCCCCTCAGTATCTCGGGGAGAGGGGGGGGGGGGGAGAGGGGATTCCATAAACTAAGACTTTCAAAATTATTATCATCATCAACAAAATTACTTTTCTTCAATGGCGAAACCCGTCACAATCTGAAGATAGGCTTGCTCGGCGAAGTAAAACACGTGAGACAGCAGAAACAGCAAGTCCACCAGCGAGAGCGAAAACAGGCAGACGTTAATCCGTTCCTTCAAGCCCTGTTTGTGGAACACCGCCATGTTGATGACGTTGGCAGGCCCGCCAATCAGAAACAAGACAGGCAGAACGACCGTGAACCTCACTCGGCTGACCAAGTCTTCCGTCTCGGCGCTCACTAAGCTTTGAGGGTTGTTCCACGGGATAACCCCTCCGAATTTAATGATCGGGCAAGCGAGAGAGGCATTTTTCTCGGTGTTATTGTTGTTGGTGGTGATGGTGATGATATGGTTGATGATGCTGGAGGTTGTTGTTGATGCTGTGTTGTTGTAGGTCGTCGTCGTCATTTTTTTTTTGCCTCAGAGAATTGTTGTAAAAACTGTTTTTATTCTCTCTTTTTTCTTCTTCTTCTCTGTCAAATGCTTCGCAGAAAAATCTTTGGTGGTTTGTGTTGATTTTTTTAAATTCTGCAAAAAAAAGAAGCAAGTATTACATATATTTTGAACACAGATGAAATGTATAACGGTGTAAGAGGTTGCAATTGTCCTTCATGTGATGATTAAAGTATTTTTGACTTGACTTAACAATAGTTTTGTGATGGGAAATTTCAGAATTTTCAATCGTCTGAACAATTTTAAGTCTTCTTCTTCTCCTTCTTCTTCTTCTTCTTCTTCTTCTCCTTCTTCTTCTTCTTCTTCTTTCTTCGTGGTCGAACGCTCAGACACAAACTATTGTGCGTCTGTCTTATGAGCGAAAAGACGTTGTGCTGCCGTTAAGCGCCTGACAAGTCAGGCCCAGCACATCTGACTTTGGCGTGGGAGAGAATTGTTATCTTTTAAGTCTTTCCAGGGGGGGGAAAGAGGCCGGAGAATGGACCAAGAAGTCTTATTTGTGTAATTTTGAAAAGTTGGGGGGTTACATAATTATGTCAAGAAAGCTAAAACTGGTTCGGGGTTTGGGTTTGTGGGTGGGTGGGTGGTTGGTTGGCTGGTTGGTTGGTTGGCTGGTTGGTTCGTTGGTTCGTTGGTTTGTTGGTTGGGTGGTTGGTTGGCTGGTTGGTTGGTTGGTTGGCTGGCTGGCTGACTGACTGGCTGGCTGGTTAAAAGTTTTGTTTTGTTTTTAAGGGTTTGACTTAGGTAGTTTCTTTCTCAGTTCATTTCTCTAATTAAATAATTAACTCCTTGACTTCTTTTTTTTTATAAAACAAAAATTCAACTCCCAAAATCACTCTTCTCCGGAGAAAAGAAAAGTCCATAGTTCTCCTGAAGAAAAGCTGAAAAAGCGAGTCAAACACTGAAGTCTGCATTACAGTTTTTACTCCTAAGTTTTCTCCCCGAAGTCGGAATGCGGCTACTTAATTGGTTGGTAAAACAAACCAACAAACAAAAAACGGTCGCATACGCAAAAATAATAATAAGAATAAGAATAATAATGTATGGAATTTATATAGCGCTGAATCTTGTAAAGCAACAAATCAAAGCGCTCAGATGACTTTTTTTTTGCGTGTGTATGCGGTTTTGTAAATTTTGTCATCTGTTCCCACCGGCACACAATGGCCTAATCTTTCGAAAAGCGAAACAGGATTTAACGTGTGCGCAAGATGTTCTGCATGCGTTCGCACACGGGGCCTCGGTTTATAGTCTCATCCGAAGGACTTTGACATTCAGTTCAATTTTTTGTCAAACTGGGAAGAAAGGGCGAGGCTGGGAATCGAACCGAGAACCTCACGGTTTACTTGTTGGCAGGCAAACGTCTTAACGATCCTGCCACCTTCCTTCACAACAATCTCAACATTGATAAACCTCAGAGCTCTAGCGGGGAAAAAAATCAAAAGTTCAGTTCCCTCCAGCAAGAAAGAAACTTGTCAATATTTCCATAGAGAGGACGCTATATAGCCGAGTGGTTAAGACCGTTCGACTTCAATCCCAAGGGTCCATGAAGTCGTGGGTTCGAATCTCGGCAGTGTCTTGTGAATTAAGGGCGGGGATTTTTTAACAATCCTCCAGGTCAACTTCAAGTGCAGACCTGCCAATGCATTGATTCCCTTTAAGTTTTTTTTTTAATTTATTCTTTTATATCGAGGATAAAGGAATGAGCACTTATGTGATTTTTTACATCCAGTCCCCATGTTTATGCGGTTTTGTCAATTTTGTCATCCGTTCCCACCGGCACACAATGGCCTACTCTTACGAAAAGCGGAACAGGATTTAACGTGTGCGCAAGATGTTTATAGTCTCATCCGAAAGACTTTCGGGGAGAGTGGAGTCTGCGCTGATGTTAACTCCAGGGGGAAATATCCCCTTGAACGGGAATCGAACCCGGGTCGTCAGATTGCGAGCGCAATGTTCTAACCACTAGGCTATCCCGTCCCCTTTTGTGTGTATGCACATGCTGAGGTCTCTGATGCCTCGCTCCTCTAAGAACATTTAGGTTGTGGGACCCCTTTACCTTTTTTTTATATAAACATGCAGAGGTCCAAATATGCACGTTAAAGATCCTGTAATTTATGTCAGCGTTTGGTGGGTAACAGCAACGCCAACATACCTAGCATGCATCCTCAAAAGTCGGAATGTGGCTACCTTCATGGTGGGCAAAATTGCTCGCATACGCAAAATCTCACCATTGGTGAACCTCGGAGCGCTAGCCGAAGAACGAAAGAGAAAAAACAGATTCCTAAGTTTCAGAATTTCTCCAGCGAAAGATTAAACCTGTCAGAGTTTCTTATCCCTAGAGAAACATGAACTAGTGATTCAAATTTCAAGATTGGAAATTTGTTCTAAAGACTTACCACTATAGAGGTGGTGCTCTACCATCTCAAAATTCTGTTCTTGGGCGTTCGTTTGGTTTAAATAAGGTTTATTCACTAATAAGGATGAAACAAGCATACCATAATGAACGTAATCAGCATAGCAGCAACAAGCAAGTAGCTTATGTTGTGCTCAAGTACAACATCAACATTCATATGATGACTTATAATCAATACACTGACCAAAAGAGGTAAACGGGTGGGGGGGGGGGGAATGACCGAGCAGAATAATAACAATATAAATATGTACAGATAATGAACTAACTAAAAATCCACCAAAAAAGACATGTCTAAAGCATACATAGGCAATCGTTTGGGAAAATTCCAGAATCGAACACTGTTCAACTCATCCAGATGATTAAGCTCATGAAAAAGTAAATGACAAAAAGACGAACCACAAGACAGACATATAAACAAACAACAAGCTACAGGATGAAATGAAAGAACAAAGCAACCAACCAAACAAAACAAAACAAAACAAAACAGACGGAGAAACAGATCAGCCAGCTGACATACGAACAGTCAAAACATCAAAACATCAAAACAAGCAACAGACAAAAACCAGAGAGTTTACTTCGAGCAGGTAGAGAAATGTTAAGCAATACAAAGGCTAGTCAAACATTGAGCGTATAAACATCAAATATACTAAATCAATTGTACATGCTGAATTGACTTAAAGTTAGAAGCGCAAGGCGTTCTTTTGCTTAATCAAAACCGGGGGGGATGGGGAGGGGGGGGGGGGGGGGGGGGGGGGGGCAGACAGAATAATTATGCGCTCTGTCTGTCTCACTCATCATCCTACCTGGGAATCACTGTGAGACTGTGAAGTACACACTGGATGAGAAGTTTGAGTTGTATGGCTGGTTTTTTTTTAAAGCCCTTTGCCATGCAGGTAGGTAGCCATACTCTGACTTCGGAGGATTTGGTTTTTTTAATCCTTTTAATGGAGAGAACTGGGTTGTTGTGCTAAGAGCTTGTCATGGACGAAGATAGGCAGCAGTACTCTGTCTTCAGAGGATTTTTAAAAATCTTTTTTGATGGAGAGAATTGGGTTGTTAGGCTATGAGCTTGTCATGGATCACATACACACACAAACACGCGCACACACACGCACGCACGCACACACAAAGAGGCAACACGAAAGACATTTATACACACACAAACACACACACGCACGCACGCACGCGCACACGCACACACGAAGTGTCAACACGAGAGATATTTACAGACACACACACACACACACACACACACACACACACACAAAACAAAAGCACAGACAGACACAGAGACAAACACACGGATAACGTAAACATCAACTTTGTTGAATCAAGTCAGTCAAAAATTAAGACATCATTATCTTTCTCGGGTTGAAGAAATATCTCCGAAACCAATGTGTTTCTCCCACCTGAAAAAAGTGATGATGCCTTCTTCTTCTTTCTTCTTCTTCTTCTTCTTCTTCTTCTTTTCTTCTTCTTCTTCTTCTTCTTCTTCTTCTTTCTTTTGCTTTGCGCAATTCTTCTTCGCAATTCTTCATCTTCTTCTTCTTCTTCTTCTTTCTTCTTCTTCTTCTTCTTCTCTTCTTCTTCTTCTTCTTCTTCTTCTTCTTCTTCTTCTTCTTCTTACTACTTACTACTTCTATCTACTATCTACTTACTACTACTACTACTACGACTACTACGACTACACGACTACTACGACTACTACTACTACTGCTACTACTACTACTACTACTACTACTACTACTACTACTACTGCTACTACTGCTACTACTGCTGCTGCTGCTGCTGCTACTACTGCTGCTGCTTTTCATACATGGAATAGTTGTTTTTTGTTTAATTATTCATCATCATCATCATCATCATCATCATGATAGAAATTAAGAAGAACAGTGATGATGATGATGATGATGATGATGATGATGATGATGATGATGATGATGATGATGATGATGATGATGATGATGATGATGATGATGATGATGATGATGATGATGATGATGATGATGATGATGATGACGACGACGACGACGACGACAACTACGATGCTAAAAATGATAACTAGTACTATATTGATAATAACGCTGATAATAGTGATATTTAATACATGTAGCGTCTATCTCTGCATTGTATCAAACCTACAACCTGAAAGTGGTATATAACACACCACAATACAAAACAACACAATACAATACCACATAAAACGCCACAATACAATACAATCCAAACCACTAAACAACAATACTACCAAAACTAACGTTAACTCCAGGACAGAATTTTTTCTTACTTTTTTTTTAAAACCTCAAACAAAACACTTTGGCTGGACTCGAACCCTCGCTCTCTCCCACTATCTATCCCAGATCACAAAATCAACCACACAAACCACTGGACCATTCCCCCCACCACCACCCCCACCCCCCCTCGCGCTACACACTGCTGATAAAGTATACATGAGATATTTCCGATATTCTGCGATTCAAAATTAAAACTGTACCATTAACTCAACTCAACTCAACTGTCTCCATCGCCGCTGTCGTCGGTAGGAGCTCCACGCAATGCCACCACCAGGGTTCGCCATCTTTCTCTGTCTCTGCTGAGTTCTACCATCTCCTGTAGCCCTCCTCCCAGACCACTGATCTCAGTGATGTTGTTGGCAATGTAGCATGTTGGTGGTGGTCTGCCCCTTTTTTTCCTTCTGCCCTCAAACCTTACCTTGGAGGAACTGTCGTTATCAGATTTGTGTGCTTCTGTTTGTATTCGTTGATATGAATTAAAATGATCTTTTGTCACCAATGTTGTTTTACTTTCTTGTTATATACCTAAGTTACAACAAACTATTTGCGTTTGTTGCGTTTCATTTTTTTAAAAATATCGAAAAACTAAAATAATAAACAACAAAAAGGTTGCTTTCATTTAATTAGTGTGGAGAAAAATTGGAGATGATGGAGATGGGGTGGGGGGAGCGATGTTAATTAGGGATGGGTGGGGTTAGTGGTAGAGTGTATAATAAGAAAAAATCAATTAGTATATTCAGTGCCTGGGGCAGGGATCAATATAGTGTGTTGTTGATGTTTACAAAGCATGCGTGAGGTACAGATGCAAGAATAAAGATTGATATTTTTAGCTAGATACATGAACAGAGACTAAACCAGTGTGTATGTGTTTAAATCGACTAAAGTTGAGGTAGAAGTAAACAAAAAGTATATTAATTTTCGAAAAACAAAAAACTAAAAGCTCGCGCGTGCACAAACATATACACGTGTACGTGCTTGAGATCGCATGCAAGTACAAATTCGCGCACACGTATACACACGCACACGCGCACACACACGCATGCATGCACACACGCACATACACACACATACACATACACACACACGCTCGATTGCTCGCGGGCATACTTGCGCATACGTGTGCACGCACCCATGCACACACACACACACACACACACACACACACACGCCGCGCGCGCGCGCGTGTATGGTTGCATGCATACACACACACACTCACACTCACTCACAAACACGGGCAAGCGCAAACGCACGCACGCATGCTTGAATGCACACACATACACACACATATACACACATATACACACGCATGCTTGCACGCACGCTCATGCACTCACAGATTCTCTCTTCTCTCTCTCTTCTCTCTCTCTCTCTCTCTCTCTCCTCTCTCTCTCTCTCTCTCTCTCTCTCTCTCTCTCTCTCTCTCTCTCTCTCTCTCTCTCTCTCTCTCTCTCTCTCTCTCTCTCTCTATTTCGGTTGTCATACATTAATGGACCACCCCATCTCCACTCTCCCTCAATGTGTATGTATGCCTATGGCCAAAACACATTAAACATTTGAAATCTTGAAACCTCCTCTCTTCTCTCTCTCTCTCTCTCTCTCTCCTCTCTCTCTCTCTCTCTCTTTCTCTCTCTCTCGCTCTCCCATACACACACACCGCACTTACACAATCGTAGGTGCATGCATACCTAGTCGCACATGCGCGCATACGCGTAAACAAACTGACATTACTGTTTCATAACAGAAAAGACCTTGAATCAACAGACAGCGAAATAATAGAGAAAAATAGAACTTTTCGTTGACAAATAAATTATATAGAAAAACATCACGCATTCATGCACAAATTTGCAACGCGCGTGTGTGTGCATACACACAAAAACAGACATGCACTTGCTTGGGCGCGGACGCACAGAAACACGCACACGTACGCATGCACATACATTCATGCATACACATAAACACACGCACGCACCCGCGCACGCACGCACGCACGCACGAACGCTCACACACACACACAACACAAACCACACACAACCACACACAACCACACACACACACACACACACAAGCGCGCGCGTGCACGCAAACACACACATGCATACATACACATACATAATTTTATACTCTCTCTCTCACTAACACAGCACACACACACACACACACACACACACACACAACACACCAACACACACACACACACACACACACACACACACACACACACCCACAGCACACGACACGCACACCGCCTACACGACGGACAGAAAGAAACGAACAGACAAAACAATAGAAATTATAATTTAAAAAAATTAAATAAATAATCATAAAATAAATAAATTTGGAAAAAGAATACTGATAAGAAAGAAAAAAAATCGAAAAAATTAGAAAAATTATGACGACATGAATTAAACAAATTGTCTTCCGCCTCCAAAAACAAAGATCATATTACTACCAATCAGACAGTCGCGAGTTGGAGGATTCAAACCCACGACTCCCGTTATCAAGCATCAAGCGATTTGTCCACAGGGCCACTTTGGCCCCAGCTTCAAGACAACACTGTTCTCAGACAAAAGAAGGTTTATTGTGTGCTTTTATTCCTGATTTTTTAAACCTCGAGATAGCTCAGTGGTCAGAGCACACGCTTTCCCACAGCCAAGGTTAAACAGTTTCGAGCGTGGTTACCACTTGGATGGGTGACCGTTAACCGCGCCTTGGCTTCAGTACAGTTCCCCCAGATCACCCAGCTGTAAATGGGTACCTGCCCTCTTTTAGGGTCAGGGAAGGTAAAGCAGCGAGGGAGAGGAGATGGGCGCCGCTGCCCTCAATATGCTGGCCCCTGGAGAAGTTGAGGTCTCTGACGCCTCGCTCCACTACGACCGTATAGGTTATGGGGGACACCTTTACCGTTCAAACCTCAAGACGGGGGACGGGGTAGCCGGTGGTTAGAGCGTTACGCTCGCGATCTGACGGCCCGGGGTTTAATTCCCAGGTTTCAGTTACCACTGGCACGTGTGTTAGAGGGGACTTTGTTTCCTCTGGAGTTAACATCAGTGCAGACTCCACTCTCCCCTCCCCCCATCAGTCCTCCAGATGAGACTATAAACTGAGGTCCCGTGTGCGAACGCAAGCAGAACATCTTGCGCACAGGTTGATTCACTACCCGCTCTGCCTTTCGGAAGAGTAGTAGTAGTAGTAGTAGGAGTAGGAGTAGGAGTAGGAGGGAGAGGAGGAGGAGTAGTAGTAGTAGTAGTAGTAGTAGTAGTAGTAGTAGTAGTAGTAGTAGTAGTATGATTATTATTATTATTATTATTATTATTATTATTTATTTTGATAATGGAATAAGCACTTATTTGCTTTTTTTACATCCAGTCCTCGTGTGTATGCGGTTTTGTCAAACCTCTGTCATTTGTTCCCACCGGCACACAATGGTCTACTCTTACGAAAAGCGGAACAGGATTTAACCTGTGCGCAAGATGTTCTGCGTGCGTTCGCACACGGGGCCTCGGTTTAGAGTCTCATCCGAAGGACTTTGGGGGAGAGTGGAGTCTGCACTGATGTTAACTCCGGGGGAAAATATCCCCCTTGAACGGGAATCGAACCCGGGTCGTCAGATTGCGAGCGTAATGTTCTAACCACTAGGCTGTCCCGTCTCCTGTAGGTAGGTCATTGTGTGCCGGTGGGAAGGGATGACACCCTTTTTTTTTTTTAAATGAATGCCCGCCGGGGACGGGATAGCTCAGTGGTCGGAGCACTCGCTTTCCCCCAGCCAAGTTAAGCAGCGTCGAGCGTGGTTACCAGTTGGATGGGTGACCGTTTGCGCGCCTTGGCTTCAGTACAGTTCCCCCAGTTCACCCAGCTGTAAATGGATACCTGCCCTCTTTGGGGTCAGGGAAGGTAAAGCAGCGAGGGAGAGGAGATGGGCGCCGCCCTCAATATGCTGGCCCTAGAGAAGTGAGGTCTCTGACGCCTTGCTCTCCTACGACCTTATAGGTTATGGGACTCCTCCTTTACCTTTTTTCCTTTTATGCGCGCTGGTGGTCGCGGTCAGATATGCCAAGAAGAAAAGCAACAACAACAACAACAACCATCATCGTTATCATCATCATTATCAGCAGCAGCATCGCAAGCGTTGAAATAGAGAAGGACGACGATAAAGAAAAACAACTTGGAGAAGAAGAAGAGGAGGAGGAGGTCGAGGAGAAGGAGAGGGAGGAGGAGAAGAAGAGGAGGAGGGAAAGGGGAGGGAGGAGGAGGAGGAGAAGGGGAAGAGGAGGAGGAGGGAAAGGGAGGAAGGAGGAGAATAAGAAGGAGGAGGAGGAGAAGAAGGAGAAGGAGGAGAAGAAGGAGGAGGAGAAGGAGGAGGAGGAGGAAAAGAAGAAGAAGGAGGTCGAGGATGAGGAGAGGGAGGAAACGAAGAAGAGGAGGAGGAGGGAAAGGGGAGGAAGGAGGAGGAGGAGAAGAAGGAGGAGAAGGGGGAAGGGGACAACGAAGAAGAAGGAAAAGGAGAAGGAGAATAAGAAGAAGGAGTAGAGAAGAAGAGGGGAGGAGGAAGGGGAGGAAGAAGAAGAAGAAGAGGTGGAGGAGGAGGAGAAGGAGGATAACAACAACACCAAAAACAACAACAAAAATATCAACAGCAATAACAACAGCAACGGCAACCATTGGCATCATTATGATCATAGCATAACTTGAACAAGAAGAACAACAAATGGCACAACGAGAAGAAGAAGAAGAAGAAGAAACAATTGTCGGAGTTGTGTTTTTTTCTTAAGATCAATCTATAACGATATTCGTAAAAAAATAAATCATAAAAATAATAATAATAATAATTTTTTAAAGTAGATGTGCACCAGATACATTAGATCAAGGTACAAACTTTAGTGTAAATGTCAAGCCGTTTTCTTTATATAAAAAAAATTGTACGAAGTTACGATGACCAAAAAAACTTACCAGTTAAACTAATAGGTTTACGTAAACATGTTTGTTTTTTTTTAATACAGTCTTTTTCAGTGAAGATCAGAACCTTTTTTTAATGCAATCTTTATTCTTTAAAATAAAGTTTGAAAAATATTTTTAAAAGGATCACATATTATGACTTTTTTTTCGTTCCTCGGCTAGAGCTCCGAGTTAGAGTATGCCGTTGTATGCCGGTGGGAACAGATGACAATTTACAAACCAGCATACACACGGGGACTGGATGTAAAAAAAAGCATATGAGTGCTTTTCATTATCATCGATATAAAGAGTAAATAAAAATAAAATTTAAAGAAAAGGTTCACCAATGGTGAGATTTTGCCGTATGCGACTGTTTTTGCCCACCATTAAGGTAGCCGCATTTTGGCTTCGGGGTTGCATGACTAAAGTCTAAATCTTTGCTCTAGACACCCCTACAAATACGAAAAAGGAACTTATTAAATACGAAAGTGAAACCAAAGCGGAAACAATTGATCAAGATCCAAAGAACAATATCACTTATTCTCTCAGTTTAGATACAACAGATTCTCAATCTGTTCTGCACTGCTTCGATTACAGGAATAATATCAAAAATTAGCGAGGCAGCAAAACATGCACATGCGTACACACGTGCTGAGGACATTGCGAAACACACAGACACACACACACACACACACACACACACACAACACACACACACACACACACAAACGACCGGGCTCGATTCCCGTTCAAGGGAGATATTTTCCCCCTGGAGTTAACATCAGTGCAGACTCCACTCTCCCCGAAAAGTCTTTCAGATGAGACTGTAAACCGAGGTCCCCGTGTGCGAACGCACGCAGAACATCTTTCGCACACGTTACAAACCCTTTCCGCCTTTCGGAAGAGTAGGCCATTTCGTGCTGGTGTGAACGAATGCTAGACATGTTTGGGGTGGGGGGTTTTAATTATACATGTAGGTGTCGTGTTAAGACACTATCCCTGAAGTCATAATGCAGCTACCTTAATGGTGGGGTAAAATGAGACTCATCTTCTCTCGTTGGCTTTTGACACCGTCAGAAATGTGTTTGGGAAGAAATAGTGGCTGCAAGTCCTTTTTCCCAAGCTCCTCTCGTGGGCCGTACAGCTTAGTTTTTGCAGGGTTATGTTATCTCTGTCGGCCACACAATCTTCTTCCTCAGGTTGCAAGGTATACCACTATGGGCAGGGATCCATTGCAGCTTTACTCGCAAAACCTTGCCCTTGGTGAACCCCCCGCCCCCCTACCATCTCCCCCCCTCCCCCCCCCCCCCCCTACCATCCCCCTACCACCTCCCCCCTCCCCCCCGAAAACCTCAACAAACAACAAGAGACAACATACAATAAATCAAAGCAATGTAAACATTTTTTTCTTTTAATTTCATTATCTTCAACTTACCACTGTGGCACATTTTTTAAGATTACAGAACACATTCTTCTGATATTTTACTCTCATTTCTCTCTGTCTGTCTCTGTCTCTTCTCTCTGTCTCTTCTGTCTCTTCTCTCTCCGAATTTCAATCTCTCTCTCTCTCTCTCTCTCTCTCTCTCTCCTCTCTCTCTCTCTCTCTCTCTTCTCTCTCTCTCTCTCTCTCTCTTCCTCTCTCTCTCAGAATGCGCGCAAGTTCAATAGCGAAGGGCTCATGAAAGCAATAATTTGAGATGGAGATAACTGTGCGAGAAACATTTCATCATGGGAGGTTATTTCTTTGATATTCTTCTTTGTCGAAATGTTCGAACTTTCCTGTTGCACATTCAAGGTATCATTGCAAAATATTCACCCAAAGTTTCAGTCGTTTTTTTGTGCCTAGACAATAAAAGTTGTTGTTGTTGTAGTTGTTGTTCTTGTTGGTCTTATTCTTGCTGCTGCTGTTGTTGTTATTGGTTTTGTTCCTGCTGTTTTTGTTGCTGCTGTTGGTATTCCTGCTGTTTTTGCTGCTGCTATTGTTGTTGCTGTTGTTGTTGTTGTTGTTGTTGCTGCTGCTGCTGCTGCTGCTGCTGCTGCTGCTGCTGCTGCTGCTGCTGCTGCTGCTGCTGCTGCTGCTGCTGCTGCTGCTGCTGTGTGTTGTTGTTGTTGCTCCTATAGCTGCTCTTGTAGTTGCTCTTCTTATTGGTTTTGTTGTTGTTGCTGCTGCTATTGTTGTTGCTGCTGTTGTTGTTGTTGCTATTGTAGTTGCTCTTCTTATTGGTCTTGTTGTTGCTGCTGCTGTTGGTGGTGGTGCTGTGTTGCTGCTGCTGTTATTGCTGCTACTGCTGTTGTTACTGTTGTTGCTGTTTCTGCTGCTGTTGTTGCTGCTACTGCTGTTGTTGTTGTGGTTGATGTTAGGTGCTCCCCAGCTTAACACCCTGGGGGTCAGTCACCCAGAACATGCACTCTGTCTGTCTGTCTCACTCATCATCCCACCTGGGAATCACTGTGACACTGTAAGTTAGTACACACTGGATGAGAAGTTTGAGCCTATGGCTGTTTCCAAATACCTCGCCATAATTATTATAGGCAGCCATACTCTGACTTCAGAAGATTTTCTTTCTTCTTTAATGGTATATACAGGTTGTTTTTTGCTAAGAGTTCGTCATGGCTAAAGACGACTTCAGCAAAACATTTTAAAACTTAACATTTTAATGTAGGCTTTGTTATGTAACATATCAATTATTGACAAAGCATTTGGTCTAGAGGACATTAAAAATAATGGGCATATGCCTCCTACCCAGAGTGAGTGTGCTGCGGAGTCATATGGAAGACTGAGACCACACAGTCGAGTTTCATCCATTTTATAGATGCGATGTTGAGAGCGTTGCTCAAATTACCTGACCAACACTGCAGGTGTCTGTATCTCTCGGGCCCGGTTGACGCCGGGATATATAATGATAGGAAGCGTAGAGTACAGCCCTGTCACATAGTCTCAAAGCACATGCACTTCCACAGCAGCAGCATTACATCATCCTCATATCATTGATCATCACGCAATAAAAGAAAATTGTCGTTGATTCGGTAGCCCAGGTTGCTCTGGTCTCATGGTGACCTCTGATTCTGTTTCCCAAAGCTCTTCTGTGCCTGTGGTGAGTCTGTGTCAAAACCCTTGGGGTTGCAAGTTCATGAGAGAAGATAGAGGGACGTTGTGATGAGCGTCACCGTGAGATTACTGTTCCCTGTAGGACAGTCTTGGCTGGTGCAGATGTTTGTGTGACATGCCTGTACCACTTCAGTGTCCGGTTTTTTTTCACTGATGTCAGGAGCTCTCTTCATATGGTTCGATATCACCCATGGGGATGCCGGGGGCTTGTCAGTATAAATAGCATCTCCACCTTCTGAAAATTCAATGCAAGAAATTTCCTCTTTTCTACCTCTCTCTTTGTTTCTGCCCTGTTCCTTTTCTTCCTGTCACCTCCTTCTTGTCTAGTTTCTGCCTTCTTGATCCATTCTCCTGCCTTTTTTTTGCAGAAACACTTAAAAGATAACATGTCTCTCCCACCCGAAGTCGGATGCGCTGGGCCTGACTTGTCAGGCGCTTAACGGCAGCGTGACGCATTTTCGCTCATATAACAGACAACAATAGTCGCTGTCTGAGCGTTCGACGAAGAAGAGGAAGCAGAAATCAAGTCAGCCGCAGTGACACAATTGTTAGCGTGGTGGATATCTCTCTGATGCCGAAGTCGGATGCGCTGGAACTGACTTGTCAGGGGTTTAACGGCAGCGTGACGCATTTTGGCTCATATAACAGACAACAATAGTTGCTGTCTGAGCGTTCGACGAAGAATAATCTGGTCCGATGGTGTTTTCGATCTGACTTTGCAGAAGATTAAAGACCAAAAACAAAAGAACAAAAAAAAATAAAAACAAACTAGAGTCGAGGGACGCTATAGCCAGTGGTTCAGATCATACGACTTCAATTCCATTTGTCCATGAAGTCGTGGGTTCGAATCTCGGCGGCGACTGGTGAATCAAGACGTGGGGGATTTTTTGTACGATCTCCCAGCTCATCTTCAAGTGCAGACCTGCAAGTGCCTTAAATCCCTTCGTGTATGTACACATGCAGAAGATTAAATATTTTTTTAACAACCCGTAATTCATGTCAGTATTCGGTGGGTGACGGAAACACGAACATACCCAGCATACATCCCTGAAGTCGAAATGCAGCTACCTTCATGGTGGGCAAAAGACGGTCGCATACGCAAAATCTCACCATTGGCTCGATGGCGTTTTCCATTCTGGTACAGTAAAGGTAAAGGTGTCCCATAACCTATGTGGTCGTAGGGGAGCGAGGCGTCAGAGACCTCACTTCTCTAGGGGCCAGCATATTGAGGGCTGCGGCGCCCATCTCCTCTCCCTCGCTGTTTTACCTTCCCTGACCCTAAAAGAGGGCAGGTACCCATTTACAG
>CM054157.1:48214001-48241501 GCA_028751875.1 Rapana venosa | reverse complement strand
GTGGTGTGTGTGGTGGTGCGCGCGCGCGCGTGCGCGTATGCACATACACATACATGCGCGCGCATACGCGTGCATTTGCATCCACACACACACACACACACACTCACACACACACACACACACACACACACACACACACACATATGCTCTCGCAGATGCATGCACTAACGCACGCACGTGCATTTGCATCCACACAAAACACACACACACACACACACACACACACACACACACACACAATCCTTCGGATGAGACTATAAACCGAAGCCCGTCTGTGAACACACGCAGAACATCTTGCGCACGCGCACACGTTAAATCCTGTTCCGCTTTTCGTAAGAGTAGGCCATTGTGTGCCCGGTGTGAACAGATAACAAACTTTACAAAACCGCATACACACAAGGGCTGGATGTACAAAAAGCACATCCTCCATATAAAAGAATAAGATAAAACATCGAAAATAATAAATACACACAGAGGGGAGGCGGGATGGCCTAGTGGTTAGAGCGTTGCGCTCGTGATCTGACGGCCCGGGTTCGAGCCACCACCGAGACACCCGTTCAAGGGGATTTTTTTCCCCCTGGAGTTAACATCAGTGCTGACTCCACTCTCCCCAAAAGTCCTTCGGATGAGACTATCTCCCAGGGAGAGCAGCCCGAATTTCACGTGGAGAAATCTCGTGACTTAAAATGGTATAAAATAAAAAATAAAATAAATAAAAGAATATCAACCGAGGTCCCGTGTGCGACTGCATCGCACAGCATCTCGCGCACACGCTTAAAGCCAGTTCCGCCTTTCGAAAGAGTAGGCCATTTGTTCCGGTGGGAACGAATGGCAAAATGTACAGATTTGTGTGTACATGGGGATTAGACGTAATATTTTTTAACAAAAACAAACAAAAAAACCCAAACATGAGTGTTTGTTCCATTATCCTCAAGATAAAAGACTAAATAACAAAGAAATAGAATAGAAAAAGCACATAAGAAGAGAAAATACTATTCATTTTGGTAAAAGGGTTTTAATGCATTTTGACATGACATGCAAAATGTAACAAAGTTCAAAATAACGAAACAGAACGTGACAACATGCAACGGAACACAATGAAAACAGTTTCCATATGAATTGCTTTTATATTTTCACACACACACACACACACACACACACAGAGTTGCTTACATCACACAACTCCATGTACCTAAGGCCTACAATCTCTATTATCAAAGGAACTCTAACTCCGGTGTTAAATACACAAATTGCTTTACAAAATTCACAGCTATATTATATTTTTTTTTTTAATCCAGCGTAGTTGTTGTTATTATCATTCAGACAGAAGAAGAAAAAAAAAACTTTGAAAAAAAATGAAAGAAAAAAAAATTTGTGACCCCGACGTGATTCGAACACGCAACCTTCTGATCTGGAGTCAGACGCGCTACCGTTGCGCCACGGAGTCCACATGACTGTAACTGCAAATTTTAGCAATATAATCCATAGCATCTTTTTCTTCTTCGGGCAATATTTCTCCTAGCAACAATTATTCAGGTTATCTACTTTTTTCATTAATCACTTTCTCACATAAAGCACAGTTTTATGGCAACGATTATATCGGAGTATATGTTGACGGTTTCGAAACGCTATATTAACGCATTTTCGCATACCGGCCTACGCTACTGATTGCGGTCAGGACTCAATGATTTATTGCATCGATTATTAATATCGATATATCTGGTGATTGGGGACTTATCCAGAGCTCAGAGGTCAGAGCACTCGCTTTCCCCAGTCAAGGTTAATTTATCAATTTACAGTTGTTCTGTTACTGGCAAAATTCTGTTGAGAAATAGTTTTAACTGCTCTCGTAAGGAAATAGAGAGAAAGCAAATATTTTGTCTTTAAAAAGCAGGCAAGCAAGCAAGCACACACACACACACACACACACACACACATACATACATACATACATACATACATACATACATACATACATACATACATACATACATACATACATGCATACACACACACATACATACATACATACATGCATACATACATACATACATACATATATGCATACATACATACACACACACATACATACATACATACATACAGACAGACAGACATGCATACATACATACATACATACATACATACATACATACATACATACATACATACACACATACATACATCTTGGTTGGCGTTTATTTTCCTGTTTGCTTCTATGATACTATCTACATGGTTTATTCTCCTTTATATTGGGGAGGTTTTTTGGGAGGGTTATTGGTTATTTTGTTGTTGTTTTTTTTGGGGGGTTGGTTTTTTTACATCGGTTTTTTTCTTTGTTGTTGCTGTTTGTTGTTTGTTTGTTTGTTTGTTTTACTGTGAGGGTACGGGGGGGGGGGGGGGGGGGGCTATTTTATTATCATGGTGTATCCCTAAAGGCGGGGCCTGAATGTAAAAAAAAGCACATGGGTGCTTATTCATTACCTTCAAAATAAAAGAATTTGATTTAATTTAATTTGATCTCTCTCTCTCTCTCTCTCTCTCCTCCTCTCCCTCCCTCCCTCTCTCTCTCCCTCCACCTACAGAAGTAATTTTTAAAAAAGGGTGGTGTGTGTGTGTGCGTGCGTGCGTGTGTGTGTGTGTGTGTGTGTGTGCGTGCGTGCGTGCGTGCGTGCGTGCGTGCGTGCGTGGAGGGGATCTATGCAAAGAATTTGTCATTGTCCCTCCACTTCTAACCTGAAAGAATGACAGACAGACAGACAGACAGACAGACAGACAAAGAGTCAGATTCAAAGTGTCTTTTTCAGTTCACTGATTGAAAGCCACCAAGTCAAGCTGATAGTTTGTTAAAGGGCGACTTCTGTCACTGACATTTTCGCTACAACACCTTTTCTTATGAAAGTTCAGAAGGAAGAGCTGATTGATGGAAAAACCTACAGAAGCAACAAATGAAAAGGGGATGCTTGTGTGTGTTGTGTGTGTGTGTGTGTGTGTGTGTGTGTGTGTGTGTGTGTGTGTGTGTGCGTGCGCGTGTGTGTGGTGTGTGTGTGGTGCGGTGCGTGTGTGTGTGGTGGGTGGGTGTGGTGGGGGGGGTGGGTGTGTGGTGTCAAAAGGAAGAGCTGATTGATGGAAAAACCTACAGAAGCAAAAAAAAAAGGTGATGCTTTTGTGTGTGTGTGTGTGTGTGTGTGTGTGTGTGTGTGTGTGTGTGTATGTGTGTGTGTGTGTGTGTGTGCGCGCGGCGTGCGTGCGTGTGTGCGTGCGTACGGCGTGTGTGCGTGCGTGCGTGTGTGTGTGTGTTTTATTTTATTTATTTATTTATTTTATTCTTTTATATCGAGGATAATGGAATAAGCACTTATGTGCTTTTTCACATCCAGTCCCCGTGTGTATGCGGTTTTGTGAATTCTGTCATCTGTTCTCACCGGCACACAATGGCCTACTCTTACGAAAAGCGGAACAGGATTTAACGTGTGCGCAAGATGTTCTGCGTGCGTTCGCACACGGGGCCTCGGTTTATAGTCTCATCCGAAGGACTTTAGGGGAGAGTGGAGTCTGCACTGATGTTAACTCCAGGGGAAAATATCCCCTTGAACGGGAATCGAACTCGGGTCGTCAGATTGCGAGCGCAATGTTCTAACCACTAGGCTCTGTGTGTGTGTGTGTGTGTGTGTGTTGTGTGTGTGTGTGTGTGTGTGTGTGTGTGTGTGTGGAGGGGATATAATACTAGAATCCCATTCACAAGTTTAAGTGGATACTTGATGAAAAGTGTAAAAGAGTTGAGATTGTGGGTTGCTGTTTCGATTTTACGTCTGTTCACTCAAAGTGATAATTATTAGACGATGGGAAGGGGAGGGGGAGAGATTGATGTTGATGGTTGTCTGCTGTGAAATAACTTTTTGGTATCTGTTGCTAAATACCGTAGGCAGTATACAGAAAAAAGGCTAAGCAATGATAACAACAAATAAATACTAAAGAAATGCTAATACGACTTATAACTATAACAAATGACCTATAGGACTGTTCATTAAAGATTATGTTATACGAAATGCCAAATTAATATTTTTTTAATATCTTATCCAAGGATTCTTTTCAAAAAAAGAAGGTAAGAATGGTCTTAGACTCTTACATTCGAAAATTATATGAATGCTAGTAATTTTCTCACAACACAAACATTTTATACTTTTGTTATAGTTGGTGATAAAAGCATTCAGTTTTATCCTAAAAAATGAAGCACTAACCTTTCCTGCCATGACCAAACTTGTGTAGGTTTCAGAGTGATCAATATTCCTAAAAATATTGTGGGTGGGTGGGTGAGGATGTGTGTGTGAGGAGGGGGAAGTGTGTGTATGTATGTGTGCGTGCGTCCGTGTGTGTGTGCGTGTGTGTGTGTGTGTGTGTGTGTGTGTGTGTGTGTGTGTGTGTGTGTGTGTGTGTGTGTGGTGTGTGTGTGTGTGTGTGTGTGTGTGTTGAGGGGGGTAATATGAGTGTGTATTATGTATTATTTAATTATGTGTAATATATGTGTATTTGCGTGCGCGGGTATGTGTGTGTGCAGAACTCTCTCTCTCATATGTGTGTGTGTGTGTGTGTGTGTTGTGTGTGGTGCGTGCGTGCGTGCGTGCGTGCGTGCGTGCGTGCGTGCGTGTGTGTGTGTGTGTGGTGTGTGTGTGTGTGTGTGTGTGTGTGTGTGTGTGTGTGTGAGGGGGGTAATATGAGTGTGTATTATGTGTTATATATTATATTATGTGTAGTATGTGTGTGTGTATTTGCGTGCGCGTGTGTGTGTGTGTGTGTGTGTGCGCAGAACTCTCTCTCTCATGTGTGTGTGTGTGTGTGTGTGTGTGTGTGTGTGTGTGTGTGTGTGTGTGTGTGCGTGCGTGCGCGCGCGCGTGCGTGGGCGTGCGTGCATATATGTGCGTGAGTGTGTTAAGCAGGACTTCTTGGAAGTCAAAAAATTGGGAGAAGTGTATGCTTCGCAGTCTTAAAACACGCTCTCTCTCTCTCTCTCTCTCTCTCTCTCTCTCTCTCTCTCTCTCTCTCTCTCTCTCTCTCTCTCTCTCTCTCTCTCAACTCCTTTGCTTTTCATCAAGTGTATACTCAAAAGCTGTGAATGGGAATCGAATCTAGCATTATGTGGGAAGATCTGACGTTTTAGAATGCTTTGTTTGTTTGTTTGTTTTTTTAATCTATTCTATTTTAGTTATTTCCTCTGAATTTCAGTTCTGTAGTGGGTGGGTAGGTGTGTGTGAGAGATGGGGTTGGGGATCTGAGAGTGTGTTGGGGGGGGGGGGGGGGGGGGGGGATTATAGTGTGTGTGTGTGGGGGGGGGGGGGGGGGGGATTTGTGTGTGTGTGTGTAGTGTGGTGTGTGTGTGTGAGTGTGTGTGGTGTAGTGTGATGTGGTGTGGTGTGAGGTGGTAAGTGTGTGTGCGTGTGCATGCGTTCATGCGTTCGTGCGTGCGTGTATGTACTTGTGTGTGTAAGTTGTGCGTGCGTGCGTGCGTGCGTGTGCACGATTTTGTTTCCGCCTACATTCCTGGTATTCCCGGCTACTCCAGCAGTCTGCAAGGCATAAAGGCCCAGTTTTCTGGTGTAAGGGAAATAACAACAACCACAGTTGTTAATACGAGTACGAGTTCTCTCGCTTAGAGCACTCTCAGGCCCAAACCCTCTTTTTCAATGAGGGTCCTTTTTAAAAAAATCAACTGTTAAAAAAAGAAGAAGAAGAAGAAGATACAAATATACAAAAGCAGTTCAAAGAGATCACAAAATAGAGAAGACAGTCTGTTTTATAGAATGTGTGCATGTGCCTGGTCAAATGTGGATTATGGCAAACTATTTATTGATAAACTGAATCTTCAATGCAATTTTTAAGTGGATTGGTCCTTCCAAAATGTGGCAATATCTTGTCATGCGGATATATATAATATATATATATATATATATATATATATATATATATATATATATATATATATATATATTATATATTATATATAAGAAACCATGCTCAATATTCATGTTGGTATTTGGCTTTTCTGTCTCCAGTATCTGGTGAATGTGTGCTACTATTACATGTTGCAGAGAATCGCTATCTGTATCTGAAGAATTCCCTTCATGAGATGATGAAGTAGTCTTGAATCTTGAATGATATCTCTCTCGCCCGCGTGCGCGCGCGCGCGCACACACATACGCACACACACACCACACACACACACACACACACACACACACACACATGCGCGCGCGCGCGTGAGTAGAAATGAACGAAAAAGAAAAGTGTAATGATGTACAAACTGTAGTTTGTAACAAAAAGTAATAAGTCAAAAACAGAAAAGGCTAGTCCTCAACTAAGGGAAGCAATTGCACCGAGCCAAATAATACAGGGTATTTTGACGGATTGTAGAACTTACTTCAGAGAGACAGAGAGAAAATGAATGAATGAATGAATCTTTCTTTTTCAAGGGTAACAGAATAAGCATGCGCATACTTTTTTTTCATCCGGCCCTTGCCCTGATTAGGGACTATCAAAAATCTTACTACAACAACGACAACATGATTTTTAAAAAATAGATATATTTAACATTACATAATCCCTACGTGACTTGAGCATTAATTTCGAGAGATACATGAGATTTTTTTTTTTGGGGGGGGGGGGGGGGGGGGGGGGGAGAAGAGAGAGAGAGATATATTAGAGAGAGAGAGACAGACAGACAGACAGAGACAGAGAGAGTTATTGATGATTGATTGATGATTGGATTGATTGATTGATTGATTGAATTGATAATCTTTATTCCAAAGGTTACAGGTAAGTAGAGAGAGAAAGAGATGAGAAGGAGAGGAGAGGAGAGAGAGAGAGAGAGGGAGAGAGAGAGAGAGGAGAGAGAGAGAGAGAGAGAGGGTGTGTGTGTGTAGTCAAGTCAAGTCAAGTCAAGTCATATTGTTTTATTTCTGTTTTCATCCAGCCATCTATCTAGGCACAAAAATCATATTGTTCGGGTATCTTACACGAAGGACGATCTGTTCATCTGTCTCTAACTTCAGACAAGTGGCCAAAAAAACAAGGACTCCCTGAATATCTACACTGCTACAAACAAAAAAGACGATGTTGTAGCCATTCTCTACAACTTCTTCCATACTCTACAACAATAGGAATAAATTCATTTGTTTTGCCTTGCTGAATCTCGCCTTTCTCCAGAAATGAGATGCATACAAAACAAAACAAAATCGAACTGAATGTCAAAGTCCTTTGGTTGAGACTATAAACCGAGGCCCGTGTTCGAACGCAAGCAGAACATCTTGCGCACACGTTAAATCCTGTTCCGCTTTTCGGAAGAGTAGGCCATTGTGTGCCGGTGGAAACAGATGACAACATTTACAAAACCGCATACACACGGGGACTAGATGTAAAAAAGCACATGAGTGCTTATTCCATTATCCTCGATATAAAAGAATAAATAAAATAAATAAAAATATTCCAGGGTATCAGACCTTCTGCAAAGACCCACACAAACCCAGGTCCACTGGGTTGACTTACTTGACTTATGCCTCTTGGTTCCTTGGGGAACATAGGGCTGCAACAACACCCCTCCAACGAACTCGGTTTTGGGAGATCCTCTTCAGCTCGGCCCATGTCATTCCGGCTGCCTTCGTTTCTTCGTCAACACTTCTGCGCCAGGTCTGTTTTGGTCGACCAACTTTCCGCTTCCCTTGTGGATTCCAGTCAAGGGCCTGCCTGGTGACACTTGACGCAGGCTTGCGGAGTGTATGGCCGATCCATCCCCACTTCCTTTGTTTAATAATGGACTCGATTGGGGTTTGTCTGGTCCTGTCCCACAGTTGTTTGTTGGATATGACTTCCGGCCACCTGATGTTGAGGATGTTCCTGAGGCATTTGTTGGTAAAAGACTGGAGTTTGTGGGTGTTGGTTTTTGTTACCCGCCAGGTTTCTGAGCCATAAAGTAGGACCGATTTGACATTGGTGTTGTAGATCCGAATCTTGTTTTGAAATGAGAGGGCTGTTGACCTCCAAATTGGCCGAAGGGTGTTGAAGGCGTGACGGGCTTTGTTGATTCGGCACTTGATGTCTTCATCTGTTCCCCCATCTTTACTGACGACACTGCCCAGGTAAATAAACTTGGTGACTTCTTTGATGGTTTCTTGCTGCAGTCGCACTGGGTCATGTGTTTTGTTGTTCACCCTCATGATCTCCGTCTTCCCGATGTTGATTTGGAGGCCAGTCTTTTCAGCTTCGTCAGCAACACGACAAAGCTTCTCTTGTGCGCCTTGTTGCCTGTGGGAGAGAAGGCTGATGTCGTCTGCGAAGTCCAGGTCTTCCAGCTGCTTCATGAGGGTCCACTGTATGCCGATTCTCCAGCCTGCTGTGGCTTGCCGCATTATCCAGTCAACCACCAACAGGAAGATGGTTGGCGACAACAGACAGCCCTGACGAACACCGGTCTGTACGGAGAAGGGTTCCATCAGTTTCCCTTCATGGATGACTTGACAGGTGGCATCTTCATATAGCTGCTGGATGATGGTGATGAACTTTGGTGGAAAGCCATAGTGATGCACCAGTTTTCAAATGACATCTCTGTCGACGCTGTCAAATGCCTTCTGGAAGTCGACAAAGACTGAATATAGGAGGGTCTGCCACTCCAGGGACTGCTCAATGATGATGCGCATTGTGGCGATTTGATCTGTGCATGATCTGTCTTGCCTAAAGCCTGCCTGTTCATCCCGAAGTGTCTTGTCCAGTGCTGTCTTCAGTCTGTCTAGCATGATCCTTGTCAGCACTTTCCCTGGGATGGACAGTAGCATGATTCCTCTCCAGTTGTTGCAGGAGGACAGGTCCCCTTTCTTTGGCAGCTTTACGAGATGGCCTTTCTTCCAGTCTTCTGCTACTCTCTCTTGCTCCCAGATCTTGTATAGGAGTGGGTATAACATGTCAGTGGAAGTTTGGATGTCTGCCTTCAGTGCTTCAGGTGGTATACCAAAGTCCACTGGGTTACTTACATATAATTTTCTCCTCTTTATAAAGCTGTAAAAGACTACAACTTTTAATATTTACCCCCCCCCCCCCCCCCCTTATATTGTCAAGCTTCACGTTTCACAAAAGGGTAAAATTTTTGCAAAAATTTTAGCGATGTTTCATCCCCTACCAAGGTACTAAACTCCAATTTCGGGTTTGAGTCGAAAATGACCAAAAAAACGCCTTTGTTGTTGTTTTTTTTGTTTGTTTTTTGTTTGGGTGGGGGAGGGGGGGAGGGGAGGGGGGGGATTGTTTTGGGTTTTTTTTGTTTTTTTTTGGGTTTGTTGTTTTGGGTTTTTTCTTTGTTTTGGTTGGGGTTTTTTTTTTTTGTTTAGTTTATTGTTGTTGTTGTGTTGTGCGTGCGTGCGTGCGTGCGGCGTGTGTTTTTTTGGGTCATCGTTCTTCGCTGAAATGGGCCCTTATTTCCAAAAGCAGAAGTTTTTTAACTTTAAAAAAGATTTATGTATGTTTTTTTGCACACAGGACCCTCGGAGGCTCTCCCCCCTTCCCCGCTTCTCTCTCTCTCTCTCATCTCCTCTTCTCTCTCTCCTTTTCTCTCTTCAAAGAATAAAAAATTTTGTTTGTACAGAATGTTCCGATGGACATCTCCCCATAGATCGCTAATTTCAAAACTAACGACAAGGCATAATCTCTACTGGCCCAAGGGCCAAAAGCTTGTCATTTTTGGGCAGCTAATTCCCAAAGGGCTTTGTTTTTTTTTTTTTTTGTTTTTGTTTAAAGTCCTTCACTATTTGGGGATAAGGAAGGGGTTTTCTGTTCTTACCAGCTCAAAATTAAGGGTCTACTATTCCAAAAGGCAGAATGGTTTTTAACGTGTGTGAAAGATGTTATGTATGTGTTTGCACACAGAACTGTGAGTTTTTTTTCTCTCCTTTTTTCACAAAGCTGTGATTTTACAGAATGGTCCCAACGGACATGCCCCGCATAGGATCGCTAATACTAATTGCCAATAATAATTGCCAAAGCCTATACACTAAAATGTTGTTATGTTGTAAAATGTTGTGTTGAGATTGCCTTCAGCCTTGACAAGCTCTTAACATAACAACCTGCACTCTCCTTTAAAGGGAGAAAATACTTTTGAAGTCGTAGTATGGCTGCCTATATGGCGAGGTACTTGAAAAGAGTCATACACGCAAACTTCTCATCCAGTGTACTTCCTATCTCACAGAGATTCCCAGGTGGGATGAGTGAGTCACAGTGCATGTTCTGGGTGACCCCCAGGGTGTAAAGCTGGGGAAGCATGACAACATCATCTGCTGACGTCACCAAGATCCCAAATATCATCTTTACAAAACAAGCTTCTTGTATTCAGGAGGCAGTGTTGGGAACAAGCCCCCAAAAGTTAAAAACGTGTCAAAAACAAAAATCAATTAAAAACACATCTGAAAAATTATGTAATGCATAAGGGTTTGGAAAATTAATAGTGTACTCTATCATCCCTGCTTAAACACATCATCATTTTCTGCACCCCTTAAAATATGTTGTTGTTGTTGTGTGTGAAGACTGACAAGCACACACTTTTCCCAATTGTACGACTCCCAAGAAGTTCTGCTAAATGCACGCGCGTATGCACCCACCCACGCACACCCACATGAGAGAGAGAGAGAGAGAGAGAGAGGGAGAGAGAGAGAGAGAGAGAGAGTGTGATTGGAATAAATACAATGTTACATGTGTGCATATGATTTTGTGTGTGTGTGGGGGAGGGAAGGGGGGGGGGGGGGGTGTCATTGTTGTCACTAGTGTCAATGTTACTGGAAGTGAATGTGTAGCTTATGATAGCAAGAGCACGTGTATTAAGCTGTATGCCTATTTTATGGTAGAACAAATGGAATGGTGAATGGATGGCCGATGCAGTGGTTAGATGTTGTAAATTGATCCCCCCTCTAAAAAAAAAAAAAGTTGGCTCTCGTCCTTGATATTGGTTTCATATCCTCTTGCATTGTTTTTTTCATTGTTGCTATTGCTATGTTGTTTGCTGTTTATGATAATAATGATAATAAATGTAATTTATATAGCGCTATATCTTGCAAATACAAATCTGAGCACTTGTGGTGGATGATTATTATCTTTATTATTTTCGTTTTATTTAAAAAAAAGTGTGTGTGTGTGTGTGTGTGTGTGCGCGCGCGCGCGCGTTCTTTTTCTAGCGGATGGCTTGATGTTTCAAAAAGAAAAGAAAAAAGCTTAAACCTAGGTGTATGCTACATGGGCGTATCATTATGTGGGGGGGGGGGGGGGGGGGGGGGGGGGGGGGGGGGGGGGAGGAGGAAGGGGTGTCATAATTAGTGACACTACCTACTGTCATTGCTAACGGCATTGAAGGCTTAGTATTAATGCCTGAATATGAAAGAACGGGTGGTATGATCATGAAATCTTACACCACTTTTTTTCTTCAGTATATTGCTTTTCTGTTTGTGTCTCCCCCCCCCCCCCCCCCCCCCCTTTTTTTTCTTTTAATCAATGTTGTTTTGGTAGTTGATGACGAATTTGGTGTTCTTGGGTACATCGCTCAATGGGTTAAAAAAAAAAAAAGTGCACTGTCCAATATACCATCTTTTAAATTAAAAAAAAAGAAAGAAAAAGGACTGACTTACGAATCTTCAGATAGCTGGAATATATAGCCTAAATCAGTAAATGAGCCAGATGTAGGCCTACCTACGGATAAACATCTCCATCAAAATTCTTCTGCAGGTTTAGTGGGTTGGGTCAAGTTTTCAAGAGGGAATATGGAGCTTCGCCTGTTGATAAAACTGTTGCTGCTTATTAAGGCATGGGTCCGCTATCGACTTATAATATTCTCTAATACCGTTTTACTCCACCGTGTATATAGTCACATAAAATGTAGACATACCGATGCACAGATGCTAGCATTACTGGTTGATGAAAGAAAAGAAAAATACTGCGTATCTTTCACGAGAAAATGAAACAAAAACACGTTTAACGCTACAGTATAAAGTAAAAGCGAACGAGAACATACGAATCAAACGAATAGTTTTAAAATAACACTACCGGTATGTTTATGCACAGGCTAGCAGAATCGCTTTCTGTGTATTTTCGGCTGTACAACCGTGCTCATTAATAATGTTTTTCGAAAGTAGTCCGCCTGTAAGAAAATAGTAAATCAGTATCCACACCTTGATTTTGCGACTCTAGGCGAAAAATGACTACATTTCTCGATTATCTTCTTGAAAATATGCAACTTGATACTATGAAATTGTGAAAAGTAAGGCCAACAAATTATTTGCATCTAGTTCCTTTCGAGGATTAATCCGTTTCCGGGTGTAATTGGGCTAACAAACGCGGAGGTGTGTTGATGTTGAGTGAGAAGATGGGAGAGGCAGACTGACGATTATTTTCCGCTGTTGTGAAGAAATCGGGTGCTGTTCTACAAATTTTCACTGAAATACTCTCAAAAATATGTCTTCAGCAGAAGCCGAGGCCCGGCAGGGCCTGTTAAGGGCTGTCAAAAAAGAGGCAAGTTGTTTTGTGTTGTAGTTGACTGGTAGAATGCAAATCAGCACGATAGTCATAATTTATTAAAAACCAATGCATGATGCCGACACCTTACAAGTAACATGTTGACAGACTTCTCACACAAACATATTGTTATTGATAACTTTGGGAATGGCGCATAAGCAGATCCAGTCTTAGATTATTTGTAAATCATGTCTGTTGCAAACGAAAATCTGGTATGAGTGGTCTTTATAATGCGCATTTTTCGGTGAAATTTCACACTATCACCATGTTTTGTTGTTCATTCAACAGTGACCGTAAATAATTGCTTAGCTTGTTAATTGTATTGATTATTGGTGCCACCGTTTTATATGATTACTTGGTTAACTTAAATTATGAGGGGTTTTTCTGGTGGTAGCATTTTTTTTCTAGTACAGTTATGGTATCATGTAACTGCAAACAAGTAGTTCAGTTACATTCTACCCAAGCTGTTCACATTCTGTCACTTGTCAGAGGATATTATTAGAATATATAGATGCATACATTTATTTTATGCCTTATTCCATTTTTGCTTTCGTTCACTGTGATCATTTGTTACACGTGCATTGTATAGCCCACTATAGACTGTACCTTAGTTGTCACACTAGTGATTAATATAAATCATTAAATGATATCAGTTTGCATGGCATGCTTAGTAATCATTAAATATTTGACTGAAGACAGTTATCACACACACATGCGCTTGCACACACACATACATACATACACAATAGCACACATGTACACATGACATGTACACACACACTCACACACACACACACACACACACACACACACACACACACACACATACACATACACACTCACATAGAGTCATACACACACACACTTGCACATATTGCTTAGTATGTTTAATGAGATATAGTAATTGTTAGTTTTGATTCAAATGTTTAAATTTATTGATTTATTCTTTTGACATTTTGTTTATCTTTGAATTTTTCCATTTGTTAATCTTATGTTGAGTGATTTCCTCCTAACATCTCATAATGGGACAAACAGGCACAGAATGACAGAGAAAGAGGTCTTTTATCTAAGACCTTCTTTGCACACATATGATGTAATGATAATAAAGAATATAAATTTAGATTCTCTATTTCAGTATTTGACATGCAGTTGAGTTATGCACACACAGTCATACACTGATACAGTCAGTCAGTCAGTCACACACACACACACACACACACACACACACACACACACACACACACACACACACAGCACACACACACACACACACACAGCACACACAGCCAGTCACACACACCCACCCCACATATGGTTGATACTGACAGCTAAACTCTTTGACACGTTATATCTTTATAGTGTTGAACATGAAGCGATTCCAGTATATATATCTTTTAACTCGGAGAAGTTGGTTTCAAATTTTCCGTCAATTATTTAATGATTTATACAAATTATAGAACATAACAGATTATGTGTTTATTTTTTATTTTGTTTGTTGGTTTTTGTTTTGATTTGCCTTTTTATTGTTCTTCTGTTTGAGCTTTGAGATTCGCCACTGGTGAGATATTTGCAGAAACATTTGACATATTCCATGGCCATAAACTTAAAGCAGATTAGGCTTAATGTAAGATATGTCTTTCATTTTAAGTGCTATACCTTATCATGTTGCACCTTCATATTCATTTCATGAAAAGAATCTGATGGCTCACCATTTACCCCTTCTAGTTTGAAAGTTTCCTCTACAACAATCTTTTAAAAAAAAAAAATTATTATGCTCTTCTACTACGTGTACTAGTTATTGCCAGGTGTTCTCTCAGCTTTTCAAAGTTTTTTTTCTTCCCTTTTTTGTGTGTGCTCAGGATCAACAAATTTTACAAGAAGACTTTCTTCTGCAGATAGACATTTATTGAAAGTCTCTTTTATTTGGAAGGAGATTTTTAAACAAATGAACAGACTCAAGTTTAATTTTAAAAAGTGAACATGTATCTATATCAAAATCTATTAAAAACAAAAACAAAAAAATTTAGAAAAGCTTGTTCAGTTGTTGTCTATATTATAGAAAAAGTGATCCAGTTCTCTCTTTCGATGTTTTATTCAGGCATTGCATGATACTGGCAGAACTTTATGTTAAAAGACATGATGCTTATCCCACTATTACAAGGCACTATACAGTAATGCTGTAGCCATCATTTTCAAAAGTTGTCACCTGAAGTCAGATGCACTGGGCCTGACTTGTCAGGTGCTTAGTTAATCATAATGACAGCGCAACACACTTTTGCTTGAATAAATATGAGTCTATGACAGACATTACTTGCTGTTTGAGCGTTTGACCCTGACAATTTTCCACACTTCTTTTTTGCAGCAGTTTAGACAATGTGATTTATCAGGTTTTGATACAAAAAGTAAATATTCTTTGTCTTTCTGTTTTGATATTGTTTTTGTGTGTTCCTTGGCTAGAGCTGTGTAATTCACCAATGGTGATATTTTTGTGTATACATACAATACATCATTACATGTGTATAAATGCAACTGTTTTTGCCAACTATTTACTTTTATTTTTTATTTCATTCTTTTATATCAAGGATAATGGAGTAAGCACTTATGTGCTTTCTTACACCCAGTCCCCGTGTGTATGCGGTTTTGTAACTTCTGTCATCTGTTCTCACCGGCACACAATGGCCTACTCTTACGAAAAGCGGAACAGGATTTAACATGTGCACAAGATGTTCTACGTGCGTTCTTACATGGGTTTACTCGGTTTAAAGTCTCATCTGAAGGACTTTTGGTGAGAGTGGAGTCTGCACTGATGTTAACTCTAAGGGAAAATATCCCCTTGAACGGGAATCGAACCCGGGTTGTCAGATTGCCAGCGCAATGTTCTAACCACTAGGACATCCTGTCCAACCATTTATTGAGGTAACTGCATACTTTGTTTATGACTTTTTTTCCCCCTCGATATCTAAGTTAAGATTTATTTTTGTTTACTACACAGCCTCACAAGACTTTTGTAAGCAATATCAAGCGAGTTTTATAACAAGACAACCTTACATGTTGTGATTTTAAAAAAACAAAAAAAACCTCCCTGACACTGTGACAGTATGTTAATAATAATTGATTATCACACTAAAAGAGTAGAGACATACATAACATATTGAGCTCACTAGCGATTTCTTCTTCTTCTTCTGATGGTGGTGGTATTTGACCGCCCTTTCACTCACATCACGGCTGACATGTACTGTTGTTGTATGCCGGCATTATTTATAGCAGCACAGTACAGTGACACAGATTGCTTAGCATGGGAATACTATACTACTTGTTAGTGCCATTTACACTACTGGCCGTAATTGGCCTTCTTGTTACAAGATAATGGATGGGTTTTTCTAACACGTGCACAAGATGTGACGCATACATGTTTAGTATACACGTATGATTCTTGATTTAGAGCCTAAATCTGAAACAAGTGAAAGACGTGATTACTTCATTACTTTGTGATATTGCCGAAGTGTTTTGTCTGACTATGGTGTTTGGGAAGGGTATTATATTAAACTTGAATACTTGGTTTTTTGGTGTTTGTTAAGGGGTTTTGTTGTTGTTGGTTTGGGTTGTTTCTTTCTAAAAAAACAAAAAAAATACCCCAAATTATTTGTTTTTTTATTATTATTATTTTTTTGTTCCTCGGCTAGAGCTCTGAGGTTCACCAATGGTGAGAGTTTTGCATACAATGTGACTGTTTTCCCCCCCCCCCCCCACCATTTAAGTAAGGTAGCTGCATTCTGGCTTCGGGGATAGTGTCTAAACATGACACCGGTGTGTATGTGGGGTTGTTTGGTTTTTTTGGTTGCTTTTAAAAAAAAAAAGTGTCACCTGTTCCTACTGGCATGAAATGACCCTACTCTTCCGAAAGGCAGAACAGGTTTTTAAAGTGTGCGCAAGCTGTTCTGCGTGCATGAACACACTGGTTCTTAAGTTTATATAGTCCCATCTGAAGGACTTTGACAATAAATAAAGGGTGGCGCTGCTCTTGTGGCCACACATTCTCCCCGGGGAGAGCAGCCCGTGAATTTCATGCAGAGAAATCTGCTGTGATTTAAAGTGGTATGAAATGGTATGAAATGAAATTCACAGTCAAAAGATGAGCTTTTCTGGATTCGAATGGCCATCAAGGTGATAAGTTGTGAGGATGATCAACGGAAACCGTTACATTTGTCACTGAAAGGTGAGTGTTGTGTAGAATCTGTACAACTGTCAAAAACAGATGTTACACATTGTTAATTAATTATTTTTTTTTGGTTTTAAACAGGTGAAGCAAATCATGGAAGAATCTGTGACCAGGAAGTTTGTCCACGAGGAAAGCAGCAGTATTATATCTCTGTGTGGTAAGTATCGGTTGCATTTATGATTAATTACTATGTTGATGATTCAGGCTTCAAAAGGTCTACAGGTGAAAGATATCTGATGTGGCACACAGGCGTAAATGCTACATCTAAACTAAAGTCGAGTTGTGTACAAGCTGCATCTGTTACACACACGCACGCAGGCTCACATGCACAGACACACACACACACACCTGCTCGCATGCATGCATGCACGCGCACGCACACACATATGCACAAGACATATACATGTATACATGCATGCACACATCACACACACACATATTTGCATACATGTATCTATAATGTACACACGAATGCTTGCCCACATGTATGCTTACATGTTCACATATATGCACACACGCACGCATGCACATGCATGCATGCGTACACACACACACTTACTCACTCACTCTATGTCTTTGTCTCTCTCTCTCACACGCACGTACTCTCACTCTCAACAGTCTTTGTCTGTCTCTTCTCTTTTCCCCTTCTCTTTCTCTCTCTCTCTCTCTCTCCCCCACACACACACAACCACACACACACACAAAACACACACACACACACACACACAACACACACAGTGACACACACTGTATACATACATACATACATCTGATCAAGTACAAACCGATATTACATATTATTAACTTTGAACCTTCTAGGCCTGTGTACATACATACATGTATATTATATATATATATGCTCATTTCCACAGAGCGGATTTTTCTCTCTCGTGTTTTTTTCCCCTGATGTGCTAGGTTTCTACTAGCTGCAAATGACTCTCCAGCTGGGCTTGTGTACCAGGAAGACAGGAATGGAACATTTGACATTTTAGCAGCGCGAGTAAAACCAGTGCATTGCGGATTCCATGACTGAGGAAGTTCCGGAATGATTAATTAAGAAAACGAAAAGAAAAGAAAAAAAGCATTAATATGGGGGCACAACATGTTGTAGAAGTTATTGAGTCATAATGACTGAATGAGTCTGCAGTAAGTTGTGAATGTGTGTGTGTGTGCATGCACACGTATGCACAAACATGTTTTGTCTGCACAGGCGAGCACACACATGCATCCACGAACACTCACCCCCCCCCCCCCCCCCACCACACACACACACACACACACATACACACACACACACACACACATACACACACACACATACACATACACACACACACATACACACACACACACACACACACACACACACTCACTCACTCACTCACTCACTCACTCACATCAGTGCCGACTCCACTCTCCCCAAAAGTCCTCCAGATAAGACTATAAACTGAGGCCCCGTGTGCAAACGCACACAGAACATCTTGCGCACATGTTAAAACCCATTCCGCTTTTCGGAAGAGTAGGCCATTGCATGCAGGTGGGAATGGATGACAAAATTTACAGATCGGCATACACACGGGGACTGGATGTAAAAAAGCACATGAGTGCTTATTCCATTATCCTCGATATAAAAGAATAAATAAATAAATAAATAGATAAATAACTCACTCACTCACTCACTCGAGTGCATGCTTACACCCACACATGCTTGCATGCACTCTCACTCATGGTCACAACTCTCATGCTCTCTTGTCACTCTGAGTAGTTCAGATATTGTAATTCAAGTGATCTAATAAAGGATGTAAAGGGAGAGAGGGGAAGATCGAAAGACTTGTCGGCGGCATGGAAAAACTGTGCAAGTCCACAGAGGTTGCATTTGACTTAACGCAATTTATCTAGACTGTTGGGTGGAATTCTGGTTACTGTACTGTGGTCTGGCTTTTGTCTCGGGTAGTTAGGTCGAGGGGTTGTGTCCATTGTGAAGTTATTTATAACTAAAAGTGTGTGTTGTGTTTGTGTGTGTATGGTTGTGTATGCTACCTCTGTATTATCTCATTTTCAAGCATGAGTATTTCCTTTAACATATTTCAACATGAAAATTAAAACTGTCCACTGTTGCAGATTTACTTTAGTATATCAGTATGTATATCATTTTAAGATTCATTTTTAACACTTTACTCGTCTTTAGGCGTTCAGCAGCATCTTTTGTTTTTGTTTGCTCTGTAAATTAATTAAAAAATGAGAGAGTTTTGAAGATGAGCTATGTCTATAGTAATAAATGATGGTTTAAATTTCTTTTAGTGATGAATTTGAATTTATATATTGAGAATGTTGATACTTAGAAGGGGAAAAAACAACAAACAAGCAAACAAAAAGAACCCTGGTGGTGCTAGATTAAACAAAACCTCATCAGACATTTAAAACAAATCCTGGTGCTCATTTCTACTCTATCATAAGACAACAAAACCCAGGTCCTGTTTTTATGTGTACCATTCTATGTGTATGAGATGTGTGCATAACTATAACACGTAATAGTCTACTACTTATTCTTCCAAACTACAATAAAAATTTTCCAGCTTTCCTCATTCAAGCGGACTCTGAAGTCCTGTTTGCTGCCAGCAACAGTAACCATAGTTGACGCTGTTTCTATACTTGTACTACATTGTTGAGTCATAAAGCTGTTTTACTTGATTTTTCGGATGCTTCGTGTTCGGATGCTTCGTGTGCTTTTCATAATCAATCTGCTTCAGCATTAATCTCTGGTATCTCTCTTTGAGAATTTCGTCTTGAGTGACAATTTGAGATTTGTTAAGTGTATGCTACCTGTTGATTGCTTTTTACTGTGTTGGTTTTTGTTTGTTTTGTGTGTATGTGTGTGTGTGGGGGGGGGGGGGGGGGGGTAATTTCTTATATGATTTCAAGTCATTTTGATGATGTGATGGTATTTTTCTTGTTTTTAAAAAAAATATGCCACATCGTTGTATGTGTCATGAGTATCATCTCATTTCTTGTGCTTGTTTCACTTCTGGTTCTGGGTCCTTCCTTTGAATTGAATTCATCCATTGGCTGTTGTCAGACAGACAGACAGACTGATGGATGAATGAATGTGTAGGTGGATAGATGGATAGACAGACGGACAACACACAAGACACACACACCACACAACACACACACACACACACACACACACACACACCACACACACACACACACACACACACTCACACACACACACACCTTCTCAACCATGTATTATGGCCTAAGGCTGAGATACATTAAATTTCTGAGTTCTGAGTTCTCTCTCTCTTTCCTTCTTTCTCTCTCTCTCTCTCTCTCTCTCAACCTACAAATCCAACATCACTCAGTCAAGAGTGCTTAATTCAGCATGCCCCTTACTTTTACCTACTAGTCTGAGTGTGGACAGTTCCTGCTGTAATCAGCACCAGCTGGGATGGGATGGATAGCAGCTGAGAGTAGCTGAAAGTGGGGGAAACTGACAGCTGTGCTCTCTCTCTCTCTCTCTCTCTCTCTCTCTCTCTCTCTCTCTCTCTCTCTCTCTCTCTCTCTCTCTCTCTCTCTCTCTCTCTCTCTCTCTCTCTCTGTAAACTCCAGCATTTTGTGAAACACATAAACATTTATAATTACGCTGTAGTCTCCAGCAAGAATATTTTTTGAAAATTTCACATACAATGTCAATGGATGGTCTAATATAGCATTCTAGAATGTTCTTTTCATTATTTTAGTTATTGCTTATTGGTTCTTATTGTTCATCCTTGTTATTACTTTGTGTTCATTTTGAAACTGAGTTTACGTCACAACTTAAAGTCGTATCCGTTCATAAGAGCTCATTTTTGGTTTTTTGGTTTTCGTTACGTTAAATGCATCATGTGATTTTTCTTGTATTTGTTTGTATTTACAAAAGAAAGTCGTGTATAACCCCCCTTGTCAATAGGCCACTTTGGGCAATGACAATAAATTGGTCAAAGCGTCTCTCTCTCTCTCTCTCTCTCTCTCTCTCTCTCTCTCTCTCTCTCTCTCTGGGGTGACGGGATAGCCTAGTGGTTAGAACATTGCACTCGCAATCTGACGACCTGGGTTCGATTCCCGTTCAAGGGGATATTTTCCCCTGGAGTTAACATCAGTGCAGACTCCACTCTCCCCAAAAGTCCTTTGGATGAGACTATAAACCGAGGCCCCTGTGTTGGAATGCACGCAGAACATCTTGCGCACACATTAAATCCTGTTCCGCTTTTTGTAAGAGTAGGCCATTGTGTGCTGGTGGGAACAGATGACAAAATTAACAAAATCGCATACACATGGGGACTGGATGTAAAAAAGCACATGAGTACTTATTCCATTATCCTCAATATAAAAGAATAAATAAATCAATCTCTCTCTCTCTCTCTCTCTCTCTCTCTCTGGGGTGACGGGATAGCCTAGTGGTTAGAACATTGCACTCGCAATCTGACGACCCGGGTTCGATTCCCGTTCAAGGGGATATTTTCCCCTGGAGTTAACATCAGTGCAGACTCCACTCTCCCCAAAAGTCCTTCGGATGAGACTAGGGCCTATAAACCGAGGCCCCCATGTGCGAACGCAAGCAGAATATCTTGCGCACACGTTAAATCCTTTCCGCTTTGTATGAGAGTAGGCCATCGTGTGCCGGTGGGAACAGATGACAAAATTAACAAAATCGCATACACACGGGAACTGGATGTATAAAAAAAAGGACACAAGTGCTGATTCATTATCCTAGATACAACAGAAATAAATAAAATGAATCTCTCTCTCACTCTGTCTGTCTGTCTGTCTGTCTCTGTCTGTGTCTGTCTGTCTCTCTCTCTCTCTCTCTCTCTCCTCTCTCTCTCTCTCTCTCTCTCTCTCTCTCTCTCTCCTCTCTCTCTCCCTCTCTCTCTTTCTCTCTCTCTTTTTCTATCTCTCTTGAGTTTATATATCTTTTCAATGCCTTGAAAAGTACAGCATGGTTGTGTTCAGAACTTGGGGTATTGACAAAAAGAATTTGTACAGTTGTCCAAAGTAAATAGGTCCTTTGTCTAGTGTATTTGAGGACCCACATCCATATTTTGTCTTGTTTTGGCAGTCGCCACATACATCATGAAGTAATGTTTTGTTTTCGCTTTGTTTTCCTTTCTTACGTTTCTCCTATGTTTTGTTTGACCCCATTTTAGGGGCTGGAGTCCTGAAGAATAGAGATTGTTCATTGTCGTTTTGTTCTGCCTCTGTCTCTCTCTCTCTCTTCTCTCCCCTCTCTCTTGCTCTCTCTCGCTCTGTTTCTCTCTCTCTGCTCTGTTTCTCTCTCTTGCTCTCGCTCTCTCTCTCTCTCTCTGTCTCTCTCTCTCCCCCTCATCTCCTCTCTCTCTCTCTCTCTCTCTCTCTCTCTATCTCTCCCCCCCTTCTCTCTCTCTCACTCTCTTTCTCTCTCTCCTCTTGCTCTCGCTCTCTTTCTCTCTCTCTCTCTCTCTCTCTCTCTCGCTCGCTCTCTTGCTCTCTTACTTCCTTCACAAAGCCTTCAAGCTGAGAGAAATTGTAACATCATAGTTCATTATTATGACTCATATTGTTGATTGTATGTTTGTTTGAATGTTTTTGATGATTTGTTTTTTGTTCACTTTTCCCTTCATTATGGGCTATGGCCTAATGAATAAACATCCAAATCCGAATCTCTCTCTCCTTCCTTGTTGTTGTTGTTGTTTTGTTGTTGTTGTTGTTGTTCTTCTTCTTCTTCTTCTTCTCTGTCTCTGTCTCTGTCTGTCTGTCTGTCTGTCTCTCCTCTCTCTTTCTCTCATGAATACATTCACATCAAAAAAGCATGCACATGTATATATCTATAAATTGTTTACGTGACATACACATAACACAGACTGTCTAGATTCACATTAATACTGACAAGTATCAGAGTATGTATATGTATTGTCTCTCTTTATCAAGGTTACTGTTTATCATGTATGTGAGTGACGCTCACTGTTAAATGTTATGTTGCGTGTAGACAGGCACACAGATCATACGCACAGCGGTGCAGGGTAATATAGGATTATTGTATGGACACATGTTTTGGACGCTTAGCAAATTTTGTTGCCTTTTTGCCTCATTTTCACTGCTTGAAAACTGAAACAATGTTTGCATCCACACCGAGACTGGATGTAAAAAAGCATGCGAGTTCTTATTCCATCATTCTCGAAATAAAAGAATAAAATAAAAAAAGAAAATCATAACCAAAAATAAGATAACAGGAAGCTGCTGGAATGCTGGGTGTAGATACTGGATTAGACTGTTTAAAAAAAAAAATCATGGTGGTATTTCTTTTTTTTTCTTTCTCGAACAAGTTTACTTGAGGCGGAACTGTTAAAAGAGAGTCCAGGTTTGTGTGTGTGTGTGTGCGTTTTGTGGTTTTTTGATGTTTTTGTTTGTCGGTTTGGATTTTTGTTTTTTTGGGGGGGGGGGGGGGGAGGGGGAGAAGTGGAAGTATTTTCTAACGCTCTACTCTTTCAAATGCCAAGTTGTGTTTGGCTTTCTATATATATATTGTGAAACCAAACAGCAAAAATGGCTGCGTAGGCGACTGACGTAAATGGCTTATTTTCTTCATGAATAATTTTGTTTCGGAGCAAGCTTGCTCCTCAAGATTTAACTAAATTATACAACACAGTCTGAGGAGATTTGCTGGTTTCTGCATTCAAAAAAAAAAAAAAAGTGTTAAGAAGTTGAAGACACGCTTTTCATTTTATGTCAAGTTATTGTGAAACAACCAAAAGAGCTGTTATATTTGACATAGATGGTGTATTATTCATGGTGATATTTCTTCACTTAAGGATAATGTGTTTCTTAAAAAAACCATTATAGTTTATTCAAGACTCTGCTACCAAAAAAGACAAACCCAGAATATTTTGTTTGTTTCAGTGTTTCTTCCTTTTTTTTTTTGTAAAGAAGTGAAAGCACTTCTAAATGCTCTACACTTTCATATGTCAAGTTATATCACATGCTTATTTTTTGTTAAATAGCAAAATTGGCCATCCAAGGTTGTGGTATTTTATTCATGAATAATTAATTGTCTTCGTAGTGGATGGAAAGAGACCAAAGGGAAGACCTAGCAAAACCTAGGCTGCCTGTATTGCAGATGATCTTAGAGAAAGGGGCATAAATAAGGAAGAAACTCAAAACAGAGAGAGAGAGATGGAGAAGGCTCATCAATAATGTCAAACCTCCCCTGGGAGAAACATGACAAAAAAGGAAGAAGAAGAAGAAGCAGCAAGCAAATTTTACTTGAGACTCATTGTTTAGAAGACGGTCCGAGTTATGTGCAATGTTTTGGTTGGTTGGTGGTGGTTTTAGGGTGGTGGGGTTTTTTGTTGGGGGGGGGGGGGGGGGGGGGGGGGGTTTCATTTAAAAACATTCTTGAACAAATCCACCCTTTTCCTACGTCAAGTCACATTTGGTCCTGTATTGTGAAACAGCAAGCCGGAAAAAAAAACAACCCCAACCCAACCCAACCCAACCCAACCCAACCTGGCGGGTCATAGGTGACCCACCCAAACTTTCCCCGGATCAAAATGTCAGCAACCCGTCCAATCGGGGCCAGAGGGGGTCTCATTACCCAGAGATCACCTCCTCCTCCTCCTCCTCTAATGCCCGGGTCACGGGTCACTTTGCCGGCGGTCGAACGGTGCGGGTGGTGAGGTGTGGTGCGGTGCGGTGCGTATCACGTCTGCCTTGGCCTCCCTGTAGGTCTGGTCTGGTCGTGTCTTCAGAATCATCATTCCTCAGCTACTGCTGCCTGCCTCCCTCCCTCCCTCCAGGGCTTCCTGGCATCTGTGACATTTCTATTGATTTCTGTGTGGCCTTCTCTTCTTCTTCCCCTCGTTACCGAGAGGCCTCTCGAGGGAGAGGAGGGGGTTGTGGGGGGTGGGGAGGGGGTTTGGAGGGGAGGAGGGGGGGGGGGGGTGGGGGGCGGATTGTGCCAACTCTCATGCTTCTTCTTCTTCTTAGCTGCACTCTCTATGTGTGCTTCTGCAAAGATTCCTGGCCTCTTTTTTCTTTCTTCCCTCTTTGGTCGTCCACTTTAACGGGCACTTTGTCACTCTTAAAGTACTCTCTGTGTGTGCTTCCGCAAAGATTCCTGGCCTTTTTTTTCCCCTTTGGTGGTCCACTTTAACGGGCACTTTGTCACTCTTTAAGTACTCTATGTGCTTCCGCAAAGATTCCTGGCTTTTTTGTTTTCCTTGGTCCATTTTAACGGGCCTTTGTCACTCTTAAAGTACTCTCTTTGTGCTTCCGCAAAGATTCCTGGCTTTTTTGTTTTCCTTGGTCCACTTTAACGGGCCTTTGTCACTCTTAAAGTACTCTCTTTGTGCTTCCGCAAAGATTCCTGGCTTTTTTTGGCTTCCCTTTGGTCGTCCACTTTAATGGGCACTTTGTCACTCTTTAAGTACTCTCTATGTGCTTCTGCAAAGATTCCTGGCTTTTTTTTTCCTTCCCTTGGTCATCCACTTTAACGGGCACTTTGTCACTCTTTAAGTACACTCTATGTGCTTCTGCAAAGATTCCTGGCTTTTTTTTTCCTTCCCTTGGTCATCCACTTTAACGGGCACTTTGTCACTCTTTAAGTACTCTCTATGTGCTTCTGCAAAGATTCCTGGCTTTTTATTTTCCTTGGTCATCCACTTTAACGGGCACTTTGTCACTCTTTAAGTACTCTCTGACTTTGATTTCTGAAATCAAAGTCAGACTAGCCATGGCAACATCTTCCATGACAAAACTCGCCACCATATGGAAAAGTAAAGAGATCAGTTTCCCAATCAAACTAAAGCTCTACAAAGCCCTAATTCAGACTATCCTGCAGTACGGAAGTGAAACCTGGACATTGACTGCTGAAACAGCAAAGCGAATCCAGTCATTTGAAACAAAATGCCATAGAAAACTGCTGGGCATATCCTGGAGAGAACGAAAGACCAATGAATTTGTCAAGAGCCAAATAACACGGCTGGCAGGTCCACAGGAACCCCTTCTCACCATCGTCAAGAAGAAAAAGCTGACATGGTTCGGCCACGTCACCCGCCACAACACTCTGCCAAAAACAGTACTGCAGGGAACACTCAAAGGTGGCAGAAAGAGGGAAGACAGAACAAGTCATGGATGGACAACATCAGAGAATGGACCAGGATGAATGACTCGGCACTACTGCACAGAGCTGAGGACCGAGATGGATGGAGGAGGCTTACCACGGCATCATCTTTCGTGTCTCCCCCACGACCGCCAAGGTCACGGGACTGATGATGATGAAGTACTCTCTGTGTGCTTCCGCAAAGATTCCTGGCTTTTTTCCTTCCCTTGGCCATCCACTTTAACGGGCACTTTGTCACTCTTTAAGTACTATGTGCTTTTGCAAAGATTCCTGGCTTTTTTTTTTTCCTTTGGTCATCCACTTTAATGGGCACTTTGTCACTCTTTAAGTACTCTCTATGTGCTTCTGCAAAGATTCCTGGCTTTTTTTTTCCTTGGTCATCCACTTTAACGGGCACTTTGTCACTCTTAAAGTACTCTTCTATGTGCTTCCGCAAAGATTCCTGGCTTTGTTTTTTCTTGGTCCACTTTAACGGCACTTTGTCACTCTTTAAGTACTCTCTGTGTGCTTCCGCAAAGATTCCTGGCTTTTTTTTCTCCCTCTTTGGTCGTCCACTTTAACGGGCACTTTGTCACTCTTTAAGTACTCTCTATGTGCCTTGGCAAAGATTCCTGGCTTTTTTCTTTCCCCTTTGGTTGTCCACTTTAACGGGCACTTTGTCACTCTTTAAGTACTCTCTATGTGCTTTCGCAAAGATTCCTGGCTTTGTTTTTTTTCCCCCTTTGGTCGTCCACTTTAACAGCACTTTGTCACACTTTAACGGCACTTTGTCACACTTTACACACTTTAACGGCACTATGTCACTCTTTAATTACTCTAGTCTATGTGGGCTTCCACAAAGATTCCTGGCGTTTTTGTTTTCCTTGGTCCACTTTAACGGGCACTTTGTCAGTCTTTAAATACGGGCATGTCCGCTGTTGATTTGTTGGGAGAGTTGTGGATTTGGCATGTGCGCTCATGGGGATCAGTGACTAGGTTGGCCCAGGATAGGCAGGAGTGGAAGCGCTTTGTTGCTGCTCTACACATCGCTAGGTGTAATGGTTAATGATGATGATGATGTCTTTTAGTAACTGGAAGACGGGGGAGATCTTTGCTGAGTTAGCAGGATTGAGAAGGTGTTGGGTTGTCAGCTTGTTGAAAATAACTGGGGCGGAGAGACGTGGGACTCACGTGTTTTTTTTTTTGGCTTGGGGTGTTGGGGTCTAACACCTGCCTCTGACTTGCTCGAATAATATCCTTGAATTGTCCCTTCTGTTGTTTTTGTTGTTTGTTGTTTGTTTGTCTTTTTTGTTGGTCTTTACTACGTGGATTCAGTGTTAACTGAGTAATGTTGTGTCTTGGATGAAGGTTCCTTCGGATGAGACTATAAACAGAGGTCCCGTGTTTGAACGCATGCAGAACATCTTGCACACACGTTAAATCCTGTTCCACTTTTCGGAAGAGTAGGCCATTGTGTGCCGGTGGAAACAGATGACAAAATTTACAAAACCGCATACACTTGGGGACTGGATGTAAACAAGCACATGAGTGCTTATTCCATTATCCTCAATATAAAAGAATGAATAAATAAATAAATAATAGGTTAATGTTATTTATTTTTATTTATTTATT
>CM054157.1:48096501-48209001 GCA_028751875.1 Rapana venosa | reverse complement strand
GTCTCTGTCCTTCAGGTTTCTGTCTCAGTGTCTGTCTCTCAGTCTCAGTGTGTGTCTGTATGTCTCTGTCTGTCAGTTTCTCTCTGTCTCTGTCTCTCTCTCTCTCACTCTCTTGTCTGTCAGTTTGTCTCTGTCTGTCTGTCTGTCTCTCTCTCTCTCTCTCTCTCCTCTCTCTCTCTCTCTCTGTCTCTCCTCTCTCTCTCTCTCTCTCTCTCTCTCTCTCTCTCTCTCTCTCTGAGACATTGATGCACATGCGTGCACAACACACACACACTCACTCACACACACATGCATATATATGCACTTAGTCTTACACACACACACACACGTTTACACACGCACGCACACACACACACATACCATGGAAGAGTAGATACTCATCTCACAGATTATTAAGTATGACCTTTTATATTTACTTTAAAGTTAAGGTCAAAGACCGTAAAGAATACTCTATAATATAAAGCTAGAATGAAAACTATGGGCTTGACTTTGCACGAGCATGTGTGTGTGTGTGTGTGTGTGTGAGAGAGAGAGCGAGCTTGGGTATTTGTGTGCATGTGTTTGTTTTCTTTGATTAAGATATTTCTAGTGAATATGGAATGTGATCATGATATTAGACAGGGTAGTGTGATACGCGTGTATGTGTGTGTATGTCGTGTGTGCGTGCATGTGTGTGTTTGTGTTAGTGTGTGTGTGTGTGTGTTCTTTAGTTGAAATCCTTCTACTGAATGATGATGTAAATCAGACATGGAAATTGTATGTGTGTATACATGTGGGGTGTACACGTGTATGTGTATGTATGTGTGTTGTTTTTGTGTGTGTATCGCTGTATGTATGTGTGTCCATGCGCACATGGGGTGAATGTGTGTGTGTGTATTTTGTGGTGTGTATTTTGTGTGTGTATATTTGTGTGTTTGTGTGTATGTGTGTGTGTGTGTATTTTGTGTGTGTGTGTGTGGAAGTCAGCTGTGTCTGTGTCAGCTGGTGGTAGCTTTTTGTCTTGGTTGGTTTAATTCTTCTAGGGTGACTTCACATCTGTTGCAAACAGCTCATTTAACATGCTAGTACGATCATCTGTACTCTGTGTGTGTGTGTGTAGATGTGTGTTTGTTGTGTGTGGATGTGTATAATTTGTATGAATGTATATTATGTGCACTCAATACTTGTTGATCTATATGTGTACATAATTATGTTTTTATGCCCATGCACACAATCATGTGATCATATATCTATATGTATATCTCTCTCTCTATATATGTGTATATATATATATGTGTGTGTGTGTATATATCTATATATATATATATATATATATATTGTGTGTGTATATATATATGTGTGTGTATATATATATGTATATATATATATATCTCTTCTTCTTCTTCCTTTTTTGTCATGTTTCTCCCAAGGGAGGTTTGACATTGATGAGCCTTCTCCATCTCACTCTGTTTTGAGCTTCCTCCTTATTTATGCCCCTTTATCTAAGATCATTTGCAACACAGGCAGCTCGGGTCTTCCTAGGTCTTACCTTCGGTCTCTTTCCATCCACTACGAAGTTCATTGCTCTTTTTAGGATGTGGTGGTCTGCTTTCCGTTGAACGTGCCCAAACCAGCGCAGTCTACTGGTACTAGCTACAGACTTCAGATCATCATTTTTGCATATTCTCCATAGTTCTTCATTCGTGATCCTGTCTTCCCATTTGATTTTTGTCATGTAGCATAGCATTCGGTTTTCACAGCTCTTCAACAAACATTTGACGGTTTTTTATATATATATATATATATATATATATATATTTATATATATATATATATATATATATATATATATATATATATATATGTGTGTGTGTGTGAGTGTGTGTGGATATGTGTGCAATCCACAGCACTCTGCATGTGTGTGTGTATGACTGTGTGTGTGTGAGAGAGAGAAAGAGAGAGAGAGAGAGGGTGTGGTAGTGGTGGCGGTGGTTGTGTGTGTGTGCGGGCACATCCCCAGACTGCGAAGTTTAATAAAATTGTAATACAGTCATGATTTTCACCTGTCAACATGTCACTGACATATAACTACACCATATGCCATGTGATCGTCTTTGTGCCATCCGTGTGACGTATGAACCATAATCTGTTATGTGTGATGCTGAACCATAATGAAAAACATGGCTGATGAAGTTTATTACGTTTTTTTGTAGTGGTGGGGTTTTTACCTCAGGAGATGAATTTTATCAAATCCGATGCCATGTGATAGGGTGGTGGTGTTATGAATGTATTTACATGTGATACGCTGTCATGATTTTATTATGAAAATGGGATGTGTTATGTTTTGCTTATTCTGTGATGTTTTTTGAAAATATCAGATGCTGACAGGTATAAGATTTATCGTAACTAAAGTGGCATTAATAAACTTTTTATTGCCTGCATGCGCGTGCACACACACATGCGCCTGCATCCGTGCATGCATGCACGTGCACACATGCATTCATGCTCTTGCACGCATTCATGCACACACACATGTACACACATTTGTACACATGCACAGCAGATATGCAAGTTGCACACACACACACACTTTCACACACACACACACACACACACACACACACACACACACACACACACACACACACACACACACACATTCTCTCTCTCTCTCTCTCTCTCTCTCTCTCTCTCTTTCACTCACTCACTCACTCTACACACACACACTCACACTACATACACACTGACAGAACACACACAATCACACACACACACACATAATCATTCACTCTCTCTCTCTCTGTTGTTTTTCAGGTTGCTCCTTTTGTACTGTGCCTTTTCCTCTAGATGAAATGCTGGCTTGATTGGTCTGATCGATCTGACTTGAGATCAGACATAATCTGACTGCTAGGCATGCCGTTATCTTCTTTGTTACTGATCAAATTAATTACACGGCATTAATTTTACCGTTTCTCACTGTTCATTACCTGGAGCCGTACTGTTGATCATATGGTGTGTGGTGTGTGTACTCTCTGTGTGTGTGTGTGTGTGTGTGTGTGTGTGTGTGTGTGTGTGTGTGTATATTTGTGTGTTCTTTCATCTAACAATAACATCTTTGTACTTGCAGTAATATTATTAGATGGAGGAAATAAATCTAAAAAACAGAAAAATGAGGGAAAGATTCTCTCTCTCTCTCTCTCTCTCTCTCTCTCTCTCTCTCTCTCTCTCTCTCTCTCTCTCTCTTATATATATATATATATATATATATATATATATGGGAGCAGATGTACACAAGGGCATGTATTTGCTGAATACATATTTTTTCATGTGGAGAGGTATAACATGTGTGTGTGTTGTGTGTGTTCATTGTATTTACAGAAAAAAGGAAAGTGATAGTGGGAACAGCAGAAAGCTATTTATAAGGAAAGTTGGGGTCATGTAACAATTAGCCATTGATTAAACCACGAGTGTGTTACTCATAAAAATGCAATATACAGTTATAGGGAAAACATCTAAGAAAACCATATATATCATGTATATGTGTGTGTGTGTGTGTGTGTGTATATAATATCTAAGAAAGCCATATATATCATGTATATGTGTGTGTGTGTATATATATATATATGGGGACGGGATAGCTCAGTGGTCGGAGCACTCGCTTTCCCCCAGCCAAGTTAAGCAGCGTTGAGCGTGGTTACCAGTTGGATGGGTGACCGTTTGCGCGCCTTCGCTTCAGTACAGTTCCTCCAGTTCACCCAGCTGTAAATGGGTACCTGCCCTCTTTAGGGTCAGGGAAGGTAAAGCAGCGAGGGAGAGGAGATGGGCGCCGCCCTCAATATACTGGCCCTAGAGGTCTCTGACGCCTCGCTCCCCTACGGCCTTATAGGTTATGGGACACCTTTACCTTTTACATATGTATATATATATATATGTGTATATATATATATATATATTATATATAATATATATATATATATATATATATATATATATATATATATGTGTGTGTGTGTGTGTGTATTCAGAAACTAGACTGTGTACTAGTGAATGTGTGTTTGTGTGTGTATGTGTGTGTTTGGGGGGGGGGGGGGGGCGAGGTTGGCACAGATGCATGCATGCATGTTGAAGTCTATCTCTCACACACACACACACACACACACACACACACACACACACACACACACAGATATAGATATATAATACACACACCCAGCATGCATCCTGCACCAAAAGAGGAATGGGCTCCGCCAGGTTCACATTACCCTAGGTACAGGCCTGAAAACTTCAGTGCCAGTGGCCCCAATGACTCCTTGAAAGGTGCTAAGGGAGGGGAGGATGAAACGGCATGTTCTCTGTCTTCATCGTTATTATTGTTGAGCATTCCCCAGCTTAACACCCTGGGGGTCACCCAGAATATGCACTGTGTCTCACTCATCCCACCTGGGAATCACTGTGAGACTGTAAGTGCACACTGGATGAGAAGTTTGCCTGTCTGACCATTTTCCACATACGCAGCCATACTCCAACTTCAGAGGATTTTTTTTTTTTTACTCAGCTAAAGGAAGAGTATAATTATAAAGCTGTTGCGCTAAGTGCTTGACAAGACTGAAGACTATCTCAATAGAACATTTCAAATCTTGGTACTTTAAAAAAAAGAAAGGTAAAGATTTTTCCATAACTTATGTGGTCGTAGGAGAGTGAGATGTCAGCAACCTCAGCTTCTCCAGGGGCCAGCATCTTGAGGGCAGCGGCGCCCATCTCCTCTCCCTCGCTGCTTTACCTTCCCTGACCCTACAGAGGGCAGGTACCCATTTACAGCTGGGTGAAGTGGTGGGGACTGTACTGAAGCCAAGGCGTGCAAACGGTCACCCACCCACTTGGTAACCACACTCGATGCTGCTTAACTTTAGTTTGGGGAAAGCGAGTGCTGTGACCACTGAGCTATCCCGTCCCCTAGGCACTTAGCCAACATCAATAACTGACACAGCTTTTGGCCTGGACCAAAGTGCGATCATTTTATTTTCCCAGCTCCTTGGCTAAAGCTCCCAAAGGTTTACTAATAGATTTGTTTTTTCTATTTCTTTGCCCACCGCTAAGGTAGCCACATTTCAGTTGCAGGGAGTCGTAAGATCCATCAATGATGAGATATTTGTGACTGTTTGCTCACCATTATAAGGTAGCGGCATTCCAGTCGCAGGGAGCCATAAGATTCATCTATCTTCTTCTTCTTCCTTTTTTGTCATGCTTCTCCCTAGGGAGGTTTGACATTGATGAGCCTTCTCTATCTCTCTCTGTTTTGAGCTTCCTCCTTATTTATGCCCCTTTCTCTAAGATCATCTGCAATACAGGCAGCCCAGGTCTTGCTAGGTCTTCCCTTTGGTCTCTTTCCATCCACTACGAAGTTCGTTGCTCTTTTTATGATGTGGTGGTCTGCTTTCTGTAGAACGTGCCCAAACCAGCGCAGTCTATTGCTACTAGCTACAGACTTCAGATCATCAACTTTGCACATTCTCCATAGTTCTTCATTTGTGATCCTGTCTTCCCATTTGATCTTTGTCATGTAGCGTAGCATTTGGGTTTCCGTAAGATCCATCAATGGTGAGATATTTGTGACTGTTTGCTCACCATGATTAGGTAGCCACATTCCAGTTGCAGAAAGCCATAAGATTCATCAATGGTGAGATATTTGTGACTGTTTGCTCACCATTATAAGGTAGCCACAATCCAGTTGCAGAGAGTCTTAAGATTAATCAAAAGTGAGGTTTTTGCGACTGTTCCCCCCCTCCCCCCCCCCCAAACCACCACCACCACCATTAAGGAAGCCACATTCCATCTTGAGGGAGTCATAACATTCATCAATGGTGACATTTTTTGCGACTGTTCACCCGCCGTGATTAAGGTAGCCGTATTCTAACTGCGAGGAATCATAAGATTCTTCAGCGATGAGATATTTGCGACCCTTTTTGCTCACCATTTAACGTCGCTGCATTCCAACTCATCAATGGTGAGATTTTTGCGACTGTGTGACCTCCATTTATTTATTTGTTTTATATTGAGGATAATGGAATAAGCACTCATGTGCTTTTTTTTTACATCCAGTCCCTGTGTGTATGCGGTTGTGTAAATTCTGTCATCTGTTTCCACCGGCACACAATGGCCTACTCTTCCGAAAAGCGGAACAGGATTTAACGTGTGCGCAAGATGTTCTGCATGCGTTCGAACATGGAGCCTCGGTTTATAGTCTCATCCGAAGGTGATGATTAAGGTAGCTGCCTTCTGGTTGCAGGGAGTTATAAAATAAAAAATCGTCAACGGTGAGGTTTTTAGCAAGTGTTCGCTCACCGTTAAAGTAGCTGCATTCCGACTTCAGGGAGCCCCCAAAATCCCGATGATCGTTATCTCTTATGTGATGATTTTGTAGGTGCGGTGGAGGCGTGTCTGCTGAACGGGCTGCGGAAGCGAGCGCTGGGGCTCTTTAAGCACGGCACCACCACCGCCCTCCTGCAAAAGATCGCCAAAAACTTCCAGCCGGCTGCGCAAGTCCTGCGTGTCGTCTGCGAAGCCGAGGCCAGCAGCTCCACCGAAAATACCTCCAAGTAAGTGATTCATTTTATTTATTTTATTTTATTCTTTTGTTTTATTCTTTTATATCAAGGATAATGGAATAAGCACTTATGTGCCTTTTTTTTTTTTTTTACATCCAGTCCCCGTGTGTATGCGGTTGTGTAAATTCTGTCATCTGTTCCCACTGGCACACAATGGCCTACTCTTACGAAAAGCGGAACAGGATTTAATGTGTGCGCAAGATGTTCTGCGCACGGGGGCTCGGTTTATAGTCTCATCCGAAGGACTTTTGGGGAGAGTGGAGTCTGCACTGATGTTATCTCCAGGGGAAAATATCCCCTTGAACGGGAATCGAACCCGGGTTGTCAGATTGCGAGCGCAATGTTCTGACCACTAGGCTATCCCGTTATGGGTGTGTTGTGTCTGTGGTGGGAGAGAGATGGGGGATGGGAGTGTATGTGTCAAGTCAAGTCAAAATGATCTTTATTGAGCATAAAAGAGTAAGTTTACAAGCTTTTCTTCACCCTGCCCTCACACACACACACACACTCACACACACATTATCCTCAATATAAAAGAATTTTTTACAAATCTAAATAAAAAATAAAATGCAGACACACACAGATTCACACACAAGGCCCAAAAAAAAAAGCCTTGTTAAGCTCACGAACCAATTTTAGCAAGTCTAATCAAAGCAAAAGACACAACTCTGTGTGTGTGTGTGTGTGTGTGTGTGTGTGTGTGTGTGTGTGTGTGTGTGTGTGTGTGTGTGTTGGTCTGTGGAGAGGGGAGGGGAGTGGGGGGGTTGGTTTGTGTGTGTGTGTGAGCAAAATTTCACCATCGGTGAACCACAGAGCTCTAGCTGAGGAACAAAAACACAAAACGAGCAAGCAAAAAAAACAACCCCCAACCAACCCCCCCCCCCAAAAAAAAAAAAAACCCACAAAAAAACAACACCAAATGGACAAATGATGTAATTTCTCCTTGATTTTTCCCTGACTCAAGGTAGAGTAATCAACACTAATTGCAACCGGCACTATCTCTACACTACATGCATGCAGAGCACCTCTTCAATAATTCCAACCAGGCCTTTGGTGGTTTTATCATGGTAACAGTTGATATATCAAGCAGACTCCCCCTTCCCATCCCGCCACTGCCAGCGATCCAGTATGCATGACGAAACACTGCTATCACTGTGGAGTGCTCGCATGAAGTCGACGTCCTTTCCGCAAGGAATATCGTCCCGGCAAATCTGACAGTCCAACCTTTGCCAGGGCTGATAGTTCACACCACGTATTGGGCAACCTTCTTGTTGGGTGTTCCTCAGGTTAACATCCTGGGGGTCACCTAGAATGTGTATTCTTGCCGTCCTCATCACGCTTAGGAATTATCACTGTGAGACTTGTGTATACACGGAATAAGAAGTTTGTGTGGATGGTTGTATTTCAGTAGTACCTTCAAATCCTCTGAAGTTATAGTGTGGCTGCCATCTGCATAAAGCATTCACAGATGGCAGCTACACTTCCAACTTCAGAGGATTTTTCTCCTTTGGTGGAAAGTACATGAATGACATCATCATGTCTGGCAGGACAGTATGACCTCATCATCATGTCTGGCAGGGCAGTATGACATCATGTCTGGCATGACAGTATGACATCATGTCTGGCAGGACAGTATGACATAATGTCTGGCAGGACAGTATGACCTCATCATCATGTCTGGCAGGGCAGTGTGACATCACCATCATGTCTGGCAGGACAGTATGACATCATCATCATGTCTGACAGGACAGTATGACATCATTATGTTTGGCAGGACAGTATGACATCATCATCATGTCTTGCAGGACAATATGACATCATCATCATGTCTGGCAGGACAGTATGACATCATCATGTCTGACCAGACAGTATGACATCATGATCATATCTGGCAGGACAGTATGACATTATCATGTCTGGCAGGACAGTATGACATCACCATCATGTCTGGCAAGTCAGATGACATCATATTAGTATGACTTCAAATGTGGCAGCACATAATGATATCTGGGAGGAATTTTCTTCTTCTTCGTCAAACACTCGGATAGAAACTATCTTTGTCAGTTATATGAGTGAAAGTATGTCATGCTGCCGTTAAGTTTTTCTTGAAAAAAAATTAGGAGAATGGACCAAGAAAGATATGACAAGACGAAAAGGAACAAGGCAGAAACAAAGAGGGTGATAGAAAAGAGAAAATTCCTGCACAGAATTTCCAGAAGGTGGGGATGCTAGTTGTACTGACAAGCCCCCCACACCGGCATCTCCAGGGGAGATGGGAGGAAATGATGAGATCATCTCTTGCAGTGAAAATCACGACATCGTACAGGAAAGTAACACATCATCACATCTGGCAGGAAATGTTAATAAATAATAATAATAATAATAATGTATGGAATTTATATAGCATTGAATCTTGTAAAGCAACAAATCAATTAATGACATCATGTCATGTCTAGCAGGAAAGTATGACATCATAGCATGGCAGGAAAATATGACATCACATATGGCAGGAAAGTATGACATCACAAATGGCAGGAAAGTATGACATCACATAGGGCAGGAAAGTAAATATGATGTCTGACGGGAAAGTATGACATCACCTATGGCAGGAAAGTATATTGTTTATGGCGGGAAAGTATGACGTCACACATGGCAGGAAAGTATGACATCACCTATGGCAGGAAAGTATGGCATCACCTATGGCAGGAAAGTAATTATGATGTCTGGCAGGAAAGTATGATATTACACATGGCAGGAAAGTATCACATCACACATGGCAGGAAAGTATGATATCGTATATGGCAGGAAAGTATGACATCAAATATATGGCAGGAAAATATGATATCAAATATAGCAGGAAAGTATGACATCACACATAGCAGGAAAGTATGACATCACATAGGGCAGGAAAGTATGACATCACACATGGCAGGAAAGTATGACATCACATATGGCAGGAAAGTATGATGTTATATATGGCAGGAATGTATGGCATCACCTATGGCAGGAAAGTATGACATCACATATGGCAGGAAAGTATATCACACATGGCAGGAAAGTACGACATCACACATGGCAGGAAAGTATGACATCACATATGGCAGGAAAGTATGACATCACACATGGCAGGAAAGTATGACATCACATATGGCAGGAAAGTATGAATCACCTATGGCAGGAAAGTATGGCATCACATAGGGCAGGAAAGTATGACATCACACATGGCAGGAAAGTATGACATCACACATGGCAGGAAAGTATGACATCACATAGGGCAGGAAAGTAAACATGATGTCTGGCAGGAAAGTATGACATCACATATGGCAGGAAAGTATGACATCACATATGGCAGGAAAGTATGACATATCATGACATCACATCTGGCAGAACAGTATGTACAGCATCATCAGCATAATAATATCTAGCAGGACCGTATGACATCATGTCTAGCAAGACAGATGACGTCATAGCTCCTGATGTGAAGTGACAGCCACAAGCAGTGGTGCTTGTAGGGGATTTGCTTTGAGAAGTGCAGACATAGGGGTTGGAGGATGGAGAGAGGGATGGAGGGAGGAAGACAGAGAGAGTGGGGCATGAGAGACAGAGGAGATAGAGAGTGGGAGAGAGGGGGGGAGGGGAGACAGAAAGAGACAGCAATGCCATCACAGTCACACACACACACTACACACACACACTACACACACACGCTATACACACTTACACTACACACACACACACACACACACACACTACACACACTATCCACACACACACACACAACACACGAGTAGGCCACTGTGTGCCAGTGGGAACAGATGACAGAATTGACAAAACTGCATACACACAGGGGAAAAAATCACATAAGTGCTTATTCCATTATGCTCGATATAAAAGAATAAAATGATATTTAAAAAACAAAATAATAAAATAAAACACACACTCTCACACATTTACAAAACACACAACTCACAACATACACACACAGTCTCACACACACATACACACATCACACAAAACACACACACACACACAAGCACGCACAAAAGTGCAGCTCATGATGTGAAGTGACAATCGCAAGAAGCAGTGGCTGTATGTGATTTGCTTGGGAGACAGCAGACTGTTGGAGGGGGGGGGGGGGGGGGGGGGGCGGTGGCTGGAGAGATAAAAAGAGGGAGAGAGAGATCAGTAACAGACACATACACACACTGTCCTTCACTGTTTGTCTGTCTGTCTGTCTGTCTGTCTGTCTGTCTGTCTGTCTGTCTCTCTCTCTCTCTCTCTCTCTCTCTCTCTCTCTCTCTCTCTCTCTCTCTCTCCTCTCACCCTTTCCCCTCCACACACACACACACACACACACACACACACCTCTGTCTCTCACGGTCTGTCTCTGTCTCTCTCAGTCTGTGTCACAGTCTCTCTGTCTCTGTCCATCTGTCTTTCTCTCTTTCTCTCTCTTCCTCCACACAGACACACACATACACACGCATGTGCGCACACACACACATCACACGCTCGCACGCACTCGCACACAAAAGTGCAGTTAATGATGTGAAGTGACAATCACAAGCAGTGGTGGCTGTATGTGTGATTTGCTTGGGAGACAGCAGACTGTTTGTTGAATGGAGGAGGGAAGGGGGTGGGGTGGGGTGGAGGTGGGGGGGATGGAGAGATAAAGAGAGGGAGAGAGATCAGTAACAGACACCCACGCACACTGTCTCTCACTGTCTTGCTGTCTATCTCTGTCTCTTTCTGTCTGTCTGTCTCTCTCTCTTTCACTCTCCTTCTTTCCACCCCTACACACACTCACAACACACGCACACACACACACAGAGTCTACCTACCCCCCCACCTCCACCCCCACCCCACACATACACAATTGACAATACCCTCACCAAATCTCTCTCTCTCTCTCTCCTCTTTCCAACTCTCCTACCCTCACTACACACACACACACACGCGCGCGCGCACACAGTGACACACACACATCCTTACAAAAACAGAATGAGCGCACACACACACTCTTTCTCTCTCTCTCACATTCTCTCTCACTTCTCTCAACACCTCAACACCACCACTAATAATAACAATGAATTGAACTTATTAATAGCGCTACATCTTGCAAAGACAAATCAAAGCGCATGCATCCAATCTAATCTTACACAGTCATGCTTGCAACCAATGACGAACAATCGTTTAAACAAACAGATATTACAAACATGGTACGCTGCAGACCGAATCTATGTTAAAATAAAATTTCAATAGTCAAATGTTTTTCAAAAGCACACGCTACATTCTTATGATCCCCTTCACCTGTAGGTCTAGCCACATAACCACCAAACATCTACATATACCCATCCATTCTGGACATATGTGACACTCCACCATGAAATGAGTCGCTTAGCACCTCGCCCACTTTTCCCATAGAAGCCATTTTAGGCAGGTTGGGGGTCAGGTTGTTGGTTTTGAGATTTTGACTGATTATAAAACTATAGCCAATTCATCTACCTTGCACTGAAGTCTCGAGGTGAAATTTTGTTTCCTTTTGCTTTAAAAACGCGTTTAAAAAAACCCCAAGCCCTCGTTCTGACCACCTGTTACGATGCTAAACTTGTCATTTTCTCGTTTTGTCACTTGCTTGCAGTGTATCATTTCAATTTGTGATAACTTTTCGTAAAGTTTTTGATTCTCAATCTGTTTCTTGCATTGGATAGCCTTTTTATAGCAGATTAACAACATGTCATCTCGATCTGTTTCTTGCATTGGACAGCCTTTTTATAGCAGATTAACAACATGTCATCTCGATCTGTTTTTTGCATTGGAAAGCCTTTTTATAGCAGATTAACAACATGTCATCTCGATCTGTTTCTTGCATTGGACAGCCTTTTTATAGCAGATTAACAACATGTCATCTCGATCTGTTTCTTGCATTGGACAGCCCTTTTATAGCAGATTAACAACATGTCATCTCGATCTGTTTCTTTGCATTGGACAGCCCTTTTATAGCAGATTAACATGATGTCAATAACTAAAACCTGACCTCTGGTGCAATGCAACTGATTATGTGGGTGGAGGGTCACATATATGTGACGCTCCACCACATAATGAGTCGCATTGCACACAAGTTCAATTGTTAGTTATTGACATGTTATTAATTTATAACAAAAAGGCTACCCAACACAAAAATCAGATTCAAAATCGGACAATTCTATAAAAAGTTATTACAAAGTGAAACGATAGACTGCAGAAAGTGACAAAACGAGAAATTGACAAGTATATCACTGTAATAGGTGGTCGGAATGAGGGCTTGAGTAAATTTAAACATGTTTAAAAGCAAAAGGACACAAAAGTATGCCTTGATATTTCGTTACAATGTAGAAGAAGAATGGCTATAGTTTTACAATCAATCAAAATCTGAAAAACGACAACCTGACCCCCCCCCCCCACCTGCCTAAAATGGCTCCTAGCAGAAAAGTGGGCGAGGTGCTAAGCGACTCATTTCATGATGGAGCGTCACATTTATGCCAGCCAGCACATCTGGAATCATGCCTGGGTGTGCGTGGGTGGGTGGCTGGGAGGGATTGGGTGGGTGGCTGGGCATACCTATGTATGTATGGCGGCGGTGATGCAGATGACAATGGGTGACAGGCTCTTCCCGAAAAATCCCGAAGAGGAAACTGTACAGTGCCAAAGCCACAAGACCCAACAGACTGCTGAGATGATTGGGGTGGGTGGGGTGAGAGGGTGGGGGGGGGGGGGGAGATGATGAGTGGGGTGGGGGGGGGGGGGTGTGAAGCTGAAGGGGTAGCCATGCTATATTGATTTGGTGTCAGTGGGCGTGTGTGTGTGGTGTGGCGGTAGCTGTGTGTGTGTGACGGCGATCCTGCGCCGTCATCATTTATGCATGCTGAGTAAAGCAAACCAAAGCGAGAGAAAGAAAAACAAAAGAAGAAAGAAAGAATGAAAAAGAAGAAATCTGCTGTGACAGAGTGTGTCTGATGTCTGAAGAAATCAAAGCAGTTTTTTTCTTTAGTTTTCTTTTTGTTTTTTTGTTGTTGTTGTTGTTAAGTAGAGAAGGGTTTTTTTGTTGTTGTTGTTTTGTTTGTTGTTAAGCCACCAAAAAAAAAAAAAAATGTGGTGCGTTGTTGTGTTTTCTGATGTCTGAGGAAATGAAAGTGTTTTGAGTTTTCTTTTTGTATGTTTTTGTTGTTGAGGGTTTTTTTGTTGTTTGTTGTTGTTAAGCCCAAAAAGTTTTTTTAAACATTAACCAAAAAAATTAGTGCTTTGTAATGTTTCTGATGTCTGAGGAAATTGAAGCGATTTTGAGTTTTCTTTTTGTATGTTTTTGTTATTAAGTGGAGAAGGGTATTTTTTGGTTGTTGTTTTGTTTGATGTTAAGCCACAAAATAAATCTGGTGCATTGTTGTGTTTGTGATGAAGAAATGAAAGCATTTTTGAGTTTTCTTTTTGTATGTTTTTTTGTTGAGTGGAGAAGGGTTTTTTGTTTGTTGTTTTGTTGTGTAAGCCGATAATTAAAAAAAAAATCTTGTGCTTTGTCTTGTTTCTGATTTGTGATGAAGAAATCGAAGCGTTTTTGAGTTTTCCTTTTTTTGTTTGTTATTGTTGAGTGGAGACGGGTGGTTGTTTGGTTTTTGTTTTGTTTGTAAAAAAAAAAAAAATCTAGTGCTTTGTCATGTTTTCCTATTGAGGAAATCAAAGCATTTTTGAGTTTTCCTTTTTTGTTGTTGTTGAGTGGTGAGATGTTTGTTTGTTGTTGTTGTTTTGTTTTGTATATTGTCTCTTCGGAGTCTTCCCTCTTTCCAGGATTTGATATGTTTGTTGTGTTGCGGAAATGGATGGAGGTTGTGATGAGGGGGAGTGGGGTGGGGGGGGGGGGGGGGAGGAGTTGGAGAGATGTTATGGTTGTGCTAACCCTACCTTGGTAGTTTAGTCTGTGAAGGGGGTGGAGAGGGGATTTAAGTGTGTGTGTGAGAACTCTGAACTCTGAGAGAGATAGAGGAGGGACAGAGAGAGAGAGAGAGAGAGAGTGGGGGGGGGGGAGTGAGAGAGACAGTGTGTGTGTGTGTTTTAGTATGTGTGAGCGTGTGCATGTGTCTGTCTACATGTCTGTGTCTGTGTGTGCTCTTTTCAATTCAACATGGTTTTTTTAACATGCAGTGATATTAGACAAATATAATCTGTGTTTCTCAGTTTCTGTGTGTTTCTGTCTGTCTTTCAGTCTGTCTGTCTGCCTGTCTTTCAGTCTGTCCATCTGTCTGTGTTTCTGTCTTTTAGTCTGTCAGTCGGTCGGTCTGTCTGTGTTCTGTCTGTCTTTCAGTCTGTCTGTCCCTCTGTCCTGTGCTTACCTTCCTCCTCATTCTATCCCCTAGCCCCACCCCCTTCTCCATGTTCAACACCCTTACCCTCAAACAAACCTGAGTGGGTGGATATATTTTTGTATACAGTTTCATTGTTTTGAAGATTAAACCCATTGTTGCATTAATGGCCAAAAAAAAAAGAACAAACGTCTAGTGGCATTGTTTTGAAAGATGAAAGCATGAAGAGTTTTGTGTGGGGTTGGCCAGCCATAACAGACGCTGTATCAGAACTAACAACACCCAGAGCGCAACACCACAGTCTTCCGAGACGGAAGGATGCCTGCTATTGGAAGAGTTTTGATGCGTACAGCAATAAACTGGCGGTCACAAAACTTAAACTAAAAAGCCTCCTTTAATGTTTCAAGAGCACGACTAGTAGCTTTTTTTGATTAAAAAAGATAGCTTCCTTTTGTTTGAGTTAATGGAATTACACTTCAGTAACAAAAGAAACAATAACACAAAAAAAAACCAAAACCATCCTTGGAAAAATCCTTCGCCTCGTTCGTTAGTTTTTGTCACTATTCATGGTCAAGCCATTAACTTGAGCATTATAAAAGGCACTCCTCCCCCGCCCCCTCCTTTTCTTTCTTTTTTTTTTTTGGGGGGGGGGGGGGGGAGGAGGGAGGGGAAATAGTATACCAGTTTGCTGACAGTTACAATGTTACAGAAACAACATGTAGACGGAGTTTGATTTTTGTACTGTGTTCCGGCAGCATACTCGTTTACACAGAAAAATCATGGCAATTTTGCAAACGGAGTTTGTAATTGAACGCCCAGACATCAGCTATTGATATCTGTCATATAAGCAAAAATGTGTTGCGCTTCCTGACAATTCAGGCCCAGCACATCCGATTTTGGTGTGGGAGAAAAATTATGATCTTTTCAAGTCTTTCTGGAGAAAAAGGCAGGAGAATTCACCATGAAGGCAGAGAAACTCGACAAGAAGGAAGTAACAGGAAAGAAAAAAAGAAACACAGAGAGAGGGATAGAAAAGAGGGAATTTCCTAGCACAGAATTTCCAGAAGGTGGGGATGCTGTTTATTTATACCGACAGGCCCCCGGCATCCCCATGGGAGAAAGTTTGTAACTGAAGAAAGTTTACCAGATATCTGTAATGTAAAAACAAGATGAAAAATGTCCGTGGAATGACAGGAAACAAATCTCTCAAGAGATTCAGCGACTGGAAGACATTATCAAATCAAAACCTGAAATCAAGCGGCAGAAAGTTTTGTCTGCGTTTCAGTCAGGAAATGGATCAGAAAATAGGGTTTTTGGTTTTTGTGTGTGTGTGTGGGGGGGGGGGGGGGGGGGGGGGGGGGTTGGGGGGGGAGGAGACAGACTTCACAGTGGGGTCAGGGAGAGTGGGGGGAGGGGGTGGGGAAAGAAAAAAATCAATAAAAGTAAAGTGCTAAAGTGGAGGGGACTCCCATCCCCCACCCCCACCCCTCCTCCTCTCTCTCTCTCTCTCTCCACACACAGGCATGCACACACGCACACACACACACACACACTCACAAATTGCTGATGTGTGGAAACTGATGGGACATAACGCTGTCCTATCAGTTTTTCTGATTGTAGTTGTGGAAGGTTTTACGTTATCGTCATTGTTGGTGCAACTATATTTTTATTATCACTATTCTTTCTTTCTTTCTTTCTTTCTTTCTTCTTCTTCTTCTTCTTCTTCTACTTCTACTTCTTCGTAATTCTTCATCTTCTTCTTCTTATTCTTCTTCTTCTTTAATCATCATCATCATCATCATCATCATCATGAGTAGATTCAGACAGTTTTTTTCATTATTAACAAGGCCTTGGGGTCAATCCAAATCTCAAAATGGACAACCAGACCCTCACCTGTCTAGTAAAATGGCTCCTAGCGGAAAAGTGGGTCAGGTGCAAAGCGACTCATTTTGTGGTAGAGGGTCACTTATGCCCACACCATAAAAAGGTAAAGGTAAAGGAGTCCCTTAACCTATAAGGTAGTAGGGGAGCGAGGCGTCAGAGACCTCACTTCTCTAGGGCCAGCATATTGAGGGCGGCGCCCATCTCCTCTCCCTCGCTGCTTTACCTTCCCTGACCCTAAAGAGGGCAGGTACCCATTTACAGCTGGGTGAACTGGGGGAACTGTACTGAAGCCAAGGCGCGCAAACGGTCACCCATCCAACTGGTAACCACGCTCGACGCTGCTTAACTTGGCTGGGGGAAAGCGAGTGCTCCGACCACTGAGCTATCCTGCCCACACCATAGTTGCTAACAAATCTGTTTTGCAGACACATATTTTATACCAACAGCATTAAAAAAAAAACCCAAAGCATCAGATGAAACTAAGGGTGTATGTTTGCCATTTTTTGGCATTTCCTATATCCACAGGCATAAATTGCAGACTTTTTTTTTTAATGATGTCATGGTCTTCTGTATGCAGAGTGTACACACATAATGGGATGAAAGCATTGGCAGGTCTGCATCTAAGCTGACTTGGGAGATAGAAAAAAAGGAAAGTTTGAACCTATAAGCCACCTAGTACCGTCGAGACTGGAATGCGCAGTTTCAGCGGTATCAGTCGGATGACAAGTGGTAATCTCTGTCTGCTGGCCTAGTAGTGGTGTGAAGGTGTTGTGTTGTGTGTGTGTGTGTGTGTGTGTGTGTGTGTGTGTGTGTGTGTGTGTGTGAGAGTGTGGTTGTGTGGTGTGTGGTGTGTGTGTGTGTGTGTGTGTGTGTGTGTGTTGTTGTTGTTGTTGTTGTCTTCAATTTAATGTCTGTTCACTCTAAGTGATATTAGACGAGGGAAATTGAAAGTGTAATGGAAGTTAAAGAAAGGAGAGGAAGGAGTTGAAGGAGAAAAGGTTAAGAAATAGCATCAGTGTTGGTATTTTTGTGTGAGAAAAAAACCACCTACAAAAGTAAGGATAATACTTTTAACAGGAGCAAAATATAAACTCAACAATGTGGAAACAAGAAATAACAATAATGTAACTACAATAAATATTCAAGTGGACTATGCAATAAACATCTGGCAATGGCAAAGGCTAGCTTTGAATTTTCAAATACATTTTCTAGTGACTGTTCAGAAAATGTAGGTAAAAAAGGTTTTACAATAGGGCAATCAAATATGATATGAGTATTGGAAATATGATCCCCACATAGACATCTGACATGTTAACAAAATTTTGTAAGGAATGCATTTAACTTCATTCTAAAATATAGTGAATTAACCCTTCTCACAGATATAAAACGCGAATTTATTTGAGGAGCCATATAACAAGAAATATGGGCAGTGGTCAGACAACTTTTTAAATATGTGTGTTTGTGTGTGTGTGTGTGTGTGTGTGGAATACACGGCTTTGGAATCATCAGTCTGCTGGTCTGGAAGCAGTGTGGTGTGTGTCTTTGTGTGTCTGTGTTTCTTTGTGTGTGTGTGTATGCTTGCGAGTGTAGGATTGGAGTGTGTGTGTGTGTGTGTGGAATACAGGGCTTCAGAATCATCAGTCGGATGAAGAGTGTTAAGCTCTGTCTGCTGGTCTGGTAGTAGTGGGGAGAGAGAGAGTGTTCACTGTGTGTGTATGTGTGTGTGTTTGTGAGTGTGTGTATGTGTGTGTGAAGGGTTGGGTATGTGTGTTGTGAATGTGTGCATGTGGAGGATTGGAGTGTGAGTGTGTGTGTGTGTGGAATACACGGCTTCAGAATCATCAGTCAGATGAAAAGTGTTAAGCTCTGTCTGCCGGTCTGGTAGTAGTGTTGAGTGTGTGTGTGTGTCTAGGTGTGTGTGTGTGTGTATGTCTGGGTGTGTGTGAGTGAGAGAAAGCTCTACCTAGTGTGTGAGTTTGTGTGTATGTATATGTGTGTGAGAGACACACACACACAGACTCAGAGAGAGAGAGAGAGAGAGGGGAGAGAGAGAGGAGAGCGAGCGAGCGAGCTATATGATGTGTGTGTGTGAAAGAGAGAGAATGAGTGAGTGAGAGTTAAAGAGTTTTGTGTGTGTGTGTGTTGTTGTTTTTAAAAAAAATTTATTTCAAGGATATTGGAATAAGCACTCGTGTGGTTTTTTACATCCAGTCCCCGAGTACATGCTGTTTTATAGATTTTGTCATCCATTCCCACGGCACACAATGGCCTACTCTCCTGAAAAGCGGAATTAGTTTTAATGTGTGCACAAGATTTCTGCGTGCATTCGTACATTGGACCTCGGTTTATAGTCTCATCCGAAGGACTTTGGGGAGAGTGGAGTTGGCACTGATGTTAACTCCAGAGGAAATATCCTCTTGAACGAGATTCGAACCCGTGTCCGCAGATCACGAATACATCACTCTAACCACCAGGCTATTGTGTGTGTGTGCACACGCGCCTGCACGCACGCACACACACACACTCACATTTTATGTCTGACTGTCTTCCATCTGTGCAAATTCTTGTGAATCTTAATACTTCAGTGTGCCGGTCTTGTCTGTCTGCATACCTGTCTGTCCGCCTGCCTGTTTGTCTGCCAGTCTGTCTGTCTGTCTGTGTGTTAGAAATGTCGTGGTCACAGGTTTACCAGTAGTTTTAGGGATCAATAGACTGTGTGGAGAGGGGGAGGGGGAGGAGACTGTCCCCAAAACCTTTTCCCCCATTCCAGCAATTTTGGAGAGGGCACTAGGAGTAGGAGGGTGAGAGAGACAGAGACAGAGAGACTCAGAGAGACACAGAGAGAGAGAGAGAGAGAGAGAGAGAGAGAGAGAGAGAGAGAGAGAGAGGAGAGAGAGAGAGAAGAGAGAGGAGGAGAAACACGAGAGAGAGAGAGTCTGAGGGAGAGAGAGAGAGGGAGGGAAGGAGAGAGAGGGAAAAAGAAAGAGGGAGGGAGAGAGAGAGGGTGAGAGAGAGAGAGAGAGTCTGAGAGAAGAGGAGAGAGGGAGGGAGGGAGAAAGAGAGAGAGAGAGAGACTGAGAGAGACAGAGAGAGAGAGTCTGAGAGAAGAGGAGGGAGGGAGAGAGAGAGAGAGAGAAACTAAATGCCTTACAAATATGGCTTGGCACAATCGATTGTGTTTGGGGGTGTGTGGGTGGATGTGTAAGGTGGGGGAATGAGAGGGCGCGGGGTGGGGTGGGGGTTGGGAGAAGTGCGTGATTGCGTTTGTGTGTGTGCGTGTGAGAGAGAGATAGAGAGAAAGACAGTGTCTGTCTGTTACTGTCTGGTAGACTGTTTTCTTCCATTTGTATCATCATGCAGTCAAGCGTGTGTTCACACGTGGATGCCGCCAATTTGTTTAAAACTGCCAGTGGTTGCATTTTGTTGTTGTTATGTGTTCAGTTGCAATCTTGCTCATGCATACACTTGGCATGCATGCGTAAAAGCTTGTATGGAACCTCACATACTTACACTCAACATATCTATAATATATATGCATGCATGCTCATAAAATTTTACCCACACACGCATTCTCTGGCACTCTCTCTCTCTGTCAAGGTCTGTCTGTCTGTCTGTCTGTCACTGTTGTTCACACACACACCCTCTCTCATTCTCCATCTCTCTTTCATTCTTCACAGACACACAGACAGACACAGACATACACACAGTCAGACAGACACAGACATGCACACAGACAGACAGACAGACATGCATACACACACATGCACGCTCGCGCGCATGCACATACACACACACACATACACACACTGTAATCTTTATAAATGAAAAGCAGTAACTTTTCGCATCCCCAGAAAGAAAAGATTGATCTTGAGGAGAGAACGGAAACAAAAAAAAGTCCCCAGAGCCTTTGCATAATGATGAAAAAGAAAATGGCAGTGCATTCCAGATGACCGGGTCAGCGCAAGATAAAAGCTTTTCAGTATTCTTCTTCGTCATCAAACACTCAGATGGCAACAACTGTTGTTTATTTTATTTCTTTATTTTTATTTTATTCTTTTATATCGAGGATAATGGAATAAGCACTTTATGTGCTTTTTTTTTACATCCAATCCCCGTGTGCATGCGGATTTGTGAATTCTGTCATCTGTTCCCACCGGCACACAATGGCCTACTCTTAGGAAAAGCGGAACAGGATTTAGCATGTGCGTTAAAATATCCCCCTTGAACGGGAATTGAACCCGGGTTGTCAGATCTCGAGCGCAATGTTCTAACCACTAGGCTATCCCGTCCCCCTGTTTTGATAATTTGACACGGTGACAGCCCCCTGATACAGCCTCTGCGGTCGGTGGGGGCTTTTAACAACGGGATTAGAGACAAGCAATTTGTTCTGTCCAAGCGTTTAGTGGAGACGGAAGAATCAAGCCTGCTATATTGATGTGTGTGTGTGTTTGTGCAATAACAATAACAATAACAATAATTTTAATTCAGTTTTTGCAGGCCATATGGCCCATAGGAACAACAGTTAATCATATATTTTCATGTAACGTGAACATCCTTACTTCTGATATCTAAACATTTAGTAAGAAATAATCCAACTTTAAACATCAAACTAGGTTTAGTGTTCATACAAAGAAGCTGCACTTTCAGATTGGATGGAAATCTGTAATAATACAGAGGAATACATTTTCTTCGCAATACAGCATATTTTGGGAGAATAAATTGGGTAACACATGTTAGAAAGATTTTATGCACCCACGGATTTGGTCATGTTTGGACAATGCAGAATTGTGGTAATTCTTCATCCTTCATGAAAGAATTCCAAATACGAATACAAGATGTGTACCAACAAAAATGGCATGACTCTCTATCAGCATACCCTGACTACTTAGATTATCACCCGATTATTTGTAGAGCAAATTATATATGTGTGTGCGTGCGTACATGTGTGTGTGCAGAAAATCTCTGGACAACAACAAGAATCAGACGAAGAAAGGCCAGCAGGCCTCGGCCAGTGGCAAGTACCTGTGGCTGCGTCACGCCATCTTCGAGAAGCAGCTGGCCAGGATACTGGACTACCTGGTGCAGAACAGCAGGTAAGGGTTTGGCTGGTTTGGGGTGTGTTGGTGGGTGTGTGTTCATGCCGTCAGCGCCTGGGCTCTAACACAGTTCTTGATTAAACCATTGATGCTGGGGGGCAACAACAGCAAGGTGAGAGGCTGTATGACCAGTGGCTTTCTTTCCCACTCATGGAATTCCACTTTACAGCTTAGTCTTTTAGTGATCGACTAGGACTCTCTGACTAGGAGGCTTGACTCGCTACAGTCCTTATGTGCTGATGCAGCCCTGGGGGCTGGTTGGGCTTTGGAGAACGTCTCCATCGCTGACTGTCCTTATGCCCACTTGGCCGAGAGAGTGGGGATGTACTGTGGGCAAGGCATCTCCGTTATAATCAAACTTCTGCCCAGTTTCCGAAACAGCAGCTGCCTCCTCTGCTGTTTTGGAGGTCATCGTCGAACACGATGGACATACATACACACAGTGTGTGTGTGTGGGGGGTGGGGTGTCAGTGTGTGTGTGTGGGGGGGGGGGGGGGGATATCAGTTGTTTTTATTTTTGTTTATTTTATTTTATTCTTTAATATCGAGGATAGTGGAATAAGCACTTGTGTGCTTTTTTACATCCAGTCCCCGTGTGTATGCGGTTTTGTAAATTTTGTCATCTATTCCCATCGGCACACAATGGCCTACTCTTATGAAAAGCGGAACAGGATTTAACATGTGCAGTGGGTGTGTGTGTAGGTGGGTGGGTGGGCGAGTGAGTGTGTGTGTGATTCAGATTCAGATCCAGAATATCTTATTGCCATTTAAGTCATGTAGATTTATTTGGCACAACAAAAACATCAATGTGTGTGTGTGTGTGTGTGTGTGTGTGTGTGTGTGTGTGTGTGTGTGTGTGAGAGAGAGAGAGAGGGGATGTGCATGCCCGCATGTGTATGTTGTGTTGTGTTATTTCTTTTAATTTAGAGTGTTTTATTTCAAGGATATTGAATAAGCACTCGTGCTTTTTTTTTACATCCAGTCCCTTTGTGCATGCGGACTTATCATGCAATCCCACCTGCGCACAGTGGCCTACTCTTCCAAAAGATAGAATAGGTGTGCACAGGATGTTCTTTGTACGTTCACATATGTATGGGACCTCAGTTTATAGTCTCATTGGAAGTGTGTGTGTGGGTGTGTTTGTGTATGTGAGTGTGTTGATCTTTGAATAACATTATACATTGTCTGTTGGGAAAAGCAAGGGGAGGAGAAAGAGAAGTGTGTGTGTGTGTACACACGTGCATGCATGCGCATGCGCGCATGCATATGCAGGGGTGGTGGTGGAATGAGCTGAATAAAATTTCCTGAAGTCATCGTAGCGGAGATGCTAGCAGTGCATTTTCCATTGTTACTATTGCAGCCTTAATTTCCTGTTGTAGTGTGTGTGTGAGCGGGTGTGTGAGTGGGTGTGGGTGAGAGATCGTGTGTGATCGTGTGTGTGTGTGTGTGTGTGTGTGTGTGCATGCACACACATATATGTATGTGTGTTGTGTGAATGAAAAGAGAAAGGAAGAAAAAAAAGAAAATGTGATGGGTGGGATTAGTTGGGGGGTGATGGTGGGGGTGAGGGGGGTGGGGGGGCCTATAGGATTGAGAACAAAGGAGTTCTCCAGAAATCGTCTTAGCGGAGGCTTGAGTAATTTATACATCAGCCAGTGTGTTGCTGAAGCCTTCATTTCCTGTCACAGTGCGAGTGTGTGTGTGTCTGTCTGTCTGTCTTGTGTCTGTATTTGTGTCTCTGTGTTTGTATAGTTTGAAAAAGGAACTAAATGCTAAAACATATCTAGAACAGATTGTGAGGAATTCTACCCTCTCCCCTTCCATCCCCTCCCACTCCTTCCCTTTTTCTTTTTGAACTGAAAGAGTTTTGAAATATTATTTATCATATTGTATCATATATGTTTTGGTTTTTTCTTTGGCTAGAACTCTAAGGATCACCTAATGGTTAGGTTTTAGTGTTTGTGTCCATTTTTGTTTTTCACCCACTGTTTAGGTAGCGACATTCCGGCTTCAGGGATCATGTCTAAAAGACACGGTGGCATCTTGTGTGTGCATGCGTTTTTTTGTTTCTCTTTGTCATCCATTCACACTGGCACACAATGACCTCCTCTTCCGAAAGGCGGAGCATGGTTTTTCACATGTGCGCAAGATGTCATGCGTGCGTTTGCCCACGGGGCCTTGGTTTATAGTCTCGTCCAAAGGGCTTTGACACTCAGTTTAATTTTTTCCTCATACTAGGAAGAAAAGACGAGGCTGGGAATCGAACCCAGAACCTTACAGTTTACGGGTATCCTTTTATTTTTAAAGCACAGAGTGAACACTAAAGCATGACCGATATGTTTGGAAAGTAGTCAAATAAGAAATAAAAGAGAGAAAAAGTGGAGAGGAGAGGAGCAAAGGGACAAGAAAAAGAGAGGGGGGGAAAAAAAACAACCCACCACCAAAGAACAAACAGATGAGGAGAAAGAAGGTAGTGTAGTTATCGTTATAGTTTTCACCAAAAGTAGTAGAAGTCATAGTAGTAGTAGAAGAGAAGATGATGTGCTACGATGTCGGCAGTTAGTGGCAATGATGATGATGATGATGATGATGACGACGGTGTTGCCACCACTGCCACTGACACCAACGTGTGCACCAGACCTCAGTGTGTATAGTCTCATCACAAAAGACTCGCAGGGTAAACGGGCTCCAACTCCCTGAAGTCGGAATGTGGCTACCTTCATGGTGGGTAAAACTGCTCACATACGCAAAATCTCGCTGTTTATAAAACCTCAAGAGATTAGCCGAGGAATAGGGAGGGGAAAAAAAAGGTTGGAATAAATGCTAACTCCAGGCCACAAAAAAAAAAAAAAATCCCTTCAAGCGAACACCATAGCGGATACTCGAATCCTTGCCTACACGTTGCTGTTAGATCATGTGTCTGTGATTACTCTGACCATTAGTCCGTTCCTTCCCCAAGGTACTGTCGTAGTTATCGCCATGGAATATGATACATAGAAACCAACACTCCTCACTTCTTGATTCATTAGTGATCTCAGCTACTATACTGGCCCCGAGTTATTTTGTGGCTCAAATGACATTTGTATCATTCTTTATATCTCGGTTCTGACGAAAAGAAATTCTGACCTGTCGTTGTCATTTTGTGGCTCAAATGACTTTGTATCATTCTTTATATAGATCTCTGTTCTTACTAAAGAAATTCTGACCTGTCACTGTCATTTTGTGGCCAAATGATGATGTTGTATCATTCTTTATATCTGTTCTTATTAAAAAGAAATTCTGACCTGTCACTGTCATTTTGTGGCTCAAGTGACCTTGTATCATTCTTTATATAGATCTCTGTTCTTACTAAAAGAAATTCTGACCTGTCACTGTCAATTTGTGGCTCAAGTGACCTTGTATCATTCTTTATTTAGATCTCTGTTCTTACTAAAAGAAGTTCTGACCTCTCTGTGTTATTTTGTGGCTCAAATGACCTTGTATCATTCTTTATATAGATCTCTGTTCTTACTAAAAGAAATTCTCACCTGTCACTGTCATTTTGTGGCTCAAATGACCTTGTATCATTCTTTATATCTTGGTTCTGACGAAAAGAAATTCTGACCTGTCACTGTCATTTTGTGGCTCAAATGACATTGTATCATTCTATAGATTTTGGTTCTGACTCAAAGAAATTCTCACCTGTTGGTGTCAGTCAGTGGGGGTCAGCATTGGCCATTTGAGAAGACTGAAGGTTTGGCTTTTTTTGGGCCGTTTTTTTGTTTTGTGTCCCTTGAAAATTGGCTGCTGTGAGGTCCCTCCCTATTCTTGTGGTGTGACGCATGGCTGGTGTATAATTTGAGTTTTCTCATGCTGATGTTTGTTAATGATTTTCTGGTGGTGCGAAAATTTTCCACAACACTTTCGCTGGGTTGATCTAGTATTTGACATGTAATAGTCTCTGATAGAACTATACCTGCTGCCTTGATCAGTTTCTTCTTCTTCTTCTTCTTCTTCTTCTTCTTCTTCTTCTTTTGTTCTTTTCTTTTCTTCTTCTTCTTTCTTCCTTTTGGTGTCATGTTTCTCCCAGGGGAGGTTTGACATTGATGAGCCTTCTCCATCTCTCTCTGTTTTGAGCTTCCTCCTTATTTATGCCCCTTTCTCTAAGATCATCTGCAATACAGGCAGCCCAGGTCTTGCTAGGCCGTCCCTTTGGTCTGTTTCATCCACTACAAAGTTCATTGCTCTTATTATGATGTGGTGGTCTGCTTTCCGTTGAACGTGCCCAAACCAGCGCAGTCTATTGCTACTAGCTACAGTAGTGTGGGGGGAAAAAATTTATGTATCTTAAGCTTTTCAGTTACTGTAATCAACTAGAAACACACTGCAAGAAATTTTTTTTTCTGAAATCTGGAACAGTGAAGTCAGATAACCTAAGTCAAGGTTTTTTTCTTTTCCTTTGTCGTTGAACGCTCAGGCAGCAAGTACTTTCGTCATAGTCATGAGTGAAAATGTGTTGCGCCGCTGTTAAGCGCCTGACAAGTCAGGCCCAGCACATCTGATGTTGACGTGGTTAGTTATTTTGTTAAAGGTTGATTACCCATTTTTGTGAGAACTTTTTAATGATTTAAAAAAACAAGAAGTTGTATATATTATAACCGTGTATATGCAACACAAACTGACATTAGCAAATGATTGAGCGAGCACAGAGAACTAGGGAACAGCCTTCACTCTTGACATGAATGTCAAAAAGTAAGCATGTTTATCCTCAAAAATATTTTCGTCAGGAAAGGTTAGGGAACGGAACGGGATAATCAACAATTGCATATCTTCCTGTGGGGGGGGGGACGGGATAGCCTAGTGGTTAGAACATTGCGCTCGCAATCTGACAACCCGGGTTCGATTCCTGTTCAAGGGGATATTTTCCCCTGGAGTTAACATCAGTGCAGACTCCACTCTCCCCAAAAGTCCTTCGGATGAGACTGTAAACCGAGGCCCCATGTGCGAACGCACGCAGAACATCTTGCACACTCGTTAAATCCTGTTCTGCTTTTCATAAGAGTAAGCCATTGTATGCCGGTGGGAACAGATGACAGAATTCACAAAACCGCATACAGACGGGGACTGGATGTAAAAAAGCACATAAGTGCGTATTCCATTATCCTCGATATAAAAAGAATAAAAAAAATTTTAAAATAAATAAAAAAGTATTCATACTGTATGCACAAGTCAGCATTTATCCAGGTCTTTTTTCGCAATACGGTTCAGTATTCTATGACTCATCAGCTCAAGAACAACCAAAAAAAAAACCCCAAACCTTTGCAACCTCGCTTTTTCAAAATTGATTAAAGCTTCACAAGGATAACACTCAACTGTTAATCAGAAACATCCTGTCATAAACTTGCCCATAAAAACCCTTCTCTTTCATACACAGTTCACCTAAACCAACAGTAAAATCTCTGGAAATGTCGGCCAACGATTCAGCGAACGATCGGCATGGTGACAGGCATACGCGGAAATGTCAAAACATCACTTTTTTTCTTTTCTTCAAGCTGTGTTGTGAAACGAGATGAAAGCGAAAAGGAAGTTTGCGGAGTTATGTATCTTTGACAGGGTATATTGAACATTGAACGATTTATTAAAAAAAAATTGCGCAGAAGTTTGAAAACAGCACTAGATTACTTTGTCTGGAGTGAAAACAGTTGGGGGGCCTGTTTTTGTTTTGGTTTGGTTTTACAGTATCTGTAATGTGGGTTGATGATTGGGGGCACACAGTTATGTGCTTATGTGTAGTGTATTTCTGTGTTAGTGTTAGTGTGTGTGTGTGTGTGGAAATTTTGTAACTTGCCGATTTATGTTTTGCAGTAAATGCTTGTTTTGGCATGTGGTTTGGAGTTGTTGTTGTTTTGGGTTTATTTGTGGCGGGTTTTTTTTTCTCTTTTTGTTATGAGAGGATGTAGGATTTATTGTTTTATCATACTGTTAGTGTTATTGTTTAATGTTCCCCCTTTGACCCTGCATACTTCAAAGTGAGTGAAATGGCTTTAAAACATTGTTGATTATTTATTAACTGTGGTGAGCATAGATTGTGAATGTGTGTGTGTCTTTTTGTGTGTGTATCTTTTTGTGTGTGTGTGTGTGTGTGTGTGTGTGTGAATGTAGGATCGTATACCGTGAAGACAATACATGTATATAATGTATGTGTATTGATGTTATCTGTTCCAGCAAATATTACGAAGCTGAGGCGTTGATAGCAGACCCGTGGATGGCCCCATTTTGCCTCGCTGCTGGGTGAGTGCTCAGCATTTTTTGTGCTGTCTTTTCTGCTCTTTCTTTCCTTTGTCTTCTTCTTCTTTCTTTTTTGGGGGGGTTTCTTTTCCTTTCATCTTGAGGCCAGTGACCAGAGTAGGCCCTGCAGTGTGGTGTTGTGAGTGTGTGTGTGTGTGTGTGTGTGTGTGTGTGTGAGTGTGTGTTGTGTGTGTGTTGTGTGAGTGTGCACATGTGTGCATACAGTGTTCTACCTATTTTCCCCCCTTTTCATACATAAATTCTCAGTCAGTGTGGGCATTCAAGCATATATGGTCTCTATTTTGCAAATACAATGCATAGTATCTAAGATGCATGAATTTTTGCTGTTCTTCTTCTCCTCCTCCTCCTTCTCTGCCTTCTTTTTCTTCTTCTTCTTCTTCTTCTTCTTCGTCGTCGTCGTCGTCGTCGTCTTCTTCTTCTTCTTTTCCTTCTCTCTTCTTCTTCTTCTCTCTTCTTTTCATTCTTCTTCTTCCATTCTTCTTCTTCCATTCTTCTTCTTCCCTCTCTTCTCTTCTTCCATTCTTCTTTCATTCTTCTTCTTCATTCTTCTTCTTCTTCATTCTTCTTCTTCTTCCCATTCTTCTTCTTCCCATTCTTCTTTTCCATTTCTTCTTCGCATTCTTCTTCTTCTCCCATTCTTCTTTCATTCTTCTTCCCATTTTCTTCTTCTTCCCATTCTTCTTCTTCTTCCCATTCTTCTTCTTCCCATTCTTCTTCTTCCCATTCTTCTTCTTCCCATTCTTCTTCTTCCCATTCTTCTTCTTCCATTCTTCTTCTTTCTTCCATTCTTCTTCTTTCTTCCCATTCTTCTTCTTCCCATTCTTCTTCTTCCCATTCTTCCATTCTTCTTCTTCCCATTCTTCTTCTTCCCATTCTTCTTCTTCCCATTCTTCTTCTTCCCATTCTTCTTCTTCTTCCATTCTTCTTCTTCCCATTTCTTTCTTCTTTCTCCATTCTTCTTCTTCCCATTCTTCTTCTTCCCATTCTTTTACTTCTTTCCCATTCTTTATTTCTTCCCATTCTTTTCTTCCCATTCTTTTATTCTTTCTTCTTCCCATTCTTCTTCTTCCATTCTTTTTCTTCCCATTCTTCTTCTTCCCATTCTTCTTCTTCATATTCTTCTTCACATTCTTCTTCTTCCTATTCTTCTTCGCATTCTTCTTCTTCCATTCTTTTCTTCCCATGCTTCTTTGCATTCTTCTTCTTCCTCACATTCTTCTTCTTCCCATTCTTCTTCGTCACATACTTCTTCCTATTCTTCTTCTTTACATTCTTCTTCTTCGCATTCTTCTTCACATTCTTCTTCTTCGCATTCTTTTTGTCCCCCTGCATTTCCTGGCTATGCTAAATTTTTGGTCCAGTCTGGATGGCAAAGTCTGCAGTCAGTCACTGTGACCCCGCTGATCCTCGCAGCTTTTTTGTTGTTGTCTTTTTAATGCGGTTACGTTAGATTAAATGATAGCGGATTGCATGATTTCATAGAGGACACGATGATTACAGTAATTTCAATAAAAAAAGAAAAACCACAAGGAAAAAAAAGCTGACCTGCAAGGTGTGTTGTTTAATTAAGTACTGTTAATTATCTGTAATGGTAACAGCAGCTGGCGAGGGTGGCTACTGTATGGGATAGCCTAGTGGTTAGAACATTACGCTCGCAATCTGACGACCCGGGTTCAAATCCCGTTCAAGGGGATTTTTTCCCCTGGAGTTAACATCAGTGCTGACTCCACTCTCCCCCAAAAAACCTTCAGATGAGACTATAAACCTAGGCCCCGTGTGCGAACATGCGCAGAACATCTTGTACACGTGCTAAATCCTGTTCCGCTTTTCGAAAGAGTAGGCCATTGTGTGCCTGCTGGTGGGAACAGATGACAAAATTGACAAAACCGTATGCACTTAGGGGACTGGATGTAAAAAAGAAAAAGCATATGAGTGCTTATTCCATGATCCTTCATATAAAATAATAACTAAATAAATAGATACTAGAAAGTTTTGTCGGGTTACAAAATTTTTGGGTTTTTTTTGTTATTTGAAGTTGCTGTGCTGGACACTAGGGCTAAGTGGTTAGAGCATTTGACTGGGTCTGTGAAGTTGTGGGTTCGAATCTTGACAGCAGCAAGTGGTGAATTAAGGGTGGGCATTTTAACAATCTTACAGGTCAACTTAAAATGCAAACCTGCCAGTGCCTCAATTCCTTTCACGTACACATGCATGCAAAAGATCAAGTACGCACATTCAAGATCCTCCAATTCATGTCAGTGTACTGTGGGTTATCTTTTTATTTGTTCATTTATCCTTTATTGGAAGGATAATGGAATAAGCGCACTCATGTGCTTCTTTGCATAACCTTGCATGCATCCTTGTCAGCTGGAGAGGGATGGGCTCTGCCAGATTCAGGTTGCCCAAGAGACACGGTCTGAAAAAACTTCAGTGCAGTGCAGTGCAGTGCCCCAACGACTCCTCAGGGAGTTATGGGAGAAGGGACAAAAGAGAAGCTTTGGTTTACTTATGCTTCAGAGGGAGATGTGTAGCCCAGTGGTTAGAGTGTCTAAACTCAGGACTCTATGGTAGCTGAGCATTTGGGTTCCAGTCTCCTCTGAGCTGTCTATTTGAGGGGATTTTCCCCTTGGGGCTTTAATAATAATAATAATAATTATGTATGGAATTTACATAGGGCTGAATCTTGTAAAGCAACAAATCAAAGCACTCAGATTTTTTTTTTTTTAATCAAGGATAATGGAATAAGCACTCATGTGCTTTTTTACATCCAGTCCCCGTGTGTATGCGGTTGTGTAAATTTTGTCATCTGTTCCCACCGGCACACAATGGCTTACTCTTTTGAAAGCGGAACAGGATTTAACGTGTGCGCAAGATGTTCTGCATGCGTTCGCACACAGGCCTCGGTTTATAGTCTCACCCGAAGGACTTTACCTTGTTGTTTTTTGCTGCTTTTTGATGTTGTTGTTGTTCCTTCGCTAGAGCTCCGAGGTTCACCGATGGTGAGATTTTGCATATGCAACTCTTTTATACCCGCAGTTAAGGTTGCCACATTCCAACTTCAGGGATGGTGTCTAAGCATGACACTGGTGTGCATGCGTTTTAAACAAACAACAACAAATGTATCATCCATTCCTAATGGCACAAAATGGCTTAACTATTCCAAAAGGCAAAGCAGGGTTTTCACATGCTCAGAAGAGCTCTGCACTCAGGGCCTTGGTTTATAGTTTCATCAGAAGGGGGAGAGGTGTAAGTGCTGATGTTAACTCCAGGGGAAAATTCTCTAAAAGCAGGTACCTTCATGCTAGCTCGATCCCGGGCTGTCAGATCATAAGCACAGCGCTCTGACCACTAAGGTATCTAATCCCCAGAACCTTATTTTCTTCTTCGTCTTCATCAAATGCTCAGAAAGTAACTGTTGTTGTCTGTCATATGAGCAAAAATGCATCACACTGCTGTTAAGCGCCTGACAAGTCAGGCCCAGCACATCCAATTTCGGCATAAGAGGGAATTATCTTTTAAGTCTTTCTAAAAAAAATATTTCAAAAAGAGGCAGGAGAATAGACCAAGAAGGCAGAAAATTGACAAAGGAGGTGACAAGAAGAAAAGGAACAAGGTAGAAACAAAGAGAGGGATAGAAAAGAGGAAATTTGTTGCACCGAATTTCTAGAAGGTGGGGATGCTATGTATACTGACAGGCCCCAGGCATCCCCATGGGGGTAAAGGTAAAGGAGTCCCATAACCTATAAGGTTGTAGGGGAGCGAGGTGTCAGGAGACCTCAACTTCTCCAGGGGCCAGCATATTGAGGGCAGTGGCGCCCATCTCCTCTCCCTCGCTGCTGTACCTTCCCTGACCCTAAAAGAGGGCAGGTACCCATTTACAGCTGGGTGAACTGGGGGAACTGTACTGAAGCCAAGGCGCGCAAACGGTCACCCATCCAACTGGTAACCACGCTCGACGCTGCTTAACTTTGGCTGGGGGGAAAGCGAGTGCTCCAACCACTGAGCTATCCCATGGAAGAAGAAGAAGCTTATTTTGAAGTTTGCATGTAGTATAGCCATCTTTAAAGACTACAGCATAGTGTGTGTGTTGTTGTTGTCTTTGATTTTACGTCTGTTCACTCTCAGTGATATTAGACGAGAAAAAAAAAATATATACAAGGGGTATATCAGAATAGTGTGTGTGTGTGTGTGTGTGTGCGTGCGCGCGTGCGTGTGTGCATGCATGCATGTGTGTGCGCGTGCGTGCGTGCGCGCGCGTGTCTGTGTGTTGCATGTGTTTGTGTGTGTGTGCGTGCGCGTGTGTGCATGTGTTTGTGTGTGTGCGCGCGTGCGTGCGTGTGTGTGTGTGTGCATGTGCATGTATGCGCAGTGGGTCCCTGTGCGCTGGACTACACAAAGATGAAGACGGCAGACCATTTTTGGACCGACCCACCAGCGGATGAGCTCGTCCAGCGCCATCGCATTCACTCCAGCGGCAAGCACGCCTTTGCCAACCCAGGCTCCCCCAAACGACCCGGCCTTCAGGTGAGATGGGCAATAAATATATATATATATATATATATATGTATATATATATAACTGAGACAAAAGAGTGAGGAAAAACAAGTGCAGGTAACCAATTACAACTTCATTCTCATCATAAACTAATTTTTGTCCAAGATTCGAGAAAAAAAAAAAGTCACTACAAGATAAAACTTTGAAGGCATTTATATATATATATATATATATATATATATATATATATATATATATATATATATATATATATATTTTTTTTTTTTTAATTATTATTTTTTTATAATTTTTTTATTTATTTTTTTTTTTGCTGCCTCATCTTCTGTGATGTCCCCCATCCTGCTGTTCCCACGCCGCTCATTCCAATCTCCCCGCCACAGCCATACCCAGATTTGTTATGTCTCATCCTCAGGGTCGGAAGTCCACAGGGAGCCCGTCACTGTCAGGCCGCCATGGAGACGGGCAATATTGTTTTTGTGTGAGAACAAGTTGTGGTTGTTTATATGTGTTGGAGAGCATGTTGTTAATATTTGTCTATACTTTTAATTTTTTTTTAGTTTATTCTTTTATATCGAGGATAATGGAATAAGCACTTATGTGCTTTTTTTTTTTTACATCCAGTCCCCGTGTGTATGCAGTTTTGTAAATCTTATCATCTGTTCCCACCTGCACACAATGGCCTACTCACACAAAAAGCGGAACAGAATTTAACATGTGCGCAAGATGTTCTGCGTGCGTTCGCACACAGGACCTCGGGTTTATGGTCTCATCCGAAGGACTTTTGGGGAGAGTGGAGTCTGCACTGATGTTAGCTCCAAGGGGAAAATATCCTCCTTGAATGGGAATCGAACCCGGGTCGTCAGATTGCAAGCGCAATGTTCTAACCGCTAGGCTATCCCGTCCTCGTTGTTTTGTGTTTTCTATATGTGTCAGAGAGCAGGTTGTTAATGTTTATCTATAGGTGTGTGAGAGCAGGCTGTTTATTTATTCTTATTTATTTATTTTATTCTTTTATATCGAGGATAATGGAATAAGCACTTATGTGGTTATCATTGTTTGTGTGTGTATGTTGGGGGGGGGGGGGGGGGGGAGGAGTGAGTTGTCATTATTTTCTGTTTATGTGTGGGAGTATGTTGTCAGTACTTCGAGTATATGTGTGAGAGCCGGTTGTCGACAACATTTTAAAAAAAAACTTTTAAAAAAAACCCCAAACAACCACATACACGCCGGTGTCATGTTCAGAAGACATTATCCCAGAAGTTGGAATGTGGCAACCTCAATGGTGGGCAAATGGTAACACGAAATCTCACCAGACTCCACTCTCCCCAAAAGTCCTTCGGATGAGGCTATAAACCGAAGTCCCGTGTGCGAACGCACGCAGAACATCTTGCGCACACGTTAAAATCCTGTTCGGCTTTTCGTAAGAGTAGGCCACTGTGTGCCGGTGGGAACGGATGACAAAATTGACAAAACCGCATACACACAGGGACTGGATGTTAAAAAAAAAGCACATAAGTGCTTATTCCATTATCCTTGATATAGGTAAGGAGGTAAAGGAGTCCCATAACCTGTAAGGTCGTAGGGGAGCGAGGCGTCAGAGACCTCACTTCTCTAGGGCCAGTATATTGAGGGCGGCGCCCATCTCCTCTCCCTTGCTGCTTTACCTTCCCTGACCCTAAAGAGGGCAGGTACCCATTTACAGCTGGGTGAACTGGGGGAACTGTACTGAAGCCAAGGCGCGCAAACGGTCACCCATCCAACTGGTAACCACACTCGACGCTGCTTAATTTGGCTGGGGGAAAGTGAGTGCTCCGACCACTGAGCTATCCCGTCCCATCCTCAATATAAAAGAATAAAATTAAAATAAATAAATAAACCATGGGTGAGCCTGGAAAGCTGTAACCAAGAAGTGAAAAAAACAAAAGAAAAAAAGAAGATAAATAATTAAAACTGGGTTTTTTGGGTGTTTTTTTTTGGAAACGCAGGTACGACGGGATACCAGTTCTGCTGGCACAGAGGAGACCAGCCCGAAGACATTTCACATGTCTGCGCGGGAGTATGTGGAATCCCTCCACCAGAACTCCAAGTTGACACTACTGTACGGCAAGAACAACGTACTAGTGCAACCAGTGAGTAGGCGTGCATGATATGTGTGTGTGTGTGTGTGTTGTTTTTGTTGTTGTTGCTTGTTTCGTTCGTTGACACTACTACTACTAGCGTTGTTGTGTGTTACGTTTGGTTTATGTCGCATGCTGTGTGTGTGTGTGTTAACGTTATGCTTTTTGTGTGATGTATGTGTGTGTGTGTGTGGAGGTTTTTTTGTTGTTAAGAATTTGAGTTGAAAAGTTATATGTGTGTGTGTATGTTTTTGTTTGTCTGTATGTATATTTTGTGCCAGGAGAGAACGGTTGCAGATAGTTGAACAAAAATAGTGTTTGTGGTATCGAAGTATGCTAATATTGCTTTTTCTGTTTGTTTGTTTTCTTTTTCTTTATGAAATATGATTTTCAATATTCTTGTCTACAAATATTGAGTAAAAGTTGGATGAAAGTTTTCAGCACATTTTTTGCTCTTTATATTGTTTGTTTGTACATAACGTGTCTTAACTTTAAACTAATGTGAGGTTTTTTTCCCCCTTCATTTCTTCTACACTGAGCGGTATTCTGTGTTCACAGAGCTATGCACAAGTTTTTATAATGCACTTATAATACACATGGCCTTTTATTTTGTTTTTTAAATATTTTGTATATTAAAAAAAAAATTTTAAGCTATTTTGTCAATATTGTATCAGTACCAAGCATGCCAGTTTATCTTTTCTTTCTGAATTTTAAAATAACAGCCAACTCCAAAAACACAACATTTTTTGTCTTTTAAAAGTGTGGACACATTTTCCTTGCACAGCCAGTTTAAGAGAAAAAAAAAGAAGAACTTTTCCACACTAAATGAGAAGGTCTGACAATTTATAGAGGGAAGGATGTTCAGGAATGAATATGTGTCCAATTGGATAAACAAATAACAGAAAATATTGTATATATTTTTTATGTGGCAGCTTTTAGTTTCGTTCATTTTTAGACATTTTGAAGAAAGTTCCCCCAACCCCCATCCCCCTCCCCCAATCCACTGGACTGTGAGTGGTGGTCTGAGTGCTAGTCTTTTGGATGAGATGACAAATTGAGGTCCCATGGCAACAAGAGTCTTGAGAGTTGTCCGTAGCAAACTCTATAAAAAAAAAAATTTTAAAAGCCATTCTGATAGCAGCCCTGAATTTCACACAGAGAAATCTGCTGTGACTTTTAAGTGGTATACAAAACCAACATCTTGCGCACACGTTAACCCATTTCACTTTTGGGAAGAGTAGGCCATTTTGTGTTGGCGGGAATGGATGATAAAATTTATGAAACAACATACACACAGGGACTGGATGTAAAAACAATTTTAAAATCACATGAATGCTTATTCCATTATCCTCGAAATAAAAGAATATAAACTAAATAAATAAAGTAAAGATTTTGAACAGTTTACCTCAGAGATCAGAAATGAAAAGCTTGGCCAAGTTTTTATTTTTTATTATTATTATTGCGCAATTACGCAGTTACGTAAATACAGTCGTCCCATGTTGAGTCAGTGTAGTGTTCCCTTCTGTTGGTAGCACAGCAGGGTCTGAAGGATTCAGTTCAAGCACAGTGATGTCATCATTCCTGTGATTGCCTCTTACAGTTACATGCTTTCCTTTTGATACCCTCTGCCTATTTCCTGTCTCATGCTGATATCGCTCCTCTCTGTCTCTGTCTCTCTCTCTCTCTCTCTCTCTCTCTCTCTCTCTCTCTCTTCCTCCCTTTCTTTCTGTCTCTGTCTGTCTCTCTCCCCCTGTGTCCCTCTCTGTGTCTCTGTCTCTGTCTGTCTCTCTCCCCCTCTGTCCCTCTCTCTGTCTCTCTCCCCCTCCTTCCCTCTGTCTCTCCCTCCCTCTCTGTCTCTCTCCCTCTCTTTCTGTTTCTCTCTCTCTCTCTCCCCCCCCCCCCCCCCCCCCCCTCCCTCTCTGTCTCTGTCCTCTGTCCTTCCCTCTCTCTCCGTCTCTGTCTGTCTGTTCTTGAAGTCATTAGCTACTTTTTCTTTTTCTGGTCATATGTAATTGATGTGCGCAGTTTCACTTTTTGCTACCGTGTATGGCATTATTATGCAGTAGTCTTTGTCTTGTCATTGTTCGGGTGTGTTTTTTAATAGTTGGAGTGAAGAAATAGCATACTCCAAATTGTCAACAGGGCACATGTTTTATTTATGTGTACTGCAACAAGCTGTCTCATTTGCTGTTTTTTTGTTTTTTGCATTTCTTAAACAGTGATTTTTTTTCTTGCCTTTTTCGTTGTCTTTCAGATTTTCCTTGTTATGATGCTAGCTATAAACACTGAGATATTTGGACATCAGTTTGCAGGATATGTTAGGCATCAGATTATTGATAAATTCTTTTTCGTCGTTGTTGTATGCTCAGACAGCAACTTGTTGTCTGTCACATGAGAGAAAATGGGTTGCACCAGCCATTAAGCACCTGACAAGTCAGGCCTAGTGCATCCAACATTGGCATGAGAGAGAGAATTATCTTTTTTTGTGTGGGGGAGAAAAAGGCCAGAGAAGGGACCAAGAAGGCAGAAAATAGACAAGAAGGAAGTGATGACAGGAAGAAATAGGAGCGAGGCAGAAACAAAGAGAGGGATAGAAAAGAGGGAATTCTTAGCACAGAATTTCCAGAAGGTGGGGATACAGTTTGTACTGACAGGCCCCAGGCATCCCCAGGAGGGACTTTGATATATTTGAAGCACTGTACTGTCGTGTTTGCGATAATTATTGCACTCTCAGGTTAAACTTCAGTGGTTGGCAGTGCTGAAGTTGTGCATGGATGCAAAGTATGTTGAACATCAACATACTTATTTTGACACTGTTTCGAGTGAAGGCATAACTTGGGATGCTGCAGTCTTGTGATAGTTCCTTGCTTATGTCATATACAAGGATCTGTTGAAAGACGAATTTAATTTTTGAATTTTTGAATTGTATAATTTGCAGCCTTATGTTGACTGAGGCTGAACTGCATTAAAGTAGTGTGCGTGCGTGCGAGTTGTGTGTGTGTGTGTGTGTGTGTGTGTGAAAGAGAGACAGAGAGAGAATTTTGTGTGTGTGCATATATATATGCAAAAGCAGACACAGATGGATTGACAAGTGTGAATATATATTGAATCTGTCCTGGAAGCAGTTTAAACTTTCATTTCACTTGATAAGTCCTTTGGATGAGACTATAAACCAAGGCCCCGTGAGAAAAGGCACGCAGAACATCTTGCGCACACATCAAAAAACCTGTTCTGCCTTTTAGAAGAGTAGGCCATCTCATGCTGGTAGGAACAGACGACAACATTTTTAAAAATGCATAGACACGGGTGTTATATTTAGACGCCATCTCCGAAGTTGGAATGCAGCTACCTAATTGAACGCGTATAAAAAAATCTCACCATTGGTAAACCTTGGAGCTCTAGCCAAGGAACAAAACAAAACAAAAAAATTAAAAACCAGATTTTATGTCATGACATACAGAGCATCGTCGGTTTTAGTCAAACTAATTCTGTTTTTCATATTTTATGGAAGTGTATATGTTGGTTGATATGAAAAGTCCAAAATGTGGGTAATATTGATGTCTGTGTGTGCGTACACATTCTTGTCCAACTAATTCTGTTTTGTATGGAAGTTTACGTGTTGGTTGATATGAGATGCCAAAATATTCATGAATAATATTCATGTCCATGCGGTGTGCATTCTGTCAAACCATGTCGTGTCTCTCATTCATATATATATAGATATAGATATAATAGATATGATATATAGATATATATCTATATGACACACTATACTACATCCTTGCTTGCCTGTGTTTTGTCATCCATTTAGTTTTACCGCCCAAAAAACCCCCATCCAAACATCATTTTCTTTAAGTTGACCAGTACGTATTCTTGTGTAAACGACTCATTTTCTCGTCACATGTGGTGTAGTATATTATATACCGTGTCTCTCTCTGCTTGCCCCGGAACAAGATTTTGATGTTAAAACCGTGTTGTTTTGGTTTTTGAATTTTTTGGTTATTCTGTTTTGTTTTTGTTTTTGTTAAGCATCAGACGTGCAGTGGTCTGTGGGCGGTGGGTCGAAGGAAGAGTGTCCAGCTGGGAGTATGTACCCTTACTCTTGTGGGCACACACAGCCAGTAGGCATGGGTTGTTTTCTTTAGAGGCTGATGCTGCCAGTGCTTGGCTTGTCCAGAGACTTGACCCCCTTAGCTTGAGTAGTCAGTCTGCCTGCTGTCCCCTCCTCCCTCCCTCCCTCCCTCTCTCCCTCCCTCCCTCCCTCTCTCCTCCCTCCCTCTACTCTTGGTTTTTGGTGGCCTGTGCCTGGTAGTTTTCTCTCTTTCTCTCTCTTGTGTGTGGCAGGCTTGTTGTGGTGGTGATTTTTTTGGGCCACACTCCAGTTTTAGATTTTTTGAGGGGGGCCGCAATCCAGTTGTGAATTTTTGGTTGATTTTTAAATTATTTTTTCTATAAAGTCAGACACATATACCATGTTTGTTGTTGTATCTTCCCCCCCCCCCCCTCCCTCCCAAAAAATAATGAAAAGTGGTCTTTTGGGGGAAAGTGCTCTTTTTGTGAAACACTAGCTCTTGACTTACCAACCAATGTGATTTTGTGTAAATTTGGTAGGTTTAAATTTTTAAAATTTTCAGCAATATGCATGCGCAGGGTCAACACTGTAGGATCACAAGTGTTCCTTGTTTGATGATGATCCGCAAAGTTGTTATGCAACCACCAAAATGGTGGGATGGGAGGGGTGGGGGTAAATTGTCGCATACACACAAATCTCACCAGAAATCTTATCTAGCCAAGGAGGTAAAAAAAGAAACGTGCTAAAAAAAAAAACAACACTTATGATCATTTCCAGTTTTCTCGTGAATACCTGACTCTATGTCCTCAATCCCCCAAAATCAATTATGTACAGCATTTTTGGGGTAAGTTGAATCTTTAAAAATGAGCAAAACCATTTTTACTTCTGAGTAACATTCTGTCCGACAGAAAAGATGTAGAAGCTAAAGCTGGAGTGTAGCCTTTCTGCAAGATGTGAGTGTGCGTGTGTGTGTGTGCAGTGTGTGTGAGTGTGTGTGTGAGTGTGTGTGTGAGTGTCTGTGTGTGTATGTGTGTGTGAGTGTTGTGTGTTGTATGTGTGTGTGTGAGTGAGAGAGGGGGGCACTGCTGGTGGGCTTTTTCTGTGTGTTATTTCTGTAGGTGTGAGTGTAGGTGTGTTTGCTGTGGTTAGTTGGCTGTGAGATAGGAAGGTAAAGGTTGGTTCATGTAAATTGGTGGATTGCTCTTTGACTTTTTGCGAAAATGTGGAAGTGGTGAAAAATAATTGTGAGGACTATGTTATCGCTATCAGATTGGAGTGTAAGTGTGACATGAAAAAGGTCATCTTGTTCTGTATGTCAGCTGAATTCTCCTCTTTCTTTACACTTTAGAAGGCATGTCTTCGTGCTTTTGGTATTTTTTAAAGCATCATGGTTGATTCTTTCAATGCTGGATTGCGATACTCACGTCAAAGCACTTTTGTTAGAATTTTACAAGTTTTTCTATGCAAAAAAATCTTTCCCTTTCTTTACTAAAAAAAATCATAGCTGTGTATATATATTTTTGAAATCCGCTTTTTCTCTACAATAAATGGATTTTAATTTTTCAGAAGAAAAAAAAATGACGACAAAGATTTCACTTTCTTGTATGTTAGACATGTTGCATGCTTATGGTGATTCGTAGTGATATGGTGAGGGAGGGTGGGGGGCAGTGTAATACATATCTAATCGTGGCTGGGTTTGTAGGGGTTTTTTGCTTTTCAGATAAAAGTAGTATTATCAAAAGTTTTGATTTTTCAGTCTTTGAATATTCTGATGCTTTGGTATAGAAGAGCATACATACATGTGTACAGGGGGTTGGACTGGTGGCTTTTGTTATGTGTAACTTTGTGTACTTCTTGCCGGGGTTTTGTCGATCTGTTTGTATGGATTCTGGTAACTGTATGCACTGCATAGCCACTGGTGTCTTAAAAAATGTTTTCTTTATCTCCCCCACCATTTTTATTGTCAATTTTTAAATGTCATGATGTGTGTGTGCGTGTCACCATTCACACAGGTTACAGACTTTTTGTCTTGTTGGGGGATAAAAATGTGTGTTTTGGAGGTGGATGATGCTGAAGCCTATTACTGCTGCCGTGGAGCCGTGGAGTTTTGTTTGTTTGTTTGTTCTGCTGCTTTGGTGTAAAATGTGTGTGTGTGCCTGATGTTAGCGAGCCTTGTGGTGTGCGGGTAGTGTCTGTCTATCTCTGTTTCATTCAGCTGTCCTGGGACTTAATACATCAGTTAATACAAGCTGAGCATTCTGTTTATCTTAGTTCGCAAGTAGCTGTGCTGGAATTTTGCATTATTTCAAGCTGAGCATTCTGTTTGTCTTAGTTCGCATTCAGCTGGCCTGGGACTTTATTAAAAGATGAGCGTCCTGTTTTTCTTAGTTTATGGTGTGATGACCCGGGTTCGATTCCCGTTCAAGGGGATATTTTCCCCTGGAGGTAACATCAGTGCAGACTCCACTCTCCCCAAAAGTCCTTCGGATGAGACTATAAACTGGGGTCCTGTGTGCGAACACACACAGAACATCTTGCGCAAACGTTAACATCCTGTTCCGCTTTTCGTAAGAGTAGGCCATTGTGTGCCGGTGGGAAAAGATGACAGAATTTTACAAACCCGCATACATAAGGGGACTGGATGTGAAAAAGCACATAAGTGCTTATTCCACTATCCTCGATATAAAAAAGTAAAATTTTTAAAAATTAAAAGTTTACAGAGTTTAAAAAACTATCAAGTTTCAGGAAGATGTTGGTGACAACTCTGTTGTATTTGAGAGAAATCTGTATTTCAAAATGAAACTTGTCACTACCACCACTACTACCTACTATCTGAACAAAAAAGTCAGGCCCAGTCATCCAAATTTTTGCTGTTTACTGGACTTGTGTTTCACCACAGAGACAAGAAGTAGAGTGGTAAACTATGCAGAAGGGAGCAACTTTGGTATTCTTACAGGGTACAACACACTTTTGATTCTAGTGCGTACCCCACACCCCTGAATTTCACCATCAGAATCTGATTTTACTGTCTTCTTCTTCTTCTTCTCTGTCGTCGAATGCTCGGACAGCAACTGTTGTTGTCTGTTTATGAGCGAAAATGTGTTGCGTTGCCGTTAAGCGCCTGACAAGTCAGGCCCAGCGCATCCAACTTTCAGCTTGGGAAATAATTGTTATGTTTGAAGTTGTTCTGGAAAAAGGGAGCAGGAGAATGGACCAAGAAGGCAGGCAAGAAGGAGGTGGCAGGAAGAAAATGAACGAAGCAGAAACAAAGAGATGGGTAGAAAAGAGGGAAACCCTAGCACAAAATTTCCAGAAGGTGGGGATGTTATACTGACAGGCCCCTGGCATCCCCACGGGGTTACGATCATATTATAAGGGAGAGCGTATTTAAGGCTGTTTTATCAAAATGACTGCAGCTGAATGACTGCAGCTGATTAAAAATAAAGGGTCAGAATTTCGAGAAACAAACATTTGGGAATATATCAATTTATAGCCAAACCTTTATGGATATGATCTTGCTTTGAATGAAATCAACAAAAGATGGTGGTAACGGGTTTCAAATTATCACTCAAAGGTTTTCACAAACAGTGAAACAAACTGCTTATATTCGGGTGTAATTCCACCGGAAATTGCATAGATTAATTTCCACTGAGCACCACTAGCATTCGTGAACATTTTCGGCCAGTGTCTCATTTGCATTTAGATGACTATGGATTATTTTATCGTCAACTAATGGGGAAACCCCCAATGATCATTCGTTTTGCTTCCTCTGACCAATCAAAACTCAGTTTCCTAATCGACATATAACGGTACCTGTGATTGGTTGATAGACATTGAAACCTTGATATCAAAGGCTAATGCCTGACCTGTTTTGGAAGTCTGCTTTGATTCTTGTGAGTGGGGTTCTGTTACTGTTTCAAGGAGAGTGTATTCGTACATACATAACTTTTCTTCATGAGAATAATAAAGGCCTCTTGAATCTTGAATACGCTAGGCCCATAGCATTTTATAAGGCACATAGGTTGAAGTTGCAGGTAAAATTAAATTAAAAAATTTCAAGGATTATAATCTCTAAGATTTGATTACTGAGATGCTAAGTTTGTATGTGAGGGGAAATTGTGTAGAAAGCTGTTCTTGAAGGGAAACATAAGAAAAAATTTTAAAGTAAAGAAAGAAGAAGAAAAAAAGGTGGTGTCACTCTTGTCGCAACATATTCTCCCAGGGCAGAGCAGTCTGAATTTCATGCAGAGAAATCTACAGTGACTGAAAGGGGTTTACAATACAAGACAATGCAAACAAAACAAAACAAAAACAAACAATAACAAAACCAAACCCCTCTCCCCAAAAAATGAAAAAATTAAAATAAAAAAAAGATTGAAAATCAGACAATTCTGTGAAAAGTTGTTAAAATTGAAAAGCCAGATTCCAGGAAGGGACAAATCAAGAAATTGACAAATTTTGCATCATAAAAGGGAGTCAGGATTAGGGGTGTTTTTTTGTTTTTTAAAGTGTTTATAAAGCAAAAGAAAACAAAATTACACATTAATACTTCAGTACAAGGTAGAAGAATGGCTATAGCTTTATAATCAATCAAAACAGCAAAATCAACAACCTGACCCCCACCTCCTCCATCTAAAATCATTCTTACTCCTAGTGGAAAAAGTAGGTTGAGTGCAGTCTGACTCATTTTGTGGTGGAGGGTCATGTATAATACAATACAGTACCCCTAGCCACACAAAATGTTTCTGTCCTGTCTCTGTCTCTTCTTCTTTGTCTTTGTCTTCTTCTTCTCTTCTCTTCTTCTTCTTCTTCTTCTTCTTCTTCTCCTCCTTCTTCTTCTCTCCTCCTCCTCCTCCTCCTCCTCCTCCTCCTTCTTTCTTCTCTTTCTTCTTCTTCTTCTTCTTCTTCTTCTTCTTCTCCTCTTCTTCTTCTTCTTCTTCTTCATCTCTCTTCTTCTTCTCTTCTTCTTCTCTCTCCTCTCTCCTCTTCTTCTTCTTCTTTCTTTCTTCTTCTTCTTCTTCTTCTCTCCTCTCCTCCTTCCTCTTCTCCTCTTCTTCTCCTTCCTTCCCTTCCTTCTCTCCTTCTCTTTCTCTCTTTCCTCTCTCCTTCCTCCTCTTCTTCTCCTCCTCTCTCTCTTCTTCTTTCTTCTCTTCTCCTCTCTCCTCCTTTCTTCTCTTTCCTCTCCTCCTCCTCCTCCTCCTCCTCCTTCTTCTTCTTTTTCCTCCTACTCTCCTCCTCCTCCTCCTCTTTCTGCTTCCCTTCTCCTCTCTCTCTTCTCTTCTTCTTCTTCTCCTCCTCTCCTCCTCCTCTTTCTTCTTCTTCTTCTCTTCTTCTTCTTCTTCTCCGTCCTCCGTCCTCCTCCTCCTCCTCCTTCTATTGTAAGATTGCATGGCCATATTGGGTAGAATGCATAGTGCCTGGTCTTCCTTCTCCTGGGCTTGTCACTCTGTATGCAGGAGGTCTGTCTGCTGGCCTCAGCCCACATGCTCTGACTTCAAATTAATGCTCAATGCTGATCTGTCTTTGAAATTTTGTCCATTTTTCGTTTTTATCTTGTTGTCTTGCAGTTTGGGTTCATCTGCTTGGTTGTCTGATTTTACGCTTCGCCCTCTCTGGTTTATGTATGCATGTGACCTTTGTCGAAAATGTTGGGGTTTGTTTTTTTTGGTAGATTTTTTCTTTTTTTATGAGTATTATTCTTAGCTTGGGGTTTTTTTGGGTTGTTGTTTTTTTTTAGAATGTCATTTATGTGTTTTCATCTTTTCTCTTTTTTTGTGTGTGGGTGGGAACTCTTTTTTCCTGAAGGTTATGGCTGGTATTCTTTCCAGTTTGGGGGTATGGTGGTGGTGGTGGTGGTGCTTGTGATGTTAACCTTGTGCCTGACTGTTTGGTTTATAGGGAAAAAAATGTGCGTGGGTATATATGGTGTGTTTGTGTGTGTGTGTGAGAGAGAATCGAGAGAGAGAGAAGTTTGGAAGTGTCTGCATCAGATACAGTGAGAGTGTGATGTGCATGGGGTTACGTGTGTGTATGTACATGCAAATAATGCCAGCATGTGTGTTTGTGTGTGTGTGAGACATGTGATAGACATATGGTGCATGCATTCAAGTGCATGTGCGCACATGGTATGGGAATGCATACAATGTATGAAATGCATTCATGACTGTTAGGGGTAGCAGTGATGTAATTTGGCAAAAAGAGAACTGAGAGCACTTTTGTGCCAGTGTGTCTGTCTGTCTGTCTGTTTATTTTTTTATTTAAAATTTTTTAAAAATTATTTCTTTTATCGAGGATAATGGAATAAACACTGTCTGTCTGTGTCTGTGTGTGTGTGTGTATGTTTTGTTTTACTTTTTTTAAAACTAAGGTATTAGTGAGAAATGGGGGGGGGGGGGGGGGGGGGGGGTTGGGATGGTTCAGTGGTCAGAGCAGCACTCGTTCTCCCCAAGCTAAGGTTAAGCAGTGTTGAGCGTGGTCACCTCTTAGATGGGTGACCGTTCATGCACGCCTTGGCTTCAGTGCAGTCTCCCAGTTCACCCAGTTGTCAAGGGGTACCTGCCCTCTTTAGGGTCAGGGCAGGTAAAGCAGCGAGGGAGAGGAGATGTGAACAACAGCTGTGCACAGTCACTCTGTAGCTGAACACATAATTATTCTGTACACACATGCAACCAGGTAGCCACTCTCTCATTCTGTCCCCATCTCTCTTTCTCTCTCTCTCCACTCCTTCTCTCTCCCCTTTATCGCTTTCTCTCCTCTCTCTCTCTCTCCTCTCTGCTCTCTCTCTCCGTCTCTCTCGCTCTCTCTCTCTCTCCCCTCTCTCTCTCCATTCCTCTCTCTCCCTCTTTCTCTACTCCCCCCTCTTTTCCTCCACTCCCCCCCCCCCCTGCCCTCTCTCTCTCTCCAATCCCTCTCTTCTTTCTCTCTCTCTCTCTCTCTCTCTCTTCTCTCTCTCTCTCTCTCTCTCTCTTTCTCTCTCTCTCTCATTCTCTCTCTCTCTTTCTCTCTCTTCTCTCTCTCTCTCTCTCTCTCTCTCTCTCTCTCTCTCTCTCTCTCTCTCTCTCTCTCTTCTCTTCTCTCTCTCCAATCCCCTCTCTCTCTTCTCTCCTCTCTCTCTCTCTCCTCTCTCTCTCTCTCTCTCTCTCCTCTCTCTCTCCCCTCTCTCCCTTTCTCTACTCTCCCTCTCTCTTTCTCCACCCCCCCCCTCTCTCTCTCCAATCCCTCTTTTTCTCTCTCTTCTTTTTTCTCTTTTCTCTGTCTGTCTCTCTCTGTCTCTTTCCTCTGTCTATGTCTGTCTGTCTCTCTCTCCCCTCTCTCTGCCTTTCTCTCCTCTCCTTTCCTTTCCCTCTGTCTTTCTCTCCTCTCCTCTCCCTCCCTCTTCTCTCTCCTTTCTCTCTCCCCTCCCTCTCTCCCCCCTCCCCCTCTCCCCCCTCCCCCTCTCCACCCCCTCCTCTCCCTTTCCCTCTCTCTCTCTCTCCCTCCCCATGTCTACATTTCACAACACTAGTCTAAAGAAGACACTGACCAGTCAATAAATTGACGGCGCGGCGCTATTTTTAAAACAAGATGTCACAACTAACACCGACAAGACTATTTACAGCAGCAGCAGCAACAACAACGACAACGACAACAAGGATGGTTGGTTCTATATCGGGGATGCGTGCAAATGATATCGCCATTGTACGTCGTGCGAACACAATGTTGGGTGATGAACGTCTCAAGATGGACAAAGCTTTGTATGAACTGGCTTAGCCCTAGGAGCGCCCCTCTTGTTGTGTTTTTGTTATGGCTTTAATGATAACGGAGGGTGTGATGCTATGTGCATAAATTCTGGTTGCTGATACGTAGTTGTGTGTTCTAGACGTAATGGTTTTTGTTGTTGTTTTGGGATGGGGTGGGGAGGTGGAGTTGTTTGGGTTTTTTTCTTTGGGTACTTGTGATGGTCATATGCTGCGATTGTATTGAGAACAGTGATGATGATGATGATGATGATGTTGATGATTAGATGATGGTGACAGTGATGATGATGATAATACATAGCGCTAGATCTTGAAAACCCCCCAAATCACAGCGCTTTCATTCATCCTACTCATTCACATGCAGCCATTTACAATTAATTGGGTTTTTTTTTGTGATGATGGTGAATTGAATGTAGTGGCAGGGTGATGGGTGTGGTGGTTGTGGGAGTGATTATGATGTGTCCTTATAAATATATGTACGTGTATATACGTATGAGCATACTTAGGAATACTGAGATTCAACCAACCCACTGTTGGCCGTCGCTCTTTCTCTGTTTCTGGTGCAGTGATCTTGAATGACCTACCTCTCTCCCTTCGCCAAAAGCCTACTTATGACACTTTTAAAACCAGCCTCAAGACATATTTATTCCAAATATGATTTCCCCCCTCTTGTTTCATCTCAAATCTATCCCTGCCTTATACAGCCAAAACCCCACCACCCTGCCAAAGTGTATAATCTGTGTGTGTGCGTGTGTGTGTATGTATATTTTAATTTGTGAACTCTGTTAATTATTATTGGTTGTATGTATGGGTGTGTTGAATGCAAGCGCTTTGATTTCTTTTTGCAGGATATAGAGCTATATAAATTTAATTTATTATCATTATTAATCATTGTCATCAGCAGAAGCACCACCACCACCACCATCATTATCGTCATCATCTTCATCATCATTATCATCATCATCATCATCATCATCACTGTTATCATTTTCATGACTTAAATGATGACTTATAGCTAGGCAGGACTTGTGTTTCGTTTTTACATTCTAAACACAACGTTGTGTTTGATGTGGTTGTGTTGATTCTGTTGAAAATAGTAATGATAATAATAATAATGATGATGGTGATAATGATGATGATGAAGAAGATAACAATGATGATAATGTAGCTGATAGAAAAAGCAAGTCATTATGCATAAGCAGATCTATTTGGAATCAAGGAATTGAGAAAAAGATGGAGGAGGTAGAGGAGGAGGAGAAGAAGTAGAAGAAGAGGGAGAAGAAGATGATGATGATGATGATGATGATGATGATGATGATGATGATGATGATGATGGTGGTGGTGGTGATGATGATGGTGGTGGTGGTTAGGATAATATATGTATGAATTATATGTGAATTTGTGAAGAGAGAGATAGAAGGCTCACACGTTAGGTGAATGATGATGATGATGATGATGATGAAGTTGATTGATGATGTCAGATGATGAAGAGGAGAAGGACGACAACGACGACGATAAGAAGAGGATTGCTGATGCTGATAGAAGAAGAAGAAGAAGATGATAATGATGATAACAGGGAAAAAGCAAGCTACTATAGATCAGATATATCAGCAGCCATTGTCTCACCCTTTGTTTAGTCTCTTTTTTTAAAATCTTTTTTTTTTGTCTCAGACCGATGCAGTTTGTCTGATGACTCTGCTTTCACCACCCTGCCACATTTTTTTTTGTTCGGTTTTTTGTTGTTTTTTGGTTTGTGTGTGTGTTGCTGTCTTTATTGTTGTGTTGTTTCCTCATTTTTCTTACCGGCCTCGTGTTTCTTTGGATTGGTGGTTGTTGTTGTTTGGATTTGTTTTTCCGTCTTGTGTTCCTTTTTTTGTTTGTTTACTTTTTTTCTTCCTTTCTGCATGTATCCTGTGTGATTTGTGTAGAGTTCTTTTACGCAGGTTATTTTGTGTTCTGGAAAGAGATGTATTAAGAAATTTTGGAAGTAGGAAAAAGAAAATATGCATGCATGTGTGCAATTGCCAACTTGTACACACATGTATGCACACACATAGACACACAGAGACTCACACGCATGCATGTGTGTGATTTGTGTAGAGTTATTTTATGCAGGATTTTTATTTTCTGGAAAGAGATATATTAAGAAATTCTGGAAGTAGGCAAAAGGAAACTCACACATGTATGCAATTGCCAACTTACACACACATGTATGCACACACATAGACACACAGAGACTCGCATGCTTGCATGCATGCATTCATGCACGTGTGTGATTTGTGAGGAGTTATTTTATGCAGGATTTTTTATGTTCTGGAAAGAGATATATTAAGAAATTCTGGAAGTAGGTAAAAGGAAACTCATGTATGCATGCAATTGCCTACTCATACATGTACACACACACATACATGCATGCGCGTTACACACACATGCACGCACACACATATGCACACCACCACCACTACACAAACACACACACACTCTCTCTCTCTCTCTCTTTGAAATGAATTTTTTTTTTAAAATTAATTCTCTCTCTCACTCGCTCTCTCTCTCTCTCACACACACACACACACACACAAAGTGGATTGGTCTAGAAGTAACACACCTTCCTATTAAGTGGAAAGTCTGGGTTTGAAGGGTTTGGTGGTTCAATACCTGTTTTTGCCTAAAACTTTTCCCCCCATCCACAAGACAGTGCGTGGTGGTCTGGGTGCTAGTCTTTCGAATGAGACAATAAACCAAGGTCCCGTGTGCAACATGCATGTAGCACACGTAAAAGAACCCACAGCAACAGGAGAGTTTTCCCTGGCAAAATTCTGTTTTAAAAAACGGCATTCTGATAGGGAAACAAATACACATGCAGACAGGAAAAGAAAAAATAATAATGGGTGGTGCTGTTCTTGTGGCGACACGCTCTTTCCAGGGAGAGCAGCTCAAAATTTTATACAGAGAAATCTGCCGTGACTTAAAGTGGTGTACAACAAACACAACACACACACACAACACACACACACACACACACACACCACACACACACACACACACACATTTACACAGAGTGACACACATGCGCATACTCTCTCTCTCTCTCCCTCTGTCTGTCTCTCTCTCTCCCCCTCCCTCCCCACCCCCACTCTTTTTCTCTTTGTCTATTAAACTGATTCTTCGCATCAATCTTGATGAAATGCACTCCTCTTGATACTACTATCCATCTAGTACAGTGTTAGTAAAGAATGTACAATTCAACTTTCCCAGCAACTAAACATCACGCTGTTTGTAAATGATGTAACATACAACACAAACTGATGTTAAATATATATTTACAGCACACAGTGGTGGTAAAGAATGTACAATAATACGTAATTCCAACTACCAAACATCACGCTGTTAATAAATTATGTAGACAACACAGACTGATCATGTTAAATAAAATATATATTTACAGCACACAGTGGTAATAAAGAATGTACATACAATACATAATTCCAACTACTAAACATTACTCTGTAAGTAAAGGATGTAGACAACACAGACTGATGTTAAATATATATTTACAGCACACAGTGGTGATAAAAGAATGTACAATAATACGTAATTCCAACTACCAAACATCACGCTGTTAATAAATTATGTAGACAACACAGACTGATACTTAATATATATTTACAACACAGACCGATTAGTCAAGAATGTAGCAATACATAATACAGCTTTCCCCAACAATTTAACGTGACACTCTGGACTGCTCTGTCCACACACACTCACACACACTAGAGCAATGTAATGTGTGTGCATTTTTTTTTTTTTTGGATTTTACTTTATTCTTTTATATTGAGGATAATGGAATAAGCACTTATGTGCTTGGTGTTGTGTGTGTGTGTGAGTGCAGAGGGAAGACACGGAGACGTTGGCTGGCTACCTATCCCTTCACCAGAGCGCGGAAGGCCTGGTCATCATGTGGACGCCCAACCAGCTCATGAACGGCTGCTGTGACGAGAGCTCCGAGGACACTGACCGCAGGTGAGAAATTCCGCTGCTTTTTAATAATAATAATAAGGTGAAGGAGTCCCATAACCTATAAGGTTGTAGGGGAGCGAGGCGTCAGAGACCTCAACTTCTCCAGGGGCCAGCATATTGAGGGTGGCGCCCACCTCCTCTCCCTCGCTGCTTTACCTTCCCTGACCCTAAAGAGGGCAGGTACCCATTGACAGCTGGGTGAACTGGGGGAACTGTACTGAAGCCAAGGCGCGCAAACGGTCACCCATCCAAGTGGTAACCACGCTCGACGCTGCTTAACTTGGCTGGGGGAAAGTGAGTGCTCTGACCACTGAGCTATCCCGTCCCCAATAATAATAATAATAATAATACACAATGATAATAATAATACTAATAAATGGAACTTGTATAGCGCTATATCTTGTAAAGACAAATCAAAGTGCATGCATTCAACCTAATCTTACACAGTCATGCAATCAATGATAAATAATCAATAGTTTCAACAAACACATATTACAAACATGGTGCGCTTCAGACAAAATCTATGAAATAGTCAAATGTTTTTCAAAAGCACACAGACACACTCACACAGGTCGTATACTTTTAGCAGGGTGATAGGACATGGGGTTAGTGAAGGTGGGATAGTTTTGATCTGAAACAGGAGGGCGGGGTTGGTGGAAATCTTAGGTTTGAAATCTTAGGTTTTTCAGATGTGGTACATGATACACTTGTTCTCTCGTTGCTTTTTAGAGAGTTCAAAGAAGCAAGAGGGGAGGGGGAAAAAATGTATTGCTGACTTAACCTCTTAACTGCCCAGTGCAAGTGCATCCTATATGCTGGGGAATAAAATTCTAATGTACCACTTGCTATGTTCATATCCCTCTTACTCAGAAATTACTTCCTGAATAATCCTGATAGTCTACCCAATGACAGTATATATATATTGTAGATTGCTTCGAGGCAGCCTCAAATTGATATTTCAGTGATTTCACTGCGAAAATATATTTAAAATGTAAAAAAATCAACAAAAAATACACTTTCTTCATCACCACTGTTATTCTGAGTACCCCCCATCTCAGTAACGTCAAGCATAAGTCCAGGCCAAATCTCATTCATTTTTTTTTTTAATGCACGATCTCCTGAATCATACACGATCATTTTTCATCACTGTCAGGTAAACATAAAGTTTTATCTGCCTCTTTTTCAGCTGTGTAAAGTTATTGATGCCTTCAACAAGAAGTGTCAGCCATTTTGAACAAGAACTGCCCAAGCAGTCATGCATAAAAACGCAAAATGCGAGTAAAAAACCGATCATTTTTGCAACAGTTTTTGCAGCTGGATGTTGCCAAGCAACAGGAGAGTGATCTCCACTAATTTTGGAGTTCTTTCCCTTTAACTGTAGTCAAGGAAGCTGGCTTGTTTAAACTTCGGTTCGACACCCCGGAAATTTTCCAGGTTGTAGGCGTATAGGGTGCACGTTTAGCCCCGGAAAATTTCCGGGGTGGGGCAGTCTAGTGGTTAACTCTCTGGGGGTCATTTGCACTGAAATGTGTGACCCTCTCTCACACAATGAGTCGTATTGCACCAGAGGTCCAGTGTTTAGTTGTTGACATGTTGTTAATCTGTAATAAAGAGGCTGTTCAATATAAAAGGAACCAGATTGAACATCCAACGATTCTGTGAAAAGTGATGACAAAGTGTAAGTGGTAGATTGCAGGATCCCCTGTGGGGATGCCTGGGGCCTGTCAGTATAATCAGCATCCCCACCTTCTGGAAATCTTGTGCTAGAAATTTATCCCTCTCTTTGTTTTTGCCTTGTTCCTTTTCTTCCTGTCACCTCCTCCTTGTCTGTGTTTTTGCCTTCTTGGTCCATTCTCCTGCCTTTTTTTTTTTCCAGAAAGACTAGCAAGATAATAATTCTTCTCTTATGCTGAAGTAGGATGTGCTGGGCCTGAATTGTCAGGCACTTAACGACAGCATGAAGTATTTTTGCTCATATAACAGACAACTTTAGTTGCTGTCTGAGTATTCGACGAAGAAGAAGATTAACTTTTTCCATGCTGTCTTGAGTCCTCATCCATATTTTGTTTGTGTAAGTAAAAAAGAATTTTAAAAGTGAAAAACCTGCTTTTTAGCTTAACCCTTTCCCATTTTTACCCGCCGTAGCCCGCCGCTGCCCGCTCGCCCGCATCTATTTATACCCGCCGCAGCCCGCCGGACGTCATTTCAGCCTAGTGGGGATTTTCCCTCACGCACTAAGCTCTACCTAGTACACGCACACTATGAATGAACATTCCACTGAGGTCAGCATAAACTAAGAAAGGAATGGACACCAACTTCAGCGCTACACAGCCTCCCTTTCACAAGAAATTGGCCAGTGACTGGCTTTGTCTTCCCCACGCTTTCTTGTAGCTCAAAATGGCAGCAAAGATTGAGCATACAATTTGGGAGGAATATACTGATGTGGAAATTGAAGCTATTTTGGCTCAAGTGGAACAGTTCGAAAGAGAATAAAATGTTGAAGTAGATGTAGAAGAAAGAGATGAAATAGGAGAAGGTAGTGAGTCGGAAAGTGATGCTGAGGATAACATTCCGTTGGCTTCATAGCAGACGACATGGCGCAGTGCACAAGTGCCTTGCTCAGTGCAAGATTTCACGCTGCCGACTGGGCCGGCACAAACTCTTTCACTGAATGCCAAGCTCTTAGATTACTTTGTTTTGTTTGTGCCCCAACATTTTTTTCAAATTGTAGCAGATGAAACTAACAATTATGCCAGGCAAAAGATCGCTGTGAAAGGCTTAGTCATAGATCCATTACGGACAGAAACAACACCTGAGGAAATTTGGGCTTACCTGTCAGTTTTGATCATGATGGGGATCAAGCGTTTGCCGAGGCTTCATCTCTACTGGTCTACTGATTTGACATTTTCTGAGTCACGGATCAGTAATATTATGACGAAAACCAGATTTCTCAAAATTAATCAGTATTTTGACCTGAGAAACACGCCAACACACCTGGACGCGACACTGACTGTGACACCTGCATTGTGACAGCCATGTAGCTAGCTATTGGTGAAGGACACACTAGTGTCTGTAAATAGTAGGCGTCAGCATATAATTATTTGTAAATAATGTATATACGCGCATTAGTCAACGTCGTTTTCAATATGTTTGAATACTTTCCACTGAGGAAGTGTAGACTTGGTGACAGTAATTTTGTGACGTGTGAATGTTCGATTGGATTACCATGACGGTGGATGCGATGGAGGACACATTCAGGCAGGACCACACATATTATTTTTTTTAATCACATACCTATATTGCGCATGTTAGAGGGTAGTTGTAGACTAACAGCATGATGTCACTGCAATATTACCTGTATTTGGTGACAAAGAGGGGACAGCAGCACGACACATGTAGGTAGGACACACATCTTGGGGTGCAGAACAAAGTATGACATCATATGAATACTTTGGCCAAATATGACTGCTCTGCGAACAAAAGTAACTGTACAGGACTATGTGTACTTGAGGTACCTTATTCTCTGAAAAAAACAGCATAAATTTCCGAATACTACAGAGAGTTTCTCTGTAAGAAATGCGAATGGTAAAGGGTTAAAGAAGCAGAGGGGAGAATAAAAGTATTCTGACTAAAACTTGGCACTCATCTCTCTGAGAGAAGTCGTGGAGATATCAGGCGGGGGTGGTATGTCTTGGACAAGATTGTTTTGGGGTTTTTTCTTCATTCCTTGGCTAAAGCTCTTAGGTTTGGTCGGGATTTTTCAGTATGCAACCGTTTTTATTTCCCCTCCATTTAGGTAGCCGCATTCTGACTTCGGGGATGGTGTCTAGACACGACATCTTTATACATGCGGTTTTTTAAATTAAAATATTGTCATTCGTTTTTGCCAGTATGAAATGGCATACACCTCTGAAAGGTGGGTCTGCTTTGTTAACACGTGGGCAAGATGTTCTACGCTCCATGACAAAGATCAAATGGGAAGACAGCATCACGAATGAAGAACTATGGAGAACGTGCAAAGTTGATGATCTGAAGTCTGTAGCTAGTACCATTAGACTGTGCTGGTTTGGGCACGTTCAACGGAAAGCAGACCACCATATCATAAAAGGAGCAATGAACTTTGTGGTGGATGGAAAGAGACCAAAGGGAAGCCCTAGCAAAACCTGGGCTGCCTGTATTGCAGATGATCTTAGAGAAAGGAGCATAGATAAGGAGGAAGCTCAAAACAGAGAGAGATGGAGAAGGCTCATCAATGTCAAACCTCCCCTGGGAGAAACATGACAAAAAAAGGAAGAAGAAGATGTTCTTTGTGCATTTGCACACTGGGCCTCGGTTTATAGTTTCATCTGAAGGACTTTGATATTCAGTTTGATTTTTTGTTTTGTTTTGGAGGGGGGGGGGAATCAAACTAGGAAGAAAGGGCGAGGCTGGGAATTGACCCCAGAACCTGGCGCGTTACTTGTTTGGCAGGTGAATGTTTTAACCCTCCTGCCACCTTCCTTTCTTTGGGACAAGTTTAGTGTGGTGGAGCAACAACAACAACAAAAGTAACAAAAGTGACGCTCTACCTCATGATGAGTCGCATTACAGTGGAGGTCAATTTGTTGTTGTTAACATGTTATTTATCAGCAGTCTTTTTAACATATGGGCAAGAGCCAAAGGGCTCTCCCCAGCATACTTGGCATCTGGTGGCAAGACCGCATCACCAACATTGAGGTCCTCAACCGATCAAGCTCACAAAGCATAGAAAGCCTGCTTGTCAAAGCCCAACCGAGATGGGTCGGCCATGTCATCCGCATGGAAGACCACCGAATGCCCAAACAACTGCTGTACGGCGAACTGGCCAGTGGCAAAAGAAATCTCGGGGAGGCCAAAAAAGCGTTTCAAGGACACGATATAGGCGAACCTCCAGTTCGCACAGGTTACCCCCCAAAGAACTGGAAAGAACTGCCACCGAAAGGAACGCCTGGCGCAGGGCCGTCCATCTTGCCAGCAGAAACAGCGATATCAACTACAGGGAGAGGCTGACTATCAGAAGAGAGAGGGGACATAATCCAACCACCCCAACCACGACATGCCAGTGTCCCCACTGCTACAGGCATTGTACATCCAAGATCGCATTGCACAGCCACATGCGCGTTTACAGATGAGCTGCAGGACTTCATCGTCATCTTCGGCAACGAAGGACTGCCTGACCCAATCTGCGATAAACAGCCTATTCCATACCAAAGACAACTCGAAACTTGGACCATTCTACTAAAGGTTGTTATGATTTGAAATGATGAGACTGCAGAAAGTGACAAAATGATAAATTGACAAGTTTTTCATTGTAGTAGGTGGTCAGAATGAGGCCTTAGGTGTTTTTATACAATTATTATTTTTAAGCAAAAGGAAACAAAATTACGCCTTGATACTTCAGTACAAGGTAGAAGAATGGCTATAGTTTTATAATCTATCAAAATTGACAACCTGACCCCCACCTGCCTAAAATGGCTCCTAGCAGAAAAGTGTGTCAGCTGCAGTGCGACTCATTTCATGGTGGAGTGTCACCTATTGGGTAGTGATAAGTCTTGGATGAGTTTATTCTGGTTGATGCACTAGCATCCTTCACCTCCTAAGTGTGTTGTGTGTGTGCATGCATGCGTACTTGCGCGCGCGCATGGATTTGAAATATGTTGGAGAGTTGCATGCGTGTAAATGTTTTGAGTGCAAGCGCTTCGATTTGTTTGTTTTTACAAGATTCAGTGCCATATAAATTCCATATATTATTATTATGCAACAACAACAGCAGTAACAAATGATAAATTGTCAACACTCCTTTGATGCTACTTCTGCTGTACATTACTTCTTCAGCAAACAAAAAAACACTTTCTAACATACGAAAAAGATTGCGTAAATCTCCTTGCAGTGAATGGACATTAAACTGAGAAGAAGACAGAAGAAGAAGAAAAAGAAGAATGAAAACGTACTTAGTGAGCAAGCAAACTACCCACCTAGACAAACAAAACTAAAAGGACATTTTTTTTCTCGTATTTTTGCAGTTTAAACTTTCAGTGGTTTTTGATACACCCATCTATCTAAACAAACAAAACCAAAGAAAATAATGATTTTTGTTCTTTGCAAGGTTTTAACTTTCGGCAGTCTTTTGAAACTTTGGCTTGTTTTTATGTGAAGTTTGTAAAGTTTTGCCAAGGTTTTTTTTGTGTTCCAGTCTCTCTCTTTAGTTCAGGGGGAAATCGTCTTGCTGTGATCTTAAATGTTGTTTTAATTTTTGTTTGTTTGTTTGTCCAGTATTCCTGTTTGTTCCTTCCTTCTTTCATCTGTTGTTTTGTGTAGTGTTTATGTTACATGTGTGTGTGTGTGTGTTGGGAGAGGGTATGTGTTTGTGTGTGTGTGTGTGTTACAGATGTGTGTGAGTGTGTGTGTCTCTGTGGTGGGTTTTGGTGTCTGTCTGTCTGTTGTAGTGTGTGTGTTGTGTTTCTTGTGTGTGAGTGTTTTGTGTGTGGAGTGTGTCTCTGGGTTGGGTGTCTCTTCTGCTGTGTGGTGTGTGTTGTGGATTTCACAGCATGGTGTGTGTTTTTAGTAAGAGTTTGTGTTTTGTACGCAGTGGTGTTGTTTCTATTTCTTAAAGAGTTTGGTTTGTGTTTAGCATTAAGTGCTAAAATTTTAAATAAAATGGATATGTTCAAGCATAAAAAAAAAAATTAAAAACAACACTTTACAGAAAAAGAAGATGATGCCAAGGATAATGAAGTGCATGTTTAATAAAGAAGTTAGACTTCGTCTTTTAAAAGGTAAAAAAGATGGCTAGCATGGATAAACTGGAGGTTTCAATGTAAACATTTGCTTGATAGATGTTGCATCGTCGCATGCAGTAATTACTGGACTTGCCTTGTGTTTAGTGGTTGGATGTGTTGCAGTTTGTCAGGCGTAGTTAGCTGTTTGTGGGTGGTGTTTGGTGGCTGTGTTGTGTTTGTTTGTGATTCGGTGGGGGGGGAGGAGGGGGTTATGTGGTTGTGGTAGTAGTGTGTGGTGTGGTGTGGTGGTGGTGGGTGGGTGGGGGTGTGTATGTGGGTGTGGTGGTGGTGGGTGATGAAGGAGAGATGTGTATTTTATTCGAGAAATGAAGATTGAATTCCTGCGTTATGTGTTCTTGTTTCGTGTCGAACAATCTGTGTGTGTGCGTGCGGGCGCATGTGTGTGTGTGCGTTGTGCATGTGTGTGCCCGCGCATGTGTATGAGTGCGTGCATTTATTTTATTTATTTATATTTTATTCTTTTATATCGAGGATAATGGAATAAGCACTCGTGTGCTTTTTTTTAACATCCAGTCCCCGTGTGTATGCGGTTTTGTAAATTTTGTCATCTGTTCCCACCGGCACACAATGGCCTACTCTAAAACAGGATTTAACGTGTGCACAAGATGTTCTGCATGCGTTCGCACACGGGGCCTCGGTTTATAGTCTCATCTAAAGAACTTTTGGGGAGAGTGGAGTCTGCACTGATGTTAACTCCAGGTGTGTGTGTGTGCGTGCGCGCATGTGTCTGTGTGTGTGTATGCGTTTGTGCATGTGTGCATGCTTGTTTGTGCATGTGTGTGTGTATTTGCTTGTGAAAATGTCTAGAATCTGTTCTCTGTACATCTGCTTTGAAACATGTTGTACTTGAAAAATCACAGTTCTTGATTAACCATTGTCGCTGGGGGCAACAACAGCAAAGTGAGAGGCTATATGACCAGTGGTTTTCCCACTCATGGAATTCCACTTTACAGCTTAGTCTTTAGTGATCGACTATGACTCTGACTAGGAGGCTTGACTCGCACAGTCCTTACGTTCTGCAGCCCTGGGGGCTAGTTGGCCTTTGGAGAACATCTCCAACGCTGACTGTCCTTATGCCCACTTGGCCGAGAGAGTGGGGATGTACTGTGGGCAAGGCATCTCCACTATCATCAAATTTCTGCCCAATTTCCGAAACAACACTCTGCTTTCAGCGGACTGCAGGGGGACGGTGGTGCTCGTGGGTCAGGACGGAGTCCAGAGACCCCCCATCCACTTCCCCAAGGGAGGCCACCTGCTGTCCTTCCTGTCGTGTCTGGAGAATGGGTTGCTTCCCCATGGTCAGCTGGACCCGCCCTTATGGTCGCAACGCGGTAAAGGTAAATTTTCACTTCAAATCTAGGGTGTGCAGGGGTTTTTGTCTTTCTTACTCTCCCTTTTTTGTTTTGTTTTTTGTTGTTGTTGTTTTGTTGAAAGATTGAGTTGGTATTTCTTGGGTTTTTTGGTTTGGTTTTTTTTCTGATCATTTTTTGTGTGTGTGTGTGTTGCAGTCGTAATGCGGCAGTATTCCACTATGTTTCTTTTGCTTGTATTATGTGAATGTTTGTAATTGGTTTTAAAGAATTTTTGGACCCCCTCCTCCCACCCTCACCCCCCCAAAAAAAAAAAAAAGTTTGAATATTTAAAAAAGGTAAAGGAGTCCCATAACCTATAAAGTCGTAGGGGAGCGAGGTGTCAGAGACCTCACTTCTCTTGGGCCAGCATATTGAGGGCGGCGCCCATCTCCTCTCCCTCGCTGCTTTACCTTCCCTGACCCTAAAGAGGGCAGGTACCCATTTACAGCTGGGGGAACTGTACTGAAGCCAAGGCGCGCAAACGTCACCCGTCCAAGTGGTAACCATGCTCGACGCTGCTTAACTTGGCTGGGGGAAAGCGAGTGCTCCGACCACTGAGCTATCCCGTCCCCTTCGAATATTTACTGGTTTTCAAATATATTGAAATGATGTATCTTAGGCTGACCAAGACTTTTTTGAAGATAAAGATTGTTCCACAATCCCTTGTGTATTTTGCATGCGTACAAGATATTCTCCCGAGAAGATATTCTCCCGAGTTATATGTATTGCGAACGAGCTATTCCTCGAGCTATGAATATTCACCCAAGCGGGGAGTGGGGTAAGCCTAGTGGTTAGAGCGATTTTGATGGCACAGGATTGAGCCTGAGTTCGAGTCACCCCCAAGATGCCCGTTCGAAGGGGATTTTCACCCAGCAGTTAACATCAGTACTGGCTCCACTCCCCCACACACTGGATTTAATGTGTGCGCAAGATGTTCTGCATGCGTTCGCACACGGGGCCTCGGTTTATAGTCATGGGGAGGGAGGGGGCTACTACTTTTTCGCTCTTTTTTTTTGCGGGGGGGGGGGTAGTTTTTAGTTGGGAGTGGGAAAGAGGAGGAGGAGAGTTGGTAGGTTGTTGTTTCATTTTTCAAAAATTCATCAGAGCGAGTCTGCGTGTTAGTTTCATAGAGTGTTTCTTCCCCAAGGGTTTTGGGAGTGAGGGGTGTTTTGGTTGGTTTTTTTTTTATAGTTTGAAGAGGTAGGAGTAGTGGGAAGGAAGATGGTGGGTTTTTCTTTTTCAAAAATTCATCAGAGCGAGTCTGCGTGTTACTATCGTACATTTTTTTCTTTATAAGATATTTAGGAGGAAGGCTGGGTTTTTTCCTCTTTCTTTGAAGAATGGAGAAGTTGAGAGTTAGTTTGGTTTTTTATTTCTCTAAAAATTTGTCATAGCGAGTCTCCATGCCACCACCATACTTTTTTTTTTCTTTAGAATTTTTAGGAGAGAGACTGTTTTTTCCTCTCTTTCTTTTAAAGAATGGGAAGGTTGGGATTTGGTTGTTTTTGGGGTGTTGTTTTTCTCTCTAAAACTTCATCCTAGCGAGTCTGCGTGTTACCATCATTTTTTTTTCCAGAAGAGAGACTGTTATTTTTTTTCTCTTTCTTTGAAGAATGGGGAGGCAACGTTGACACTTTTTTTTCTTTCTTTCTCTAAAAATTTCGTCCTAGCAAGTCTGTGTGTTACTATCATACTTGTTTTTCTTCCAGGAATTTTGGGAGATGACGCTTGTTTTTTTTCTTTCTTTTAAAGTTGGGTTGGGATTTGGTTAGGTTTTCTTTTGTTTGTTTGTTTTCTTTCTCAAAAACTTCGTCCTAGCGAGTCTGCGTGTTACTTTCATATTTCCTTGGTTGTTTTTTGTTGTTTTTTTCTTTCTTTCTCAAAAACTTCGTCCTAGCGAGTCTGCATGTTACTTTCATATTTCCTTGGTTGTGTTTTTGTTGTTGTTTTGGTTTTTTCTTTCTTTCTTTCTTTCTCAAAAACATTGGGTTTTTTTTTTACTCAAAAACTTCGTCCTAGCAAGTCTGCGTGTTACTTTCATATTTCCTTAGTTGTTTTTTGTTGTTTTCTTTCTTTCTTTCTCAAAAACATTGTGTTTTTCTTTCTTTCTCCAAAACTTTTTCCTAGCGAGTCTGCGTGTTAACTTTCATATTTCCTTGGTTGGATGGTTTTTAAAAATAAAATAAAAAATTTAATTTTTTTTTTTTTTTACAACACCAAAAACGTCGTCGTAGCGAGTCTGCGTGTTACTCTCATGAACTAGGCGGTGTGTCTGCCCCAGGCAAGGTGTTCCCCAAGCTGCGGCGCAAAGCCAGCAGTCGCTCCAGCAGCAGTGGGGGCAGCACCAGCAGCAGCGGGGGCAGCACTACCAGCATGGAGGATGAGGAGGCCACCGACTACGTCTTCCGCATCATCACCACCTTCAAGCCCGACTCCATCAGTTAGTAGTGGGAGTGTGTGTGGTGGGGGGGGGGGGGGGGGGGGGTTTGGAGGGTTTGTGTGTGTCTTCATTTGGACATCTTTCTGCTGAAATATGGGTATACAGGGTGTGTGTGTGTGTCTTCATTTTAACATCTCTCCACTGAAATACGGGTATACAGGACAGCTCAGTGGTCGGAGCACTCGCTTTTTTCCCCCCACACTATGAATGAACATTCCACTGAGGTCAGCATAAACTAAGGAAGGAATGGGCACCAAATTCAGTGCTACACAGCCCCCATTCTCAAGAAATTGGCCAGTGACTGGCTTTGTCTTTCCCACGCTTTCTTGTAGTTAAAAATGGCAGCAATGATTGAGCATACGATTTGGGAGGAATATACTGATGTGGAAATTGAAGCTTTTTGGCTCAAGTGGAACAGTTCGAAAGAGAATAAAATGATGAATCCGATGTTGAAGTAGATGTAGAAGAAAGAGATGAAATAGGAGAAGGTAGTGAGTCGGAAAGTGATGCTGAGGATAACATTCCGTTGGCTTCATGGCAGACCACATGTTTCGTCACACAAGTGCCTTGCTCAATGCAAGACTTCACGCTGCCGACTGGGCCGGCACAAACTCTCCCACTGAATGCCAACCCCTTAGATTACTTTGTTTTGTTTGTGCCCCAACTTTTTTTCAAATTGTAGCAGATGAAACTAACAATTATGCCAGGCAAAAGATCGCCGTGAAAGGCTTAGTCATCGATCCATTATGCACAGAAACAACACCTGAGGAAATTAGGGCTTACCTGTCAGTTTTGATCATGATGGGGATCAAGCGTTTGCCAAGGCTTCATCTCTACTGGTCTACTGATTTGAGATTTTCTGAGTCACGGATCAGTAATATTATGACGAAAACCAGATTTCTCAAAATGAATCGGTATTTTCACCTGAGAAACACGCCAACACACCTGGACGCGACACTGGCTGTGACACCTGCATTGTGACAGCCATGTAACTGGCTATTGGTGAAGGACACAGTGTCTTTGTAAATAGTAAGCGTCAGCATATATTTGTAAATAATGTATATATGCGCATTAGTCAATGTCGTTTTCAATATGTTTGAATACTTTCCACTCAGAAAATGTAGACTTGGTGACAGTAATTTTGTGACAAGTGTAAGTGTTTGATTGGATTACCATGACGGTAGATGTGATGGAGGACACATTCAGGCAGGACCACACTTATTTTTTTTTTTTACTCACATACGTATATTGCGCATGTTAGAGGGTAGTTGTACACTAACAGCATGATGTCACTGCAATGTTACCTGTATTTGGTGACAAAGAGGGGACAGCAGCACGACACATGTAGGTAGGACACACATCTTGGGGTGCAGAACAAAGTATGACATCATATGAATACTTTGGCCAAATATGACTGCTCTGCGAACAATGGTAACTGTACAGCACTATGTGTACTTGAGGTACCTTATTCTCTTTAAAAAAAAACTGCGTAAATTTTTGAATACTACAGAGAGTTTCTCTGTAAGAAATGTGAATGGTAAAGGGTTAAACCTGACGCTGTCTATTAGTGGTTTTGTGGGTGTATGAGAGCATTTTTTTGTTTGTTTGGCTGGTTTTTGTTGTGTGTGTGTTTGCTGTTGGTTTTTTGTTGTTTTTTTTCCAAATCTTTTATATCGAGGATAATGGAATAAGCACTTATGTGCTTTTTGTACATCCAGTCCCCGTGTGTATGTGGTTTTGTAAATTCTGTCATCTGTTCCCACCTGCACACGATGGCCTACTCTTACGAAAAGCAGAACAGGATTTAATGTGTGCACAAGATGTTCTGCATGCGTTCGCACACAGGGCCTCGGCTTATAGTCTCATCCGGATTTTGGGGAGAGCAGAGTCTGCACTGATGTTAACTCCAAGGGAAAATATCCCCTTGAACAGGAATCGAACCCGGGTCATCAGATTGCGAGCGCAATGTTCTAACCACTAGGCTATCCTGTCTCCAGTTGAGGGGGAGAGGGTCGTATGCTTACTCTGTTACCCTCTGAGGTAGAATTCATTGTCTTTGTGCGTGTGACTCTCTGTCACACACACACACACACACACACACACACACATTGATCATTGTACGCTTTATGCTCAATATAATAAAATACTGCTCCTTGTCTCTACTCTTTACCTCTAGTAAATCCTTCTTGTGGTGTCTCTTCACCACCCACTCACACCACTCCCATTGTCTTGACCTTATGCTCATTACCTGCTCTTTCTTCCTTCTTCCTCTCCTCCTTTCCTCCTCCTTTCCTCCTTCCCACATCTTTCTTCTCCTTTTCTTCTCCTCTCTTCCTCCTTCTTCCTCCTTCTCTCCTCCCTCTCCTCCCTCCCTTCCTCCTTCTCCTCTCCCTCTTCTCCTCCCTCTCTCCCTCCCTCCTCCTCTCCCTCCTCCTCTCCCCCTTCTCCTCCCTCCCTTCCTCCTCTCTCCCCTCCTCCTCCCTCCCTCTCTCCCTTCCTCTTCCCCTCCCCTTCCTCTCTCCTCCTTCCTCCCTCTTCCCCTCACCTCCTTCCTCCCTCTCTCTTCCCTTCCTCCCTCTCTCCCTCCCTTCCTCCCTCTCACCTTCCTCTCTCCCTCTTCCCTCCTCCTCCCTCCTTCCTCCCTCCTCCCTCCTCCTCTTCTCTCCCTTCCTTTCCTTCCCTCCCTCCTCCCTTCCTTCCTTCCCTCCCTCCCTTCCTTCCTTCCCTCCCTTCCTTCCTTTCCTTCCAGCGCCAGAAATGATGGACCCCAAAGCCAAAGTGACGGGAGAGTTGACCCCCTTCCCCGTGAAGCGCCACCTACCTCGCAGCCCCTTGGCCATGGCGGCCTCGACGATGCAGTCGTACGCGCGCACGCAGGAAGAGCAGAACCACAGCTGCCTGAGCCAAGCCGGGGGCAGCCATAGGTATAGTCATCTGTAGGTGTTGTGCATTTTTCCCTTCTTGTTTTGCCCTCAGTTTCTTTTTTTAGTGTAGTTTTTGGGTTTGGAAGTGTTGCATTAAGGTTTTGTCTGTGGGGGTGGAGAGGGAGCAGCCATAGGTATAGTCATCTGTAGGTGTTGTGCATTTTTCCCTTCTTGTTTTGTCCCCCAGTTTTTCTTCTTTTTTTTTAGTGTAGTTTTTGGTTTTGTGGGGGGTGGAGAGGGAGCAGCCATAGGTATAGTCATCTGTAGGTGTTGTGCATTTTTCCCTTCTTGTTTTGTCCCCCAGTTGCTCTTTGGTTTTTTTAGTGTAGTTTTTTGGGTTTTGTCTGGGGGGGGGGAGGGGAGAGGGAGCAGCCATAGGTATAGTCATCTGTAGGTGTGCATTTTTTCCTTTTTTTTAATTCCCAGTTCCTTTTTTTTTTAGTGTAGCTTTTGGTTTGGAAGTGTTGCGTTAAAGTTTTGTCTGTGGGTGGGAGGGGGGGGGGGGGGTGGGGGGGGGGGAGAGGGAGCAGCCATAGGTATAGTCATCTGTAGGTGTTGTGCATTTTTCCCTTCCCCCCCCAGTTCCTTTTTTTTTTTAGTGTAATTTTTGGTTTTGAAGTGTCACGTTAAAGTTTTGTCTGTGGGTGGCTTCCCTTTTTTTTCCAGTTCTTTTTTTTAGTGTAGTTTTTGGTTTTGGTTGTAAGTGTTGCATTAAAGTTTTGTCTGGGGTGGGGGAGGGAAGTGGGGGGGAGGGGGGGGTCTTTTTTGTTGTTATATTCACAATGTGGCACAAATCCAACATCAACTCTTGTCAAGAGTGCTAAAATTTTGGCACAACTTTTCTTTTTGGGGTTGTTGTTTTTTTTTAGCAAGTCTCAAGTCTGGTCAGTTTCTGCTATATATAATTTAAGGGGATGTATGCTTTAAGTTTAACATGTATTTTTTTATCTTCTGCATGTGTGTGTGTGTGTATACAGTGCATGAAGGAAATTAAGGCACTGGCAGGTCTGCACTTGGAGTTGACCTGGGAGATCGTAAAAAGTCCCCACATGCAAAAATCTCACCTTCAATGAACCTCTATCCAAGAAAAAAAAATTTTAATTTAAAATTACAAAAATTTGCTAAATAGACTAAAGAATATATTGCTTTCAGCTTCTGCCCCCTCTTTCCCCTTCCATTTACAAAAAAAAATCATTTTTATTCCTCAACTCTTATGTGTGTTATGGAGTACAGGAGTATTGTATTTGCACTAACGCACACATTAATATTTTTTTAAAAATAATTTTAAAAAGGCAAAGACTGAAATGTGCACACTGTATGTTTGTTGAAACCATGGCAGTCTAGTGCATATTTTATCACACACTGTAGTGTATTATGCCATGATGACGTACAGTTTCATGTTTGGCTTGTAACGGTGGAGTTTTGGTTTGAGTGTGTAGTTTTGGCTTAGGTGTTTTTTGGCTTGGTGGGATTAGTTGAATAATTGTGTAATTTTTGTTTATTTGTTTTGTTTTTGTTGTGGTGAGTTTAGTTGGTGGTTTTTGTTGGTGTAGTGAGGCTATAGTCTGAAAGAGTTAAAAGTTTCAAGAAAATCGGTTAAATAGATGTGTCCCTGAAGTTGGAATGTGGCTACCTTAGTGGTGGATAAAAATGTTCGCGTATGCAAAATCTCACCATTGCTGAACCTCAGAGTGCTAGCCAAGAAACAAAACAAAATAAATAGAAAGTAAAGAAAATGACAACAACAAACATACATCCTTCGGATGAGACTATAAACCAAGGCCCCGTGTGCGAACGCACGCAGAACATCTTGCGCACACGTTAAATCCTGTTCCACTTTTCGAAAGAGTAGGCCATTGTGTGCCGGTGGGGACAGATGACAAAATGTACAAAACCGCATACACACGGGGGACTGGATGTAAAAATCACATGAGTACTTATTCCATTATCCTCGATATAAAAGAATAAATAAAAATAAATAATACAGAAAAGAAAGATTCATATGGTAATTTTCTCCAAGCTGTCAACTCATTTACAGAGATTTTTCAGTTAGCTTAAATCAGAGAATAAAAACCCCCAAAAACCCAAACTACCTGCCAACTAGACACAACTTCATTTCAAACTTTGTTGTGTCGTTTCATGAGAAACGTTTCACAGTGATCTGTAAAATTTTGTGTTTTGCGTTGTTGTTGTCGTAAACTTACGTTTTTGTCTTGTATTACGGTGACTTTTGTTTTTCAGTATATTTCATTCACTTGCTGTTGTTTTAATGTCGGTTTTTGGTTTTTGATACTGTGACTAAATATCTGGATTGCTTTGATGCTGATATATAATAATAATAATAATAATAATGTATGGAATTCATATAGCGCTAAATCTTGTAAAGCAACAAATCAAAGCGCTCAGATGACATTTTTTATATATATATAGTTTACATTGTTGAAGTAGAACAAGAAATTCATTCTTAAGAAATTTGAAATGGTAGAATCAGAAGCACTAGCTTATCTTTGTAAATAAAAAGTGTGTTGAATCATAAAGTGAGCACTGATAGCATGCTATAAAAGAAGTGACTTGAAGAGTATGTGGGTGTACGTAGCTGAATATTTTTGTAGTCAAATTTGTTGATAAAGCATTGAGGTTTTCACTCGTTACAGCACCAAATATTGGACCAAAAATACAACACAGCGCATTCCACCTTACTTTTTAACTGAGAATGCAGGAGAATGATAGAAAATGACCTCAACAGTCTATTATCCTTCAACACAGACAACGCAAATAATGATGTATGAAGATTCCTGGTAGGCCTTGTGAATTCTTGTGCCCATCACCATCCCCAACCGACAACTATCTGTCTAGTGCCTACAAAAGACCACCGACATCAACATCGTCGGAAAAAGCAGTGGAACTGGAATGGGCATATCAGCAAAGAAAACCAAAGTGACATCACCCAGAGAAAAGACACAAGACATTATGCCTTTTTTTCTGTTTTTTTTCTCCATTTTATTCTTTTATATCGAGGATAATAGAATAAGCACGTATGTGCTTTTTTTACATCCAGTCCCCGTGGTGTATGTGGTTTTGTAAATTCTGTCATCTGTCCCCACCGGCACGTAATGGCCTACTCTTACGAAAAGCGGAACAGGATTTAACATGTGCGCAAGATGTTCTGCGTGCGTTCGCACACGGAACCTTGGTTTTTACATCTCATCTGAAGGACTTTTGGGGAGAGTGGAGTCTGCACTGATGTTAACTCCAGGGGGAAAATATCCCCTTGAACAGGAATCAAACCCGGGTCGTCAGATTGCAAGCGCAATGTTCTAACCACTAAGCTATCCAGTCCCCCTTTATTCCATTTACTCCGTGAGGAACCCTCGGATTACCGCTCTGAAGAGCTTCCCACCAGGTTCCTCCAGTGAAAGACCCTGGCAACAGAAACGGTGAAGCAAGAACTCAGATCTCCTGAATCTCACCTGGGGTGCTTTTAACACAAGAGGCTGACAGGGGGGCGAGGGAAGACTGGAGCGGAGTTTGGCAGTGGTGGGGGTTGCTGGTTCGTGTCCATGGAGGGGTGGTAGTGATTTATTTTATTTTAATTTTATTTCATACCACTTTTAAGTCACGAGATTTCTCTGCGTGAAATTCAGGCTGCTCTCCCCAGGGGAGAGCGCGTCGCCACAAGAGCAGTGCCACCCTTTTTTTTTTTTCTTTTGGTCTGCAACTGTATTTGTTTCCCTATCAGAGTGGCTTTTTTTCTAAGAATTTTGCCAGGGATAACTCTCTTGTTGCCGTGGGTTCTTTTACGTGCGCTGAAAATTTTGTGTAACACACAGGACCTCGGTTTATTGTCTCATCTGAAAGACTAAGCACCCAGACCACCACTCATGGTCTAATGGATGGGGGGAAAAGTTTCGAGCCCAAACGGGATACGAACCACCGCACACTTCCGACTTCCGACCCGGACTTTTCGCATTCTAGACAGGCGCGTTACCTCTAGACCACCGATCCACTGTGTGGTATTGATGGTGATGTGTGTGGTTCTGAATTGAGCAGTGGTGGGGGTTGCTGGTTCGTGTCCATGGGGCGAGGGGTGATAGTGATGTGTGTGGTATTGACGGTGATGTGTGTGGTTCTGAATTGAGCAGTGGTGGGGGTTGCTGGTTCGTGTCCATGAGGCGAGGGATGATAGTGATGTGTGTGATATTGACGGTGATGTGTGTGGTTCTGACTTGACTGTTGCAGGGCCCACATCAAACAGCTGTGTGACACCATGACTAAGCAGATCATCTCCAGGGCGTTCTATGGATGTGAGTGCTCTGTCTGTGAACTAGTGGTTGTGTCAAGAAAAAAAGGAGAGTGTTGGTTAAAAGTGTGGTTTGTGTGTGTGTGGAGTAGTTGTGTGTGTGTGTATGTCTGTGTGCGTGTGTGTGCTTATGGCTGTGTGTGTGTGAGTACATGTGTGTGGGTTGTGTGTGCCTGTATGTGTGTGCTTATGAATGTGTGTGGGTGTGTGCATGTGCAGAGAGAGTTTTGGTAAAAGTTTGGTTGTGTGTGGAGTAGTTGTGTATGTGTGTGTGTGCTTATGGCTGTGTGTGTGTATGTGAGTACGTGTGTGTGTGTTGTGTGTGCCTGTGTGTGTGTGCTTATAAATGTGTGTGGTGTGTGGGGGTGTGTGCATGTGTGTGCGCGCATGCGGCACGCATGCTTATGATTCCGTTTTCAAGAAAGAGCAAGCAGAAATAACCATAACCAAGTACAAAACCAACAGAGACTTCAACCATCAGGATTCAGATTAATTCCTTTCAAGTGAAAAAAAACAATGTTTGTGTGTGCGTGTATGTGTGTGTGTGTGCGTGTATGTATGTGTGTGTGTGAGTGAGTGGTGGTGTGTGTGCGCGTGGGTGTGTGTGCGTGTGTTTGTGTGTGTGTGTGTGTGCATGCGTGCGTATGTGTGTATGTGTGTGTGCATGCGTGCGTGTGTTGTTTGTGTGAGTGCATGCGTGCGTGCGTGTGTGTGAGTGCATGTGTGTTTGTGTGTGTGCGTGCGTGGTGCATGCACGTTTGTGTGTGTGCGTGCGTTGTGTGTGTGTTGTGAGTGTGTGTATGTGTTTGAGTGTGTGTGTGAGTGCGTGTATGTATGTGTGTGTGTTGTGTGTGTGTGTGTGCGTGCGTGTGTGTGTGCGTGCATGTGTGTGTGCGTGCATGTGTGTTTGTGTCTGTGTGTGTGCGTGCGCGCGTGTGTGGTATGTGTGTGTGCGTGCGTGGTGTGTGCGTGCACGCGCGTGCGTGCATGCACGTGTGTATATGTGTGCCTATGTGTGTGGTTCAGGGCTGGCTCACTGTCGTCACCTGAAGACGGTGCGCACGCACCTATCAGGTCTGGTGTACCACGCCATCGTGGCCGTCAACGACCCTGAGGACGCCAGCGCTGGCTTGACCCCGGAGAAGTGGGCCAACATCTGCGTCAACGGAGTGGTCAGTTGGTTTGGGGGGTTTACATTTTTTTCTTCTTCTTCTTGGTGTAGTTCAGATCAGTTACGGTTTATTAGACACAGGTCTTAAAGGGGCCAAAATCATGTGGGTTTTTTTTTTATAGATAAAACATTGCTAGATGCAGATATGGAGATTTTCCGTGCGTGAATTTAAAGAATTTAGGTTGTAAAATGTGTATACTTAAAAATAGTATGGAGTCATTAATACTGTTTGCCTATCGTTATGCGATGAACTCTTGCTTTTCAGTTACTGTTAGTATTCATATTATTTTGGGGTGTATTGATGTTAGGTTTATTCTCCTGGTCAATTTGTTTGTAATATTCCATACCCCCAAAAGGGGTGAAAGGAATGAAATCTTGTGTTCATATGTTCATGTGTTTGTTTGTATGTGAGCAGGAGATTATATGTGCATGATTATGTATGCTCAGACTTGTTCCACAGGCAAGTACATACATACATATTATCATGCACAGTGTTGGACGGCCAGTAACTCTGTGGTGTGTGTGGTGACAGGTGAAAAACTCGGGGGAGGTGTACCGACTGGTCTACTATGGAGGAGTGTCTCACGACCTCAGGAAAGAGGTTTGTCAGATTATTCGTAGACAGCTGTCTTTGGTTTCTGGGTCGTCGTGTGGAAACTTATGCCATTTCTTGTTGTGATTGATGGGTTTGGCATTCTAATATATGGAATTTATATAGCGCTGAATCTTGTAAAAGAAACAAATCGAAGCGCTTGCACTCCATCATTTACACGCATGCAACTTTCCTCAAATAACACAAGATATTTTAAGTTTAAGCACGCACACGCACACACACACACACACACACGCACGCACACACACACACACACACACACACACAGGTGGTGATGAAGGATGCTGTTGAAAAAGTAGGAACAGATATGAGGGGAAAGTGTCAGGTAGGAAATAAGTACGTTTTGAGGCTGGATTTGAAGGTATCAAGTGAAGGCTGTTGTAGCGAAGTGAAAGAGGAAGTTCATTCCAGGTGGATGGACCAAGAACAGAGAAAGAGCGACGGCCAACAGTTCTAAGATTTATTGAATGATGTTTGGTAACTTTCACAGTGGTCGTTTCTTGTTTTTGTCCTCCGTGGGGTATGGATGTATATATAGATATAGATTTATATAGATATATATGGGTATAGACTGCACTGGTTTGGGCACGTTCAACGGAAAGCAGACCACCACATCATAAAAAGAGCAATGAACTTCGTAGTGGATGGAAAGAGACCAAAAGAAAGAACCTAGCAAGAACTAGGCTGCCTGTATTGCAGATGATCTTAGAGAAAGGGGCATGAATAAGGAGGAAGCTCAAAACAGAGAGAGATGGAGAAGGCTCATCAATGTAAAACCTCCCCTGGGAGAAACATGACAAAAAAGAAAGAAGAAGAAGTGGGGTATTGATGGTTGCAGTTTGTTTTACAGATTTAAGAATTGGTGTGTGTGTATAGGTGTGTACATTTGAATTTGTGTAAGCTTTTAATAGTTACTGGCTGCATGACTCTGTAAGAATATGTTGGATGCAAGCGCTGTGATTTGTCATTGCAAGATACAAATTTCATTTATTATTATTATTTAAGCGCTTTGATTTGTTTCTGCAAGATCTAGCGCTATGTAAATTCCATTTATTATTATTATTATTATTTAAGTGCAGAATTTTGTTTCTTTGTTTGATGGTGGTTGGGATTTTCGTGGTCGTTTGAATTTAGCGTCTCAATAATCGACGGTGTCACAGAATTTTGTTTCTTGATTTTATGCTGTTAAGCTTGCTGGGGGGTTTCAGAGTGTGGTATCTTTTCAGTGAAAACTGCTTGTGTGACTTTAGGTTGTTTGTTGCATAGCATGGGAATTTTGTCAACAGAGTTGGGTTGTTTTTTGGTGGTGGTTTTTCTTTTTTTTTTGGTGGGGGTGGGGGGTGTTCATGTAAACGTATGTGGATTTTTGTAGACTATTTCTATTGTAAATGGCATTTCACATTTTTTACATGATATTTTATGGGCTTTTTTCTGGGTTTTTTCTTCTTTCTTTTCCCTTTTCTCTCTCTTTCTGTGTTTTTTTCCATTCTTTTCTTTTTCTCTAGCCTTTCCTCCTTTCTTTAAATTTACAAAACCGCATACACACGGGGACTGGATGTAAAAAAGCACATAAGTGCTTATTCCATTATCCTCGATATAAAAGAATAAATAAAAATTTTTAAAAAATTTTAAATGGCACAAACAGACTTTCAAACTTTTGCGAGAATTCACATACCAAGCACGTAAATTCACCACAAATTTGCCTACTTGACATGTAAATGCTTGTTATGATTTGGTTGTTTAGGGTTTGGGTTGTGTTTTTTTTAATTTAAAAAATTTGTTTTCATCACACCAGAAGGATTTTTAGACATTTCGTGAGTAGATATTTTATCCTTTTTTGGGGGGGGGTATCCTTTTTCTTTCATTTCTTACCTCAATTCCGTGATTTAAAAAAAAACAAAAAAAAACTAAAGATTTACACTTTTCTCCCGAAGGTGTGGCCATACCTGCTGGGCCACTACAAGTTCAAGAGCACGCCCCAAGAGCGGGCCACTCTGGACGAGCGGTTACGCACGGAGTACGAGCGCATCATGTCGGAGTGGCTGGCCGTGGAGGCCATCATCCGGCAGCGAGACAAGGAGGTGGTGGCCGCCAATCTGGCCAAGCTGTCGCAGGTCCGTTTCTGCAGTGATCTAGGAACATTTGTTTCTGCAGAGATCTGGGGAAAATTTGTTTCTGCAGAGATCTGGGGAAAATTTGTTTCTGCAGAGATCTGGGAAAATTTGTTTCTGCAAAGATCTGGGAAAATTGTGGATTTAACTGTCGCAGGTCTGTTTCTGCAGAGATCTGGGAAAAATGTTGTTGTGGGTTTAACTGTAGTGGGTCTGTTTCTGCAGAGATCTGGGAAAATTGTTTCTGCAAAGATCTGGGAAAATTTGTTTCTGCAGAGATCTGGGGAAAATGTTGTTGTGGGTTTAAAAACTGTAGTGGGTCTGTTTCTGCACAGATCTGGGAAAATTTGTTTCTGCACAGATCTGGGAAAATTTGTTTCTGCAAAGATCTGGGAAAATTGTTTGTGGGTTTAACTGTCGCAGGTCTGTTTCTGCAGAGATCTGGGAAAATTTGTTTCTGCAGAGATCTTGGAAAATTTGTTCCTGCAAAGATCTGGGAAAATTGTTGAGGGATTAACCCTAGTGGCGCGGTTCCCGGAATATTCCGGGAAAGGCGGGTCTAGGCTGTGTGGCGGATCCCGGAATATTCCGGGATGACGTGGGTGGTCATAGTTGAAAGCTTACTTTCGCTTTCAAAGGTCAGCCAATGAATGTTAAGGCCGTTGTAGGCCCGCAGAAAGGGGTGAAGGTCGTTTGACACACACAAGCAACGAAGAATTTGATTGGTTAAGAGTGTATTTTAATTTTTTTTCGGACCAGCCAAGATCGTCTTCAACAAAAATGGCGGCCAGCGTTTGCACTAGAATTTCTTCAAGCGTTTTTCGAGCTTTTTTACAAAATTGACAGCTAGGAGGAGTTTTAGAGGCTGGATTTGGTTGAAATAAACAATGAGAGAGACGATGAGGTAAGGATTGTGGAATATTTTTGAAAAACTTGGTAAAAATCGATCGCGATCGGACTGAATCGAGCGGTGCTAGTTTTGCTGGATGGACTTTTTCGCTACTCGGCGATTTCGACGTCACAGATTGTTTTACTTTATTTTGACGCAACGAGGCTTCGAAATAACTGTTGTTGAGTCAAATCGCTATGCTGCTGAGTACTTTGCATCACATGAAATCAAGCGATCTTTGTATTTTTGTCATAGAAAGCCACCACTTCGCACATTCCGCCATGACGGTCGCGATGGCGTCGATCCTGTCGCTGAACTTTTCCGAGTATTTGGTGACCGATAAAGCGATACAAACTCCTTATTTTTTGAAAACTAATGTCAAGAAATAGTGTTTACCTAATCATGACATTTATGCACCGCAAGAACTTTGCTTATCGTGTTAAAATCGATCCGGGGCCCTGACAGTGGAACAGTGATCGGTAGTGCGAACATGATTTTTTTTTTTTGATTTTTTTTTTACATAATCATAAACACTACACACTATTATAAAATTATACTCATTTAAAAGCATATTATCTCTTCTTTCCAGTGATCTGTAGCTTAACACATTTAATTCAGTTTTATATATCAATATCAAGGGTTGTTTGAGCCCACCCTGCTCCAAAACAATGCTAGCCAATGTTAATTCAGCCAATAGAAGTGAGGCTTGTTGCTGTTTATTTAGCGCTACTAGGGTTAACTGCCGCAGGTCTGTTTCTGCAGAGATCTGGGAAAATTGTTGTGGGTTTAACTGTAGTGGGTCTGTTTCTGCAGAGATCTGGGAAAATTGTTGTGGGTTTAACTGTAGTGGGTTTGTTTCTGCAGAGATCTGGGAAAATTGTTGTGGGTTTAACTGTAGTGGGTCTGTTTCTGCAGAGATCTGGGAAAATTGTTGTGGGTTTAACTGTAGTGGGTTTGTTTCTGCAGAGATCTGGGAAAATTGTTGTTGTGGGTTTAACTGTAGTGGGTCTGTTTCTGCAGAGATCTGGGAAAATTGTTGTGGGTTTAACTGTAGTGGGTTTGTTTCTGCAGAGATCTGGGAAAATTGTTGTGGGTTTAACTGTAGTGGGTCTGTTTCTGCAGAGATCTGGGAAAATTGTTGTGGGTTTAACTGTAGTGGGTTTGTTTCTGCAGAGATCTGGGAAAATTGTTGTGGGTTTAACTGTAGTGGGTTTGTTTCTGCAGAGATCTGGGAAAATTGTTGTGGGTTTAACTGTAGTGGGTTTGTTTCTGCAGAGATCTGGGAAAATTGTTGTGGGTTTAACTGTAGTGGGTTTGTTTCTGCAGAGATCTGGGAAAATTGTTGTGGGTTTAACTGTAGTGGGTTTGTTTCTGCAGAGATCTGGGAAAATTGTTGTGGGTTTAACTGTAGTGGGTTTGTTTCTGCAGAGATCTGGGAAAATTGTTGTGGGTTTAACTGTAGTGGGTTTGTTTCTGCAGAGATCTGGGAAAATTGTTGTGGGTTTAACTGTAGTGGGTTTGTTTCTGCAGAGATCTGGGAAAAATTGTTGTGGGTTTAACTGTAGTGGGTTTGTTTCTGCAGAGATCTGGGAAAATTGTTGTGGGTTTAACTGTAGTGGGTTTGTTTTCTGCAGAGATCTGGGAAAATTGTTGTGGGTTTAACTGTAGTGGGTTTGTTTCTGCAGAGATCTGGGAAAAATTGTTGTGGGTTTAACTGTAGTGGGTTTGTTTCTGCAGAGATCTGGGAAAATTGTTGTGGGTTTAACTGTAGTGGGTTTGTTTCTGCAGAGATCTGGGAAAATTGTTGTGGGTTTAACTGTAGTGGGTTTGTTTCTGCAGAGATCTGGGAAAATTGTTGTTGTGGGTTTAACTGTAGTGGGTCTGTTTCTGCAGAGATCTGGGAAAATTGTTGTGGGTTTAACTGTAGTGGGTTTGTTTCTGCAGAGATCTGGGAAAATTGTTGTTGTGGGTTTAACTGTAGTGGGTCTGTTTCTGCAGAGATCTGGGAAAATGTTGTTGTGGGTTTAACTGTAGTGGGTCTGTTTCTGCAGAGATCTGGGAAAATGTTGTTGTGGGTTTAACTGTAGTGGGTCTGTTTCTGCAGAGATCTGGGAAATTTGTTGTTGTGGGTTTAACTGTAGTGGGTCTGTTTCTGCAGAGATCTGGGAAAATGTTGTTGTGGGTTTAACTGTAGTGGGTCTGTTTTTGCAGAGATCTGGGAAAAATTGTTGTTGTGGGTTTAAAAACTGTAGTGGGTCTGTTTCTGCAGAGATCTGGGGAAAAATTGTTGTTGTGGGTTTAACTGTAGTGGGTCTGTTTCTGCAGAGATCTGGGAAAATTTGTTGTTGTGGGTTTTTAATGTAGTGGGTCTGTTTCTGCAGAGATCTGGGAAAATATGTTGTTGTGGGTTTTTAACTGTAGTGGGTCTGTTTCTGCAGAGATCTGGGAAAAATGTTGTGGGTTTAACTGTTGGGGGTCTAATCTGTATTGCCGATGTTCTTAGAGAAAGGGGAATAAATAAGGAGGAAGCTCAAAGCAGAGAGAGATGGAGAAGGCTCATCAATGTCAAATCTCCCCTGGGAGAAACATGACAAAAAAGGAAGAAGAATGAATGATGCTGCAACTCATTTAGGTAGTGAGTTAAGCTTTAGTAGCATGTGCTTTGATTTGTCTGTGCAAGATACAGCGCTATATAAATTCCATTTATTATTATTATTATTTTTATTATTTTTTGTCCTTCATTGTTTAGGGTAAAGCTATTGCACTTTCGTAAGAATCCTGATAATCATGCGCTGAGTGAAACAACATTGTTCATTTTTGCGTTCCGTCCTGTCCAAAATTTTGCTTTTGGAGCATTTGAGTAGAAGCTGGGGAGCGTTGGAAATACTAGAATGTGTAGTTTATTTCGAATAACAAAATAAATTTCAAAAGAGAAGAACAAAAACGGTTCACATACCAGTTCAAGCCACATGCTTTTGTCACTCTCTCTCTCTCTTCTCTCTCTCTCTCTCTCTATCTCTCTCTCTCTCTCTCTCTCTCTCTCGTACCCACTAAAACGACTGTAAAACGGAGTCCTAGCATGTTATGAAGATGGCTATATGCTTTTTTTTTGTGGCAAAACAGAATTTTACATACAGGGCATGATAGCAATAAAAGCTCTACATTTTTTAATTTCACATTATTCTTCTTCTTCCTTTTTTGTCATGTTTCTCCCAGGGGAGGTTTGACATTGATGAGCCTTCTCCATCTCTCTCTGTTTTGAGCTTCCTCCTTATTTATGCCCCTTTCTCTAAGATCATCTGCAATACAGGTAGCCCAGGTCTTGCTAGGTCTTCCCTTTTGGTCTCTTTCCATCCACTACGAAGTTCATTGCTCTTTTTATGATGTGGTGGTCTGCTTTCCATTGAACGTGCCCAAACCAGCGCAGTCTATTGCTACTAGCTACAGACTTCAGATCATCAACTTTGCACATTCTCCATAGTTCTTCATTCGTGATCCTGTCTTCCCATTTGATCTTTGTCATGTAGCGTAGCATTTGGTTTTCACAGCTCTTCAACAAACGTTTGACGGTTTTTGTGAAAACCCACATCTCCGAACCATACAGGAGAACAGGTCTGATGCAGGCCTTGTATATCAGACAGCGTCTCTCCAGTGGGATTTTCTGATTTCCGAACAGACTTGCCAATTCTTTCCTATTTTATCCAAGCACTCGCAATCCTGGTTCTGACAGCTAACTCAGATTTTGCATGGCAGCTCACCATCTCTCCCAGGTAGCAGAATTCGTCTACCACTTCTATCTTCCCTCGTTCAAATTCTAGCCCCTTCTTTCCTGCATCAATCAAAAAATATAATCACAGCTGTCCGTTTCCCCCATTCACAGCTGCTGTTCATTCCATTCCATCCCAGCCCAGCTGGTGCTAATTGTAGCAGAAAACTGACCGCACTTGGGACTCAGGGTAAAAGTTAAAGGAGGAGCACACTAATTTTAACACAGAACCTTGAACTTAAGCGAGGCTGGATTCTGCTCACTGCGCGACGCCTTCCACTAAACACTCACCCACCCTCTCTCTCTCTCTCTCCCTCTCTCCTCCCCTCCTCCCAGGAAAGCACAGACGGGCACATACCGCTGGTGCGCAAGGACTCCTCCCTGAGCAACGACGTCTTCGAGTCCTTCGAGTCCGAAGAACTCTCCCACCCGGAAACGGTGCAGGAAGAGAGCTCCACAGCCCTGACCACCCCCACAGACGACCGCAAGGCCAGCCTGGAACTGGGGGTCATCGTCGGGGCCCTGAGGTCGGACAAGGTCAGCCAGACGGACGCTGCCACCACCACCGCCCCAACCTCCTCCCCGCGCCGCGCCAAAGCCTCCATCGAGGACAGTCCGGATGACGGCTTGGGCGACTCCATCGCCCGCGGAGGGTCCCTGACGGACCGATCCAAGCTGGATTCCATGGAGGACACGGATGTGGTCTACTCACCGCGGCCCGACGGCGCCGCGTCGTCGTCGGAGAAGTTTGCGGTGACGAAACTGTCGGTGGACAGCGCGGTGATGGAAGACGCCTCCTCGGCCCTCCCTTCTCCTGGGCCGACCATGATGATGGTAGCGGTGGCAGCAGCAGCGCAGGATTACGCCTCGCATTCCAGCGTGGATGGGGGCTCGGAAGGGGAGGAGGAGGAAGAGGAGGAGGAGGAGAGGAAGGAGGAGGAGGAGGAGGGTGGTGAGGGGGAGGAGGATGGGGAGCGGAAGTCGATGTCTCGGCAGACGGAGGCGCTGGGGGTGGACGGGGGTGCAGGTGTGAACCAGGGTGTTGAGCACGAATCTCTTGGTTTGTTGGTTTCTTCTTCTTTTTGGTTGTTTTGTTTTGTTTTTTTTCTTGTTTGCCCCCGCTTCTTCGGTTTGTGGAAGTGTGGGGTGAATGTGTGTGGGGGTGTTGAGTGTGTGGGTGGATGGGTTGAGTGTGTGTGTGTGGTGAGTGTGTGTGAGTGGGTTGAGTGTGGGTTGTGTGAGTTAAGGTTGAGTGTGTGTGGGTGGGTCTGAGTGTAGGGGTGGGTGGGGGTGAGTGAGTGTGGGTTGAGTGTGTGTGTGTGGTGAGTGTGTGTGGGTGGGTTGAGTGTGTGTGGGTGTGTGTGTGTAGGTTGTTTGGGTTGAGTGTGTGTGTGGGGTGAGTGTGTGTGGGTGGGTTGAGTGTGGTGTGTGAGTTTGGGTAGTGTTTGTGGGTGTGTGTAGGTTGTTTGGGTTTGAGTGTGGGGTGAGTGTGTGTGTGTGGGGTTGAGTGTGGGTGGGTGAGTGTGGGTGAGTGTGTGAGTTTGGGTGGTTTGTGTGTGAGTGTGTGTGTGTGTTTTGTTCATTTGTGCTATTTTGCTTGAGCATTTCTTTTTTTTGTTTCTCAGAATAAATGTGACATGAGTGCAGTTTATAGTGGTAAATTTTGGAATAGGACAATTTTTGTTGTTGTTTTGAAAAAGAGAACCAAAATTACCCAGAAAAGAAATAAAAGATCCACACACAAAAAACCCAACCAAGCCAGAACTCAAGAAATGTTGAACTAGGGAGAGGAAAGGGGAATAAAATGGCGGTTTCACATCAGAAACATGATAAAAACAAAACATCACTGACGACATGGCTTGAGATCTGCTAGAATAGTTTAATTTAAATATAAAGAAAATGGGGATTTGAGAAAATCTGCAGCACTTTTGTAAAACTCTGAAATAGTAGATACAATCACAATTTTGAACGTTGTGAAAGATGACATCTGTCTCTTATTAACCTTGCTCAATGGAAGACCTAAAATGAAGCTGGGGATGTATCAAAATTATCAGGTTTTTGAAACTTTTTATTTTTTTAACAAATGACGATTCTCTCATCCATTGAATGTTATGACAGAGCAGGATATGGGTCTGTGTCAAGCATAAGGGTCAGTATCGAGCGTAATGAAAGCATATTATTCTCCTGTTGGCTTCACCATGTTTGGCATTAGCCGCTGCACCCAGTGATACCAACGTGTCCCTAGGCATAGGTTATGATCCAGTGTAACGGAAAAAGAACTTTTCACTTTTCTTCTTCTTCATCGTTGAATGCTCAGACAGCAACTATTGTTTGTCTGTCATATGAGCGAACAATGTGCGGGCGATGCCGTCAAGCGCCTGACAAATCAGGCCCAGCACATCCGACTTCAGCGTGGGAGAGAATTGTTTTTATTTTACGTCTTTCTGGAAAAAAAGGCAGGAGAATGGACCAAGAAGGCAGAAAATAGACAAGGAAGGGAATGACAGACAGAAAAGGAACTAGGCAGAAACAAAGAGAGTGATGGAGAAGAGGAAATTTGTAGCACAGAATTTCCGGAATGTGGGGATGCTGTTTATACTGATAGGCTTCCCGGCATCCTGAGGAGAACTTGTTTGAAATTATTGATAAAAGCTGGAAGGCGGGATAAAATAACTGTTATATTGAAATAATCCAACATACCTCATCTGTAGGGAGAATTTGGAAGGGGTAGGAAGGGTGCTTTTGTTAAGGTTTACAGTTTTATTACTTGCTTGCATGTGTGTTGTGATTGGGTTTGTTTGGTTTTTTTAATCTGTATGTATGAATGGGTGCTGTGTTTGTTTGTGTTGTTGGTATACATGTATATTCTTGTGCATGTGTTGGTATGTGTGTGTGTGTGAGAGAGAGAGAGAGTGTGTGTGGGAGAGTGTGTGTGTGTGTGTGTGTCTGGAGGGAGGGTCGGGTTGGGGTTCACATTTGCCCATGAGAGAGTGCGGGTGTGTGCATTTTCAAACGTGTGTTGATCCGTGTGCATGATTGCATGTGTTTGGTGATATTTTTTCATCAGTCATGTTTGTACATTTTTCAGTTTTGTCTCACAAGAACTTGACTTTCCTTTTTTCTTTTTTTTTGTTTTAAATCAAATCTGAATACAGTATCATTTGTGTTGTGTGCATTTATAACTATTCAATTCCTAGTTTATCCTATTTTTAAAAATTTTTAAAAACCAACATTTTTGACATCTTTCTCAAGTTGTCTTTGCTGGTATAAAACAGCTTATTTGGATTACAGTTTGAAATGTTTACATGGCGTTGTCATAATTCATGTCCTTGATTAACCCCCCAAAAAATTAGGTAAGATATCATTGTAATCTTTTATGTGTCTCATCACATTGTATGTGTGTTATCTGATAATTCAACAGAAAAGAGAAAAATGATAAGAGAGCAGAGTCAATTTCATGCAGAGAAATCTGCCACGACTCAAAAAGTGGTTTGCAGATAACAATACAAATTAAAAACCACAGAGAAACCAAGCAGAAATTCATGTCAATATGTGATCTCAAAACACTGTAGATCTTTATTTTTCGCCTAGCCCCTGTATACCTTATTCTTATCAGCCGTCATATCTCGGTGACTACATGAGAAAATTGTTGTATGGCTTCTTTCAAATAGTATACCTCACTGGAGGGCAGGGTAGTCTAGTGGTTAGAGTGTTGCTTTCAAGATATGACGGCCCAGGATCGAACCACTGTGGAGGCGCCCATTTTAGGGTATTTTACCCAGGAATTAACATCAGTATTAACTCCACTCCCATGAAAGTTTGGATGAAGCTAAAAACTGAGTCCCTGTGTGCAATCGCACTCAGAACACCTTGCAAAAAGGTAAAGGGTGTCCCATAACCTATAAGGTCACAGGGGAGTGAGGCGTCAGAGACCTCAACTTCTACAGGGACCAGCATATTAAGGGCGGCACCCATCTCCTCTCCCTCGCTGCTTTACCTTCCCTGACCCTAAAGAGGGCAGGTACCCATTTACAGCTGGGGGGGGAGCTGTACAGAAGCCAAGGTGCGAAAACGGTCACCCATCCAACTGGTAACCACGCTCGACGCTGCTTAACTTGGCTGGGGGAAAGCGAGTGCTCCGACCACTGAGCTAGCCCGTTCCCCTCATCTTGCGCACTCGTTACAAACCTGCTCTGCCTTTCAGAAGAAGGCGATTTTTGTGCCAGGAGGAACACACGACAAAACGAAAATAATTTATAGAAAAAAACATGCACCCTGTGTCATGTTTAGACACCATCCATGAAGTCAGAGTGCAGCTGCCTTCATGGCAGCTTAACATGGTGACATATATCTTGCAAAAATATCGTCATTAGTCAACCTTGGAGCTCTAGCCAAGGAACACCACTACCACCATCCCATCCCACCCCCTCCAAAAAAAAGAACAAAAACAAAAACAAAACCACACACACACACACACAAGATTTTTGTCAAATATCACTTAATGTGAAAAGACGTTAAACTAAAGAAGAAACGCACACAAGAAAACCTCATCTTATAGGCAGTCGCACTCGAAAACTTCAGAGAATTTCTTGTTTTTCAATTCCCCCCAATTTTTTTTTTTTTTTTTTTTTTGGGGGGGGGGGGTAACCTTTGCTGCAGAAGATATAGGAGAGGGGTGGGGTAGGGTGCTATAATATTATGTGGATTGTGAGGTTCATGTGGTTGCGGTTGGCTGTTGCAGAGAGCAGTCGAAGGTTGTCGGCGTCCAAAGAAAGTCTGATGTCTCCGGCCTCTCCAGCCTCCAATGGGGGCGTCTACTCTGTGAGAGTCTTTTGGCTTTGGTTATTTTTATTGTGTTGTGATGGGGGTATGTGTGTGTGTAAGGGGGGGGGGGGGGGGGGGGGTGGAGTGAGTGGTGTGTGTGGAGAGAGTGTGTGTGTGCTGATGAGAGAGAGTGATGGAGTGTGTATGTGTGTTTTCGATTTTAATTTTATCATGTGCGTGCATGTGTATAGATCTTCCTTTTTTGTCATGTATCTCCCAGGGGAGGTTTGACATTGATGGGCCTTCTCCATCTCTCTCTGTTTTGAGCTTCCTCCTTATTCATGCCCCTTTCTCTAAGATCATCTACAATACAGGTAGCCCAGGTTTTGCTAGGTCTTCCCTTTGGTCTCTTTCCATCCACTACGAAGTTCATTGCTCTTTTTATGATGTGGTGGTCTGCTTTCTGTTGAACGTGCCCAAACCAGTGCAGTCTATTGGTACTACTACTAGCTACAGACTTCAGATCATCAACTTTGCACATTCTCCATAGTTCTTCATTCGTGATCCTGTCTTCCCATTTGATCTTTGTCACGTAGTGTAGCATTCGGTTTTCACAGCTCATCAGAGCACTTGCGTGTGTATAGATGTACATTTATATATGTATCCATCCATTCATTCATCCATCCATCCCTCCCTCTGTTTTAATCTGTAAATAGTTGCACAAATCTTCTTCAATGAATGCTCAGGCAGCAGCTATTGTCTGTCATACGAGCGACATTGCATTGCACTGCCGTTGAGTGCCTGACAAGTCAGGCCCAGTGCATCCGACTTCAGCGTGGGAGAGAATTGTTTTCTTTTAAGTCTTTCTGGAGAAAAAAGGCAGGAGAATGGACCAAGAAGGCAGAAAAATAGACGAGAAGGAGGTGACAGGAAGACAAGGAACAAGGCAGAAACAAAAAGAGGGATAAAAAAGATGGAATTCCTGGCACAGATTTTCCAGAAGGTGAAGATGCTATCTGTACTGACAAACCGCCGCCATACCCATGGGGAGCACAGCTTAAATGAGATATACAATGTTACAAGGTGACAGCCCAATACAGCCTCTGCGGTCAGCGGGTCTATAAACAAGATTGGATTGGTTTGGATTAAAATATCTTGAGTGCAGGCACTTTGCCTGGGTCTTATTGTCCGGTTCTTCCAGTACAAGAATAATTTTAATTATTCTGTGTGTGTGTGTGTGTTTATTTATTTTAATTTAATTTAATTTTATTCTTTTATATCAAGGATAATGGAATAAGCACTTATGTGCTTTTTTACATCCAGTCCCCTGTGTGTATGTGGATTTGTGAATTCTGTCATCTGTTCCCGCCAGCACACAATGGCCTACTCGTACGAAAAGCGGAACAGGGTTTAACATGTGCGCAAGATGTTCTGCGTGCGTTCGCACACGGGACCTCGGTTTACAGTCTCATCCGAAGGACTTTTGGGGAGAGTGGAGTCTGCACTAATGTTAAGGAAGGAAGGTGGCAGGATGGTTAAGACGTTTGCCTGCCAACAAGTAAACCGTGGGGATCTGGGTTCGATTCCCAGCCTCACCCTTTCTTCCCAGTTTGACAAAAAAATTGAACTGAATTTCAAAGTCCTTCGGATGAGACTATAAATCGAGGCCCCGTGTGCGAACACATGCAGAACATCTAGCGCACACGTTAAATCCTGTTCTGCTTTTCGAAAGAGTAGGCCATTGTGTGCCGGTGGGAACAGATGACAAAATTTACAAAACTGCATACACACAGGGACTGGATGTAAAAAAGCACATGAGTGCATATTCCATTATCCTCAATAAAAAAAAAAATTTTTAAACTCCAGAGGAAAATATCCCCTTGAACGGGAATCGAACCCGGGTCGTTAGATTGCAAACGCAATGTTCTGACCACAAGGCTATTTCGTGTGTGTGTGTGTAGATATATATGATTTGTTGCTTTACAAGATTCAGCGCTATATAAATTCCATACATTATTATTATTATTATTACTGTGTGTGTGTGTTGTGTTACAGGCCGAGTTGTTGGACAGTGTGGCACTGAACCTTCACCGTATCGACAAAGACGTGCAGCGGTGCGACCGCCACTACTGGTACTTCAGCGACGAAAACCTGGAGAAACTGCGCAACATCATGTGCACGTCAGTTTTCCCTTTTCTTGTGTGTGTTGTGTGTATGTGTGTTTTATTTATTTTAATTTTATTCTTTTATATCGAGAATAATGGAATAAGCACTTATGTGCTTTTTTACATCCAGTCCCCGCGTGTATGTGGATTTGTAAATTCTGTCATCTGTTCCCACCGGCACACAATGGCCTACTCTTACAAAAAGCGGAACAGGATTTAACGTGTGCGCAAGATGTTCTGCGTGTGTTCGCACACGGGGCCTCAGTTTATAGTCTCATCCAAGGTAATAGATAATAGACCTTCAGAACAGCAGCAGATGTGCGATCTGATGTAAGCATATAAAAATTGTTTTATAATAATAATATTAAAAAATGGAACTTATCTAGCGCTGTATCTTGCAAAGATAAATCAAAGCGCATGCATTCAACCTAATCTTACACAGTCATGCAACCAATGACAAATAATCAATAGTTTAAACAAACAGATATTACAAACATTGTATGCTGCAGACCAAAATCTATGAAATAAAATTGCAATAGTCAAATGTTTTTCAAAAGCGCAAGGTCATATACTTTAGCAGGGTGATAGGACATGGGTTTGTGAAGGTGGGATAGTTCTGATATGAAACAGGAGGGGGGAAATCTTAGGTTTGAAATAAATATGTCTTGAGGCTGGATTTAAAAGTGTCGTAGCTAGGCTTCTGGCAAAGAGAGAGGGGGAGCTCATTCCAGGTCGATGGACCCGAAATAGAGAAAGAGCGGCGGCCAACGGTGGATTGGTTGAATCTAGGTAATCGTAGGCACAAGGTATCTGCAGCAGAGCAGAGGGAACGTGAAGGAGTGTACAGGTTAAGACATTCACACAAAGATGATGTATTTTGATTATCATATTGAATGAAATGATGTAGATGTGTGAATAGTATTTGATTATTTTTGTAAAATTGCATGTGTCGATATTATTTAAATTATTTTTGTAAAGTTACATGGGTGTGAATAGCATTTTGATTATCACAGTGAAATGATACTGATGATATGTGATGTCATTGTGGTGATCGTAAAGTAGCGATATGGATGTGGATATGTACCAGGTACGTATGGCAACACCTGGATGTGGGGTACGTTCAAGGCATGTGTGACCTGGTGGCCCCGCTTCTGGTCATTCTGGACGATGGTGAGGATGACCAATAGCTCCCCTCTCCCCCCTACCCCTTTCTTTTCCTTACTTTATGCCCCCCTCACCCCCTACTTCCACCCTTTGTGGTTGACTGGGCTCTTGGCACTACTACCACTACGAATACTAAAGAGGTAAAAAAGTCCCATAACCTATAAGGTCGTAGGGGAGCGAGGTGTCAGAGACCTCACTTCTCTAGGGGCCAGCATATTGAGGGCGGCGCCCATCTCCTCTCCCTCGCTGCTTTACCTTCCCTGACCCTAAAGAGGGCAGGTACCCATTTACAGCTGGGTGAACTGGGGGAACTGTACTGAAGCCAAGGCACGCAAACGGTCACCCATCCAAGTGGTAACCATGCTCGACGCTGCTTAACTTGGCTGTGGGAATGCGAGTGCTCTGACCACTGAGCTATCTGGAGTATACTACTGATGATAAAATTAATGTATTATCTAATGATTAGAAGACTGATGATGATTCTTGCAATCATAAAAGTAATAATTCCATGATACCAATCCACTTTCCCTTTTTTTAAAAAAACACAACACACAGAAAAATATATGTACAGGTTTAATACTGTCATGGAGCTTAAAACAAATATCATGAAAGTTATCTTTTTAAAAAATTCGGTATTGATGGTAGGAGCTCCACACAATGCCACCACCAGGGTTTGCCATCTTTCTCTGTCTCTGCTGAGTTCTACCATCTCCTGTAGTCCTTCTCCCAGACCACTGACCTCAGTGATGATGTTGGCAATGTAGCATGTTGGTGGTCTGCCTCTTTTTTCCTTCTGCCCTCAACCTTACCGTGGAGAAACTGTCGATTGTCTAGACGTGGAAACTAACATCTGGACCACCACATCATTCTAAGCATACTAATTTTTTGTCATTGTGGGAATTTAAAAAATAAGAAGTCTGTGATAATTATGATGTAGTGTACAAGTGGATGTGTTATGATAGTCTTGGTATATCGCAGACGTCTGATTTTTTTTTTTCCAGATGTTCCACCAGACACCATTTTTAATTTTCTGAGAGAATCTGGCTTTTTTCTGTCCGATATGAGTGAAAGTGTTAAAATTGGTCACTAAGTGCAAGCTTGTTTTAAGGAATCTGGTTTGGGTTTTATATCATTTTATGTGTGGTTGATGTGGGTTTTTACCCACAATGCAGTGCCTGTCCTGGGTCGACCCTCATGGTTGACCAGGGCGTTGATACAAGGAACGACAGTAGAGTTAGTTTTATGCCCAGTTTTCATGTGTATATAGTTCATAGCATTCAAATCCAACATCACTCAGTCAAGAAAGCTAAATTTAGTACATCCCTTCCTTTTTACCAAGTCCAAGTGCGGTCAGTTCCTGCTACAATCAGCACCAGCTGGGATGGAATGAATAGCAGCTGAGAGTAGCTGAAAGTGGGGGAAACTGATAGTCATGAGTCACACAGTTTTAATCTGAGATGAAAAATTTGACGAGGTGACAGCAGCCCTGATAATTATGGCCTCTGTGGTTGGCGGTGGCTGTAAACAACAAGATTGGATTGGATTGGATTTGGACGTCTGATTCGGCCGTTTGTCTGTCTGTCTGTCGCAGAGGCGCTGACGTACAGCTGTTTCTGTGAGCTGATGCGTCGCATGTCCTGCAACTTCCCTCACGGCGGAGCCATGGACACGCACTTCGCCAACATGCGCTCCCTCATCCAGGTCAGTCTTTGTGTTTCGGTGCTTCTGATTAGTTGAGATTGTGGTAAACGGTGGTTCTGATTGGTTGAGGTTGTGGTAAACAGTGGTTCTGATTGGTTGAGGTTGTGTAAACGGTGGTTCTGATTGGTTGAGATTGTGTGATGGTGGTTCTGATTGGTTGTGATTGTGTGATTGGTTGTGATTGTGTGACGGTGGTTCTGGTTGGTTGTGATTATGTGACAGTGATTTTGATTGGCTGTGGTTGTGTAACAGTGATTCTGATTGGTTTTGATTATGTAACGTGATTATGTGACATGGTTGTGTAACAGGGATTTTGATTGGCTGTAGTTATGATTATGAAACAGTGATTCTGATTGGTTTTGATTAACGGTGATTGTTATTGTAAAGGATTATGAAGCAGTGACACTGATTGATAGTAATTATGTATAGATGATTCTGATTGGAAGTGGTCGTGTAATGGTAATTCTGATTGCTGTCATAGGGATTGTTATTGATAGTGATCATGTAACAGCGATGCTGATTAGTGGTGGTTATGCTATAGGGATTCTAATTAGTTGTAGTAGTAATTATGTAGCAGTGATTCTGATTGGTAGTGATTATGTAACAGTGATTCTAATGGGTAGGGATGATGTGACAATGATTCTGATTGGTTGTGATGATGTAACAGTGATTCAGATTGGTAGTGATGATTTAACGGTGATTCTGATTGGTTATGATGATGTAACAGTGATTCTGATTGGTAGTGATGATGTAACGGTGATTCTGATTGGTAGAGATGATGTAGCGATGATTCTGATTGGTAGTAACTGTGTAACAGCGATTCTGATTGGTAGTGATAATGTAACAGTGATTCTGATTGGTAGTGATGATGTAACGATGATTCTGATTGTTAGTAACTATGTAACAGCGATTCTGATTGGTAGTAATGATGTCATGGTGATTCTGATTGGTAGTGATGATGTAACAGTGATTCTGATTGGAAGGGATTATGTTACAGGGATTCTAATTGGCTCTGATCATGTAACAAAGATTCTGATTGGCTGATATGTTTGTTTCTTTTCCATTAGTCTTAAGCCCCAAAAAGTACGAAAGGAGTTGTGACTTCAAACACATTCGGTCATCCCACCCCCCCCCCCCCACCTAAGTGTGTTGTGTATATAAATTTGATATTTGTTTATCTTGATATTTGTGGATGGTTTGCGTGCGTGTGAACGATTTGAATGCAAGCGTTTCGATTTGTTTACTTTACAAGGTTCAGCGCTATATAAATTCCATAAAAGGAAAAAAGGTAAAGGAGTCCCATAACCTATAAGGTCGTAGGGGAGCGAGGCGTCAGAGACCTCACTTCTCTAGGGGCCAGCATATTGAGGGCGGCGCCCATCTCCTCTCCCTCGCTGCTTTACCTTCCCTGACCCTAAAAGAGGGCAGGTACCCATTTACAGCTGGGTGAACTGGGGGAACTGTACTGAAGCCAAGGCGCGCAAACGGTCACCCATCCAAGTGGTAACCACGCTCTACGCTGCTTAACTTGGCTGCGGGAAAGCGAGTGCTCATAAATTCCATACATTATTAGTAGTAGTAGTAGTATCGTTAGTATCATCACCAAACCATGGAGGTTAACAAGGTGGTGATCAGTCGCTTTGCTGTATGCAGATCCTGGACTGTGAGCTGTTTGAGCACATGCACCAACACGGGGACTACACCCACTTCTACTTCTGCTACCGCTGGTTCCTGCTGGACTTCAAAAGAGGTCAGTCCAGGGTGTGGTTTTTAAACAAAAATGTTGCTCTTTTCTCAAGGTAAAAAACCAACTTGTAAGAGTTTGTAGTAATTTGCCTATGTTTGAGAGATGGTTTTTTTTTTCTTTGTGTGTGTGTGTTTTTTGTTGGTTTTTTAAAAAGAATTTTGTGTGTGGTCTAATGAAGTTATGCAACACTTGTGGGTCAAGGTCAGTGAGGTTGTTAACGATATGAAATGGAAAAAAAAAAAGCTTGTTGTTTTATTGTATGTTTGTCCGTCGTGTTCGACGATGACCTCCAAAACAGCAGAGGAGGCAGCTGCTGTTTTGGAAATTGGGCAGAAATTTGATTATAGTGGGGACGCCTTGCCCACAGCACATCCCCACTCTCTCGGCCAAGCGGGCATAAGGACAGTCAGCGTTGGAGATGTTCTCCAAAGGCCAACCAGCCCCCAGGGCTGCAGCACATAAGGACTGTGCAAGTCAAGCCTCCTAGTCAGAGTCATAGTCGATCACTAAAGACTAAGCTGTAAAGTGGAATTCCATGAGTGGGAAAGAAAGCCACTGGTCATACAGCCTCTCACTTTGCTGTTGTTGCCCCCAGCGACAATGGTTTAATCAAGAACTGTGATAAAGCCCAGGCGCTGACGGCAGAAACCACCGAATGGCCATGGCCATATTGGCTAGATTGTGTAGTGCCTGTTCTTCATCAGGACTTTGTCACTCTGCAGGAGGTCTGCCTGCTGGCCTCAGCCCACACATTGTCACTTCAGGGCAGCTCATTAAAAGTTTCATAAAGAAAAAAAAAAAGTGAGATTTGTTTGAATAAAAGGCAGGAGAATGGGCTGGACAGGCAGAAAACAAGCAAGAGAGAGGGAGAGGGGGGGGATAGAGAGGTTAGGAAAAAGGCAAAAACAAAGGGACAGACAGGAAAGGGGAAATTTCTAGCACCAAAATTTTGAAGGCAAAAACAAAGGGGCGGACAGGAAAGGGGAAATTTCTAGCACCAAATTTTTTGTTCTCAGAAGGTGGGGATGCTGTTTATACTGGAAAGAACCCCTGGCATCCACACAAGAAGTAGAGCAGTCTTGAACACACGCCTGTAGCATCCATCAGCCACCTGAATGATTGATTGTTCGTGTTTGCATATCGTGAATTCCTCTTTACAGCCTAGTCTTTAGTGATCAGCTATGACTCTCTGACTAGGAGGCTTGTCCTTATGTGCTGCAGCCCTGGTATGGGCTAGTTGGCCTTTGGAGAACCATCTCCAATGCTGACTGTCTGTATGCCCTCTTGGCCGAGAGAGTGAGGATGTGGGCAAGGCATCTCTACTATAATCAAATTTCCGAAACAGCTGCTTCCTCTGCTGGTTTTGTTTATTCATTTTTTATTCTTTTTGTTTCCAAGGATGATGGAATAAGCACTCGTGTGGCTTTTTTTTCATCCAGTCCCCGTGTGTGTGCAGTTTTGTAAATTTTTATCATCCGTTCCCACCGGCACACAATGGCCTACTCTTCTGAAAAGCGGTTTTAACATGTACACAAGATGTTCTGCGTGCGTTCACACACACAGGACCACGATTTATAGTCTCACCCGAAAGACTTTTGGGGGGAGTGTGGAGTCTGCACTGATGTTAATGAGAAAGAAAATCCTCTTGAACGAGATGAGTCTGCACTGATGTTAACTTCAGAGGCAAAAAAAAAAAAAAATTAAAAATTCTCTTGAGCGAGATGAGTCTGCACTGATGTTAACTTCAGAGAAAAAAATCCTCCTGAACGAGAATCGAACCTGGGGTCAGCACATCACGAAATACATCACTCTAAACCACCAACCAGGCTATCCACCCCCCCCCCCAATCCCCAGGAGGTTTGTGTTCATGAGATCCTGACGGACAGCAAACGTACGCTTGCATGCGTGCATGCGTGCGTGCATGTGTGCATACAGAGCTGCTGTACCCAGACGTGTTCTCGGTGTGGGAGGTGATCTGGGCGGCCAAGCACATGAGCTCCAGCCACTTTGTGCTCTTCATCGCCCTGGCGCTGGTGGAGTACTACCGCGACATCATCCTGGACAACAACATGGACTTCACCGACATCATCAAGTTCTTCAACGGTACGCCGGCCTCTTTGTTGTCGTTGACTTCAGTTTTACGTCTGTTCACTTCTAGTGATGTTAGACGAGGGGGAACAAATGGAGGGGTGGATGTCTTATCAGCAACAACAAAATAATGAAAAAAATAAAAACTAAACTCCCCAAAACACCAACCATGCTTTTACAAGAAAAATTACATAAAGAAACCTGGCAACGCAACAGGAATTATAAAAACAAGTCATTAACGTTAATGCAACTATAACAAATGTCCTAAGGGACTGCAATAAAGACCTTTCACAATTTCAAATGCCAGTTTGAAATTATTGAATATGCTGGTAAGGAAATTTTCAGAAAAATGGGACATGAAAGGTTGTGTGGGTGTGTGTGTTGGGGGGAGTGGGGTGGGTGGGGGGGTCAGTGTGTGATTCAGATTCAGAATATTTTATTGCCATTGAAGTCATGTAGACTTATTTGACACAACGAAAACATCAATTATAATTATGTGTGTGTGTAGGTGGGTGGGGGTCAGTGTGTGTGTGTGTGTGAAGAGGGGGGTGGGTGTAGGTATGGGTGGTGGGGGGTATTCATTTGGGTGTGGTGGTGGGTGGGGTCAGTGTGTGTATGTGTGTGTGTGTTGAGAGGGGGGTGGTGTAGGTATGGTGGGGGGTATTCATGTGTGTTTGGTGTGAGTGGGTCAGTGTGTGTGTGTGTGAAGAGGGGGTGGATGTAGGTATGGGTGGGGGGGTGTTCATGTGTGTGTTTGGGTGTGTGTGGGTGGGATCAGTGTGTGTGTGGAGAGGGGGGTGGATGTAGGTATGGGTGGGGGGGTGTTCATGTGTGTGTTTGGGTGTGTGTGGGTGGGATCAGTGTGTGTGTGGAGAGGGGGTGGATGTAGGTATGGGTGGGGGGGTGTTCATGTGTGTGTTTGGGTGTGTGTGGGTGGGATCAGTGTGTGTGTGGAGAGGGGGGTGGATGTAGGTATGGGTGGGGGGGTGTTCATGTGTGTGTTTGGGTGTGTGTGGGTGGGATCAGTGTGTGTGTGGAGAGGGGGGTGGATGTAGGTATGGGTGGGGGGTGTTCATGTGTGTGTTTTGGGTGTGTGTGGGTGGGATCAGTGTGTGTGGTGGGGGTGGGGGGTGGATGTAGGGTATGGGTGGGGTGTTCATTGGTGTGGGGTGTGTGGGTGGGATCATGGTGTGTGAGAGGGGGTGGTGTAGTATGTGGGGTGGGGATTCATGTTGTGTGGATATGTGTGGGGGGTGTATGTGGTGTCTGTGTGGTGGGTGGGGGGTGGGGGGGATTCAGTGTGTTTGCATATGTGTGGGGTAAGTGTGTATGTGGGTGGGAATCTGTTGGTGTGGGGGGGGGAATCTGTGTGTGTGGGGGGGGGGTGGGGTAGGTATGGGTGGGGGTTCAGGGGGGGGGTGGGTGGGTGGGGGGGGGGGGGGGGGGGGGGGGGGGGGGGGGGGTGTAGGTATGGGTGGGGTATTCATGTGGGTGGGTGGGTGGGAATCTGTGTGTGTGTGTGGAGAGGGGGGGTGGGTGTAGGTTATGGGTGGGGGGGTATTCATGTGTGTGTGTGGGTGGGTAGGGTCAGTGTGTATGTGGGTGGGAATCATTGGTGGAGAGGGGGGGATGTAGGTATTGGGGGGGGGGGGGGGGGGGGTGTATTCATGTGTGGGTGGGTGGGGTCAGTGTGTGTGTAGTTGGGTGGGGTTCAGTATGTGATGTGTATGGGTCGGGGGGGGAGGGGGGTATTCATGTGTGTGTTTGGGTGAGTGGGGGGTCAATGTGTGTGTTGGTGGAATCTGTGTGTGTGTGGAGAGGGAGGTGGGTGTAGGTATGGGTAGGGGGTATTCATGTGTGTGTTTGGGTGTGTGTGGGTGGGGTCAGAGTGTGTGTATGTGGGTGGGAATCTGTGTATGTGTGTGGAGAGAGGTGTAGGTGTGGGTGGGGGTCAGTGTATTTGTGTGTGTTTTATCTATTTCAGTGTATTTTTGTGTGTTTTATCTATCTATTTATGTATTATTTTATTGCAAGGATATTCATGTGTGTGTGTGTTTATGTATGTGTGTGTGCATGCAAGTCAAGTCAAGTCAAGTCAAAATTTTATTTCCAGATGGTACATTGAATAAGCAATGCATTTGCTTTTTTTCATCAAGCCATCTATCTAAGAACAAATTTCTTAATGATTATACTGAAATACTACATTATTACATCCTTTACCATTAAATTAAAGCAGTAAAAAGAGGAAAATTGATAAGATAATACATTGAAAAATAAAAATTACTACATATACACACACACACATAGTCATACACACCTGCGCGCGTGCGCGCTCACGTCCACACACACACTTAAATAAAGAATGTTTTTAGAATTTAAAAAAAAAGAAAGTAATAAAACATTGTGTGTGTGTGCACATGCATGTGCGTGTATGTGTGTGTTTGTTGCTGTGCGTGTGTGTGCATGCGTGTGTGCAAATGTTTGCTTATGTGGTGAACATATGCATACGTGAATATGTGTTTTATTTTATGTGTGTTTGTATGTCTGTAAATGCGCGTGTGTGTATTTATGCACGTGTGTGTGTGTGTGTTCATACATGTATGTATGTGTGTGTATTCATGCACGTATGTAAGTGTGTGTGTGTGTGTGTGTGCAGAGATGGCAGAGCACCACAACACGAAGCAGGTGCTGGACATTTCCAGGGAGCTGGTCCTGCGACTGCAGACCCTCATCGACAACAAGTGATCCCCCCCCCCTCCTCCCCCTCCTCCTCCTCCCCCCTCCTCCCCCTCCCCTCCCTCCTCCTCATCCTCAACAGCATTTACACTTACAAGTCTGTAAGCATCCAAGCAGGCAAACTCGCTCACACACACACACAAACACACACAACACACACACTCACTAACTTTGGAGGTATGCTGTCAGTGGGATCTTACTCTTTGTTCAAGAATTAAGTTTCATGAATGAACACACACACATAAACCACACACATATGCGCGCATGCATGCACACACACAGACACTTTGGAGGTCTGATGTCAGTGGGATCTTACACTTTGCTCAAGAATTAAGTTTCATAAGCGAACACACACACACACCACACACAGAAACACACACATAGAACACTCACACAAGCCACACACACACAACACAACACACACACACAATCGTCTAATATCACTTTAAGTGAACAGACGTAAAATTGAAGACACACACACACACAACACACACAAAAACACACCCCACAAAATCACAAACCCCACAAAATCGCAAACCCCACACACTTACTCACAAACATACCTTCACAAAATTCCTTGCAAGTCTCCCTGAGACATCCAAGACACCTCCTCCACATGTTCTCCCTGTTGGTTCCAGACCTAAACAAATGAACGACAAGAACACCAATTTTCCAGCAGTTATCAGAAGAAGAAGAAGAACTACTGTTCAGTTTCTGCAGCCACATGTGACGAAGAGAATCGGCCACAAATATGGGAATAAAAGAGTGTTTCAGGTTTTTCTTGCATTTCAGCATTCTGCCATAAATCTGATTTAAGAAGCAACCCTCTGGATTGGTTGACTGGTTTGATTATATTACAGTCCCAGCGAAGCTGTCGGATTTATGGACCGTACTATCTACCAACCAACCCGCTACTGACTAAGCATCTAGCGGAGTAGTGGTTTGACCAATTGTCATCGTGAAGCATGGTTTGGTGGTAAAAAATGTATGTATGTTTAGTGGAGTGACAGTTCAGCGAGCACTTTGTCTTCTTCATGCCTACTGTAATGATACGTGATTTTCTGGAGAGAAGAAAAAAAATGATCCAGAAATATCGAAAGAAAGAAAAATGATCCAGAAATATCAAAAAGTTTTTTCCCTGAAGTCAGAACCATGAGTGGGTAAAAACGGTTGCATACACAAAATCTCAACCATCGGTGAACTTTGGAGTTCTTGCCGAGGACGTTTGTTGATAGATACGTACTCGTCTTTGTGTTGCGTTTACTGCAGAAATGATCTGAAGATTTTGTTTTAAAATGATAGCTCAGCTGACAGCCCCCATATCTGCCACAAAAATTCTTGGATTTTTTTTTGGTTTTGAACAAAAAATCCTGAAATATTGACATACGGAGGTAAATCCTTGTGTCAGATTTGAAGCAGAAATGATCTGAAAATGCCCTTATGGCTGTTGAAACAAAGCCATGTCACCTCGGTAACATTGTTTTGGTATTCTGCGTGGAAAAAAATCTGAAAATGCTGACAGTTTAGGTCATACAATCTTTTCGTTGTGTCAGATGTGAATAAAAAAAAAATTATCTGAAAATATCTGACAGAAATGCAGTTTGTCTGACTTCTTCTGTCTTACAAGTCTGTCATCGATAGTTGAATTCTCTGCGTGTGTAAAATATCGTCTTGAAACTGTTCATATGAAATGTATAAGATTTTGTTGTTGTTGTTACACTGATTTGCATAATTAGACATGGTAGATATAATATCATGTCTCCCCGATTTGCCATGAAAAGGTGGTGTGATATTGATCATTACAGTTGACTGCCATAGAAACGATATTGTATTTTTAAAGAAATGAAATGTTCACGGTAAAACGCTGTGAAAAAATAGTGACGGTATGATATGAATTTGTCAGCTACCATAAAGCATCATTTGTAATATGGTTACAAGTATATACCTTCAGTCACCCTCTGTTTCATATTATAATATATACTACTCCACGGTTTTTTGTTGTTTTTTTCACCAAACAATTTATATATTTAGTACTGATGACAAAACGACCAGCTTTTCAGCCAAGATTTGATCTCCGGTTACGATGTACGTTATTTTGTAATTTTTCACCAAACAGTTCATATTTTGATACCGATTACACAGCTTGATGATAATAAATTAGTCAAGTATCATTTCCTTTCGGCATTACGTTGTTGTACGCTTCTTTGTAATTTCATACGTGGACCCACTGAAATAGTTTGTTACTTTTGGTACCGAGTTTAAAACAAAAACTCAGCTTTCAAAACGGGACGACAGTTACAGTGGGTTTTTTTTTGGGGGGAACAAATCCAATACCTCATGTCTGTTATCACCTTTTTTTTTTAATGTGTTGTTGGCGGGGTTTTTGTTGTTTTTGTTTGTTTGTTTTTTCAAGCGTAAGATGTCATCATAAGAATGTGTTTTGAAAAGCTCTTTAAAAAAAAAAAAAAAGGACACCAAAAAATGGTAGCCACTATTTTTTTTTTGTTGTTGGTTTTTTTGTTTTGTTTTTTACATTTACCAAAAAAATTGCTAGTTTTGTGGTACCGCGTGTTATATCAAGTCACACACTGGAAGCTGAATCATGATGTGTAATAATGTAAAATATTGCCATTTATACTATGGCGTTAAAAGCTTCTTTTGTGTCGCGCTAGTGTTCGCATAACTGTATACTTAGACCAGTTGCTCATGATTTTGAAAAAAAAAAAATTTTAAGTTTGGCTTATCTCACCTCAAGGTCTCATGAATTTTCAGGTGGAATGATAGCACCAGATATATTTGAAACTTACGAAACGACATGTTTTTAAAAAAAAATTTATTTATTAATTTCTTTTGTTTGGTTGCTGACCATGACGCATTGCGTTTTTCGATATCATTTCATTACACAGGGGAGAGGGAAGGGAGGAGGGGGGAGGATGTATCATGTAAGAGCTGATTCTGTTGATTTTTGTGAGAAAGGACATAGTAATAGATACTATGGATTCCTGCTGCTGTTACACTCTGTCTCTCTGTCTGTCTTATCTGTCTGTCTGTCTGCGTCTCTCTCTGTCTGTCTGTCTCTATTGCTCTCTCTCTCTCTTCTCTCTCTCTCTCTCTCTCTCTCTCTCTCTCTCTCTCTCTCTCTCTCTCTCTCTCTCATTCAGAAAAAAATCTGTATATTTTATTTCTCTCTATTGCCCTACCTGAGTTTTTTTGGGGGGGTTTGTTTACTTTTTTAATGTCTGATTGAACCCAGGTTGTTGATTTCTCTCCTCTTCCTCTCCCACAGTATTACATATTTGCTTTAAATCATATAATTTTTGTAATGACAATATTTGATATTTTGTTCATCTAAGTCAGATTTCATAGTCATGGTGATTCTGATTTCTTTAGGGGGGTGGGGAGGAAGAGGGTGTGTGGGGTTTTTTTTTTGTGGGGGGGGTTGTTTCTTTTTGTTGGGGGGTGGGGGGGAGTTGTTGGGGTTTTTTGGGGGTTTTTTTCTTAATGGTGGGGAGAAGGGGGGGGACTGTTTCTGGTCACATATTTCAAAGAGAGAGTAGATTTCTAGTCTGCGTTGTAAAACTTTTTTTTTTTTTAAATCTTTGTTTCTGTGTGTTGTGTCGAAACTTAGACTTACTCGCTATGCTCTGTTTGATGATACAGTAAAGACTCATTCCAAGTCGTACCTCTTTCACAATATTGGAAAGAACTGTTCAAAATCATATCTGTTTTTGGTCAGACAGAAAGATTCATTCTAAATCATACTGTCTTTGATGATACATAAGGAATTTTTCAAATCTTATCTTGGCAATGCTTTAGAAACTATTTTAAATCCTACCTATTTTGAAGAGACTGTAAAATATCAGATTCTAACTCGTGCTCGTTTTGACAGTGTATAGCAGTTCATTCCAAACTGTTCATCTGAAGTCAGGGTATGGCTGCCTATATGGCGAGATATGCGAAAACAGCCGTACACACAAACTTCTCATCCAGCGTGCAGTTTTAATCTCACAGTGATCCCCAGGTGGGATGAGTGAGTCAAGAGTGCACATTCTGGGTGACTGACCCCCAGAGTGTTAAGCTGGGGAACATCCAACAACAACAACATTCCAGATCGTACCTATTTTGGTCATACATAAGAATTCATTCCAGATCACACATTATTTTGACAGTACTCCAGAACTTATTCCAGTGTGTGTGTGTGTGTGTGTGTGTGTGTGTGTGTGTGTGTGTGTGCAGTACTTGTTGTGATAATCCTTAAGGACTCATTCCAATTCATACCTGATTTTTTGATATTATCAGTGATCTGTTTCAAAGCACATACCTGCTTTGACATTACACATATAATGTGACGCTCCCCCACATAATGAGTCGCATTGCACCAGAGGTCAGGTTTGAGTTAATGACATGATGTTAATCTGCAATAAAAAGGCTGTTCTATACAGAAAACAGATTGAAAATCGAACAATTCTATGAAAAGTTATTAACAAAATTGAAACGATAGACTGCGGAAAGTGACAAACTGAGAAATTCACAAGTTTTGTATCGTAATAAGCAGTCGGAATGAGGGCTTGGGTGTTTTTAAATGCATTTTTAAAGCAAAAGGAAACAAAGTTATGCCTTGATACTTCAGTACAAGGTAGAATGATGGCTATAGTTTATTAATCAATCAAAATCGACAACCTGACCCCCACCTGCCTAAAAATGGCTCCTAGTGGAAAAGTGGGTCAGGTGCAAAGCGACTCATTTCGTGGTGGAGTGTCACATTTGTACTCATTCCAAATTATAACTGTTGTGAGGATACTGCAACGCTGTATTTGTTTCAAGTCATGCCCATTTTTGACTAAACATAAGAAATCATTCCAGTTCATTCCTGCTTTGTAAGTACATAGAGAATCGCTCCAAAAGAAAGAACACAATTATGTTGGGGGTTTTTGGGGTTTTTTTTTTTTTTTGCTGCCTCATCTTCTGTGACGTCCCCGTCCTGCTGTTCCCACACCGCTCATTCCAATCTCCCCGCCACAACCATACCCAGGTTTGTTATGTCTCATCCTCAGAGTCGGAGGTCCACAGGGAGCCAATCACTATCAGGCCACTGTGGGGCCACCAGCCAGAGGGGCCCTGCACTGCTGCTGGGTCACTTTGGCGGTGTTCAGTGGTGCCTGTTCTGAGCTAACATACGCAGGACACCACCTACTAAACCCCCTACTAACGACAGTATTAGCTCAGTCGCGGAGCCAGACTGAGTGAGTTGCCCACCCGAGGTAGCAACCACCACAACGTCCCTCCAACGACCGTCCCCCGCGAACCTCCAACCCCAAAGGCCCTGACACAAACTCACCACAGGCACAGAAATGTATGGGCAAACCGAATCTGAGGCCACCATGAGACCAGAGCAACTGGGACCACCGAATCAGAGGCAATTTTTTTAATTGCATGATGATCAATGAGAATGACGTAATGATGCTGCTGTGGAAGTGCATATGCTTTGAGACTACTTGACAGGGTTGTACTCTACGCTTACTATCATAATATATCCCGGCGTCAACCGGACCCGAGAGAAACAGACACCTGCAGTGTTGGTCAGGTAATTTGAGCAACACTCTCAAATTTGCATCCGTTAAGTGGATGAAGCTCGACTGTGTGGTCCCAGTCTTCCCACTGAGCTCACAGCACACTCACTCTGGGTAGGAGCCGGTCGGAGTCCGAAAAATCCCTATGACTCTTATGGGAATCGAACCCGCGACCTTCCAGTCCGTAACCCAAGGCGCTAACCACTGCGCCATGGCAGCTGGTGAACACAATTATGTTGATTGGATCGTATTTTATACCACTTTTAAGTCGCGGCAGATTTCTCTACATGAAATTCAGACTGCTCTCCCCAGGGAGAGCGCATCGCCACAAGAGCAGCGCCACCTTTTTTTTTTTTCTTTACTTTTCTTTTCCTGTCTGCAACTGTATTTGTTTCTCTATGACTGGCAGAATTCTGACAAATTCTTCTCAGTTTTGTGTCATTGTTTTTGTTGATTGGCTTGTTTTACAAGTGAAAGTGATATTGAAAAAATTTCCACAATGATAACCCTCCGATTTGTTGTTATTGTTTTGTTATTTGTTGTTATCATGTTTGGTTTTTATGGACAATCGACGTTTCTGAACTATTCTTCGATATCCTTTTCAGTATGTGATAAGAATTGTTTGCGCGGTTAACATCTTTCGGGACTGTCTCAGTTCAGCTTGTGTGTGCCATTTTTAGAGAGTTTGGTTTTGGTTCTGGTTTTTTTTTGTTGAAATATTTTTTGGTGCTTTTATTTTTGGTGTAGGTATAGTTTTGGAGTCATTTTAGATTTTAAATTGTGTGTGTGTTGTTTTTGAATCAGATTTTCATTTACCAAACAAGTAGAATATGGTGGATTAAGGAATTTGTACAAGATTTGTGTGTGTGTGTTGTTTTTTAATCAATTTTTTAAATTATTATATACCTGGACAAGTTAAAATTAGATTAACTAGTATATACAAGATTTGCATGCATGCTGTGTGTGTGTGTGTGTTGTGTGTATGTTGTTGTTTTTTAAATCAAATCTTTATTTACCAGACTAGTAAAAGTTGCTGGACTAACTGGTTTGTTTTAAGTATGATTTTTTTTTTTTGGGGGGGTGGGGAGTGGGTGTTGTTCTTTTTTCTATTTTGGGGGGGGGGTGGGGGTTGATGTTGAAGATCTTGGCACAGGTCTCATCTCGTTTTGCAAGAATGCAGCTTTGAATCTCATACTGCCAGCATCCCCAATCCCAGTTCAGCAATGTCTCTCGTTATTCTTTTTGCCCTATGTCAGCAACTAGAGTACTTAATCAACAGCTGAGACTGATAATTGGCTTGTTCTATTTTTGTGTGTGTGTGTGTTTTGAGATTTTTTTTGTAGGGGGGAGCGGGGTGTTTTTGGGTTTTGTTGTGGAAAAGTGAAGTTTCAGAAGCTGGGTTTTTTTTGGTTTTGGTTTTGGTTGGGGTTTTTTTTTTATGGAAGAACAGCACTTAGAATTTGAAGAGACGCTTTGACCAATTTATTGTCATTGCCCAAAGTGGCCTATTGACAAGGGGGGTTCTACACGACTTTCTTTTGTAAATACAAATAAATACAAGAAAAATCACATGATGCGTTTAACATAATGAAAACAAAAAACCCCCAGAAAAGAGCTCTCTATGAACAGATATGACTTTAAGCTCTGACGTAAACTCAGTTTCAAACTGAACAAAGGTAAGTACAAGGATGAACAACAGGAACCAATAAGCAATAACTAAAATGATAAAAGGAACATTCTAGAATGCTATATTAGACCATCCAATGAAATTGTATGTGAAATTTTCAATAAATACTCTTGCTGGAGATTACAGCGTAATTATAAATGTTTCTTTAGAGTGATGTTAATGTCAGGTAATGCCCCCTTTCTTTTTCTTTCGTTTTTTGTTTTGTTTTGAAAATGACGTTTGTTTGCTGTTTTTCGTAAACAAAGGTAAGGGGGGAAAGTCTCGTTTATTTTTCCATGCAAAAGGATGAGAAAACTGTTCAAGTTTGTTGTGTTCAAAGTTTGTTTGTCAAAACAAACACACATCTGGGAATTTTAGTTTTTAAAAATCTCATTTGTGTTCCCATACAATAGAATGAGAAAGCCATGGAAGGTTTGTGTTCAACGTTTGTCAAAACAAACTCACATCTGGGAAGTTAAAGTTTTAAGAAATCTCATTTGTGTTCCCATACAATAGAGTGAGGAAACCATTTAAGGTTTTTTTGTTGCTTTTTTTTGTTTTCAAAGTTTGTCAAAACAAACTCACATCTGGGAAGTTCAAGTTTTAAAAAAATGTCATTTATTTTCCATATAATAGAATGAGAAAGCCATGGAAGGTTTGTGTTCAAAGTTTGTCAAAACAAACTCACAGCTTGGAAGTTTCGGTTTTTTGTGGGTTTTTTAATCTCATTTATTTTCTGATATAGGAGAATGAGAAAACTGCAATTGTTTTTTGTTTTTGTTTTTTCCTTAGTTTGTTGAAATATACAAGCATGCCATTTTTTCTTTCCTTTTTTGGGAGTTTGTCCAAACAAACACACAGATATTGGAATATGAGTTTTGAGAGACTGTGCTGTTACGTCAATTTTCACGAATTGCCCTTGTGTTAGGAATGAGGTCAGATGTCTGGTTAGACAATATCTTTGTGTTCAGAGTCGAGGATGATGCAATAACTGAATGTATAAGAGAACTGTGTTTAGTCTGCTTTATGGTGGATCATTTACTTGGAGAATCAAAATGTTTGTGGTGTGATGTGTGGTGCGAGTGATGGGTGTAACATTATTTGTTGGACAAGGCGTGATATGATGGAAAGCGTGAACTGTATTTTCAGTTTGAATAACAGAGGGGATTCTGTTGTTTTGTTGAGTAAGGGGCATTTGATGTTTAATGTGAAAGGGTCACAAATTCAAGTTTCAAGGGATAGCTGTCAGGTTGGAAGACACACACACACATGCACACATGCATTAACTCGTGTATGCACATTCACATTCACGCACTTACACACACACACGTCTAATATCACTAGAAGTGAACATGTAAAATTGAATTCAACAACAACATGCACACACATTCACTCACACACACAAGCACACACTCACTCACTCACCCACACACTTGTACTCACACACACACATACATTCACACACACACAGAGCACTTAAAAAAAATATTATTTTCTAATCACTGGAACTTCTTCATGTTACGAGATATACCTGTTCCTGAAAAATATCAAGACCACAAGAAAAACGCCCCAAAATATTCTCTGTTAAAAAACACCATCAAAACAAGCTCAAACAATAACAGTCCCTGTTGTGTGTTCTCAAAAATAAAAGGATCTAAGGCTGGATGACTGTATTTCTTAAATTATTGGGGTAAAGTTATATATAGTATGAATAGAGGATGATTATTTGAACTCATGTTCAGATCATTAGGGACGGGATAGCTCAGTGGTCGGAGCACTCGCTTTCCCCCAGCTAAGGTTAAGCAGCATCCAGCATGGTTACCACTTGGATGGGTGACCGTTTTCATGCCTTGGCTTCAGTACAGTTCCCCCAGTTCACCCAGCTGTAAATGGGTACCTGCCCTCTTTAGTGTCAGGGAAGGTAAAGCAGTGAGAGAGAGGAGATGGGCGCCGCCCTTAATATACTGGCCCCTAGAGAAACCAAGGTCTCTGATACTTCACTCCCCAATGACTGCATTGATTAAGGGAACACCTTTACCACCACCATTTTACTTCAGATTATCATCATAGCTAGCCCTGCAATTGAAAAAATGAAATACATGTGTATTTGGTAGATTAAGCGAACGGTTGTTACACAAATGACTGACTCACAACTTTGATCAAAGTATGTGTCTGCGGAGGCGTGCGTGTGGAGTCAGGTAGCGATGTGTAGAACGGCTAATGGGTTATTTGTTTCAAGAAATCTACTATAAAGATCTGCGCATGCCTGCACGTTTGTGTGCGCGCTGTGGTCGTACGAAGGTGCAAAATGCTGGGAGTTGTGCAATAAAGCGTACGTGGCTGACAGTCATTTATTCTGTTGTTGTTTTTCTTTCAGTTTTTGGGCTTCTGTGTTCACTTTGGTTTCAAACCTCCCTGATTTTTTGTATATATGATTATTTTGATGATGTTTTGTGAGGTTTGTGTGTTGAGTATTTTGAGCCAGATGTTTGATAGATGCTGGCAATTTTGTGTCTGCAAAAAACTCAACTGTATATGGGGTGTAAATAAAAGAGTAGTTGATAGCCAGTGTCGTAAGAAAATGAAGAATTCACATGATGCATGTGTGTGTGTGTGCTCATGTGTGTGTGTGTGTGCTCATGTGTGTGTGTGCACATATTCATGCATGTATGTGAGATATACATACATACATACAAATATGCCCACATACATGTATACCTATGCACACATTCATGTTCATACACACACACACACACAAGTATGCACACACATTCACATAACATACACAAAGCTAAAATACAAACACACGATTTAACTAGCACTTGATTTTGATTATGCTTTTATGAACCAGCTGCAAAACAGATTTCAATCAAGCGGGTGAACCTTCAACTTTTACTTTTTGTGTTCATTTTGTACCCGAAGTTTTGGTCTACTTCTGCAACTTTTCAGACGGGTTGTAATGTTTACGGAATATCTCCCACACAGGACTTTTGTTTCCCAAATTAAAGAATCTCATTCTTGATTTAGAAAAAAATGTTGTAGATTTTTTTTTCCCGATTTTTTGGGCGACTTGTGAGCTGCAGTAGCAGGAGCATAATAGTGGCCTATGTATATATGTAGAATCAAAACTTTTTGTTTGTTGAGCATAAAGCACTGTAGAAATTGTTGCTTTTTATCTTAAAAACAGCTGTGAATTGCATGGGTTACAAAAAAAGAAACATCACTCGGTTTGTAAGATTTTCAGTCTGGATGTAAGGTTGAGAATATTTGTTCGCAGAATTTTTATTCATGTTTGTTAGATTGTTAAAAATGTTGGTTTTTATAAAGGGATCAAGGTTTGACACTCTTTGTAATGACCGTCCACCACAAAATGAGTCACATGGTACTTGGGTTAATTTTTACCATGTTACTAATTTACAACAAAAAAAAGATATTCCTGAAAAGAAAACATTGAAAATTGGACAATTCTATGAAAAGTTATTACAAATTGAAATGCTAGACTCCTGAAAGTTTCTAAATGAGAAATGGACAAATTTTGCATCGTAGTAGTTCAACGGAAAGCAGACCACCACATCATAAAAAGAGCAATGAACTTCGTAGTGGATGGAAAGAGACCAAAGGGAAGACCTAGCAAAACCTGGGCTGCCTGTGTTGCAGATGATCTTAGAGAAAGGGGCATAAATAAGGAGGAAGCTCAAAACAGAGAGAGATGGAGAAGGCTCATCAATGTCAAACCTCCCCTGGGAGAAACATGACAAAAAAGGAAGAAGAGAAGAAGAAGTAGGTGGTCAAGATAAGAGGGTTGGGTGTATATTTTAAAACGCATTTTTAAAGCAAAAGGAAACCAAGTTACATCTCGATACTTCAGTACAAGGTAGAAGAAAGGCTGTAGTTTTATAATCGATCGAAAACTTAAAATTGACAACCCCCCCCCCCCCCCCCCCCCCCCCCCCACCTACCTAAAATGGCTCCTAGCAGAAAAATGGATCAGCTGCACTCTGACTCATTTCATGGTGGAGTGTCAGATATATGAAATTCAAATGTGTTGGTTTATTATCACACTCACAACAATAATAAGAAGATCGTGACTGTGTTATGATGAACTGATTTCAGATAAAAATAAGTTTCTATGTGCATAAAACAAATGTTATTCTTCTTCTTCTTCAAGTGTCCGGTCTGGTCCTGCAGGCATCCACGATCATGAAATTCAAATGTGTTGAATAATTATTACACTCACACCAATAATAAGAAGATCACAACTGTGTTACGATGAACCGATTTCAGATAAAAGAAGTTTCTATGTGCTTAAAAGAAACGTTATCAGAAAATTATATCTCACAAAATGTTTTTGAAAGATATGGGCTATGCGTTATGCTTGAAGAAAACATTAATGAAAAATTAATTTTTGACAATTTTTTAAAAAAATAACATGTTTTACTTTATAACAAAGAAAATTCTGATTAATCACCATTGTTTTGTTACAAGCTAAGCAAAACAGCAAATTGTATATAGAAGGATATAACGTGCACATATTGTAGATGTTTAAAATGTGTGTTTAGAGAACTACAATGATGTGATAATTATACTCCTTTATGTAAAGTGGACAGTATAACTTACATATGTACATACTTGAGATTAATTTACATATGTACATATATATAACTATGTGGTTAAATCAGTTTCTCCTTTGTACATAGTATATTCAGATTAAAAGATATATGTCTCATCTTTATCAGTGATTATGTTTGCTATTATGATTGTGATAAATGTCAAGATTGTAAAGTTGCGTTGAAATTATTATATAAAAAAAAAAAAAAAAAAGATTTGATCTGAATCATGATGATATATTCATGTTTCAAAATTGAGGACATTTTGTTTAGAAATTAATCACAATTCATTTTTAGTTTCTGCATGTCTCAGTCAATGAATAAGAAATAATGGATTTTTTTTTTTGGGGGGGGGGGGGGGGGGAGGGGGTTTGTTTTAAACAATGTATGACTTTACTGGTTATGTGGTTTTTGTCATGACAATATATTAGCACATTTTCAGTTTCTCTCTCATATACGCACACACAACACACAAACAAACACTCACACACACACACACACTCACACACACAAACACATACACACACACACACACACACACACACACACACACACACACACACACAACACACACAATTAAAGCATGAGATCGAGACCAATACTACAAAACGCTTTTACGCTTCATGGACAAAGAAATATAACCAGACTAATGAAATTATTCTTTCTTTTATTTTTTAACTTAGCTAATATATGTCTACCTCTTGCCCAATTATAAAAAGAGATTATTGCTTTCATGATTTGAAAAAAAAAATTGACTGCCAAGTTATTGTGGAAATATTAATATGGTGAAAATGTCTAAAATTACATGTTTCACTTTTCTATAGAAATTATTTCTCCCATGTGCATACATTATACCATAACTTTAGCATCTGGTGTTTGTCATGTTTTTAAAAAAAGTCAATATTTGAAAACCTGATCGTATTGAAAAACTTGTTTGTGATACTGCCAATATCATGAATAATTCAATATGAATCAATTATTATTTTAGCAAATTCTCTTTTAAGATAAACTCAACAACTTTAAGAGGATTCCCCTCCCCCCCCCCAAAAGTCCATACGTTATTTTTTATTTTGTCAGGTATGTGTTGTTATTTTTTATGGTTCTCGTCGTTACAGATTCATTACTTACATCTTTTACAAACTAAATGTGAATATGTTCCATGTATATAAATATATATATATATAGATATATTTATGTCTGAATGTAAAATAAAGCAATACTTGGGTGGTGTGTTTTAAAAACAACAAAAAAAAAAGGGGGGGGGGAAGGAAAATGGCAGGATATGCAAATCACCCCCCCTGAACTTGTAAATTGTGCATAAATTATACAGTGTACAGGAGTGGCTATGATAATGAGGGGTGAAAGGTCACAATGTAATGCCCACCTCATGTCGGAAGTATGTTTCAGTGTTTGTGAAACCTGGAAGCGAATTTTGTTGCCGAAATTGCTGAAGCGATGTTTGCATGTTTCGTGTGCAAATGTTGACGGTGTTCTGTTTTGAAAATGATCAGCGCAAAAATTACTTATTTTGAGATGATCGTCGTCGTGGTCGTTCTGTTATCACTTCTCTCTCACCATTTAGTCCTTACATTATTATTATGATTAGAATTGTGCATGCAGTGTAAATTTTTGTTGAAAAAAAAAAAAGAAAGTATTCATGTGTCTGGGTTTTTTTGTTTGTTATTGTTTATTATGATTGATTATTATGTTCATCACCATGAAATACTGTAGATCATGACTTGTATTTGTTATTTCTGGTTTTTTTGTGTTCAATGTCTTTGTTATTGTAAGTGAAAGAAAACTTCATTTGGGGGGGGGGGGGGGGTAATTTTTTTGTGTTGAAAACTGCATGCGTTTAACTCAGAACACTGATTCCATGTCATTTGTAAATAAATTGAATAAAACAAAATATTATTATTGAATGTTCTGTACATAATTGTTAAATAAAAAAAATGTAGATGAATGTTATGTGGTAGGACTTCGGATATTGATTTAGTAGTCAACAGATCGTTTTGCTGATATTATGATTATTATCGTTTACGTGATCATATAGAATAGTTATGACCACCCCCCCCCCCCCAACCCCCAAAAAAGCATTTCTCATTAGTCATAAATATATATACGGTAATCATTAACATCTGCAAATTCCTCATTGTGTGAAAATTGTGATCTGAGTTAAGAAAATCTAATATTTTATCACCCTTGCAATTAATTAATCATTCTTTTGACGATTGCTGTGTTGTTGGTGTTTCTTGACAAATAAAATCAGTTTAACACATCAGTCACACTAAAAATCCAATAATCAAACTGATTATGATTTTAAGAGAAAGAAACATTTTTCGCGAAAGGAATTTCTCTTTTAAAATCCTATTTTCCTGCGTAAGGTTTCGAATATGAAATAACAGATTTTCGCGTCATGTTGATTTTATCTCGTGTGTGTAGTGGTATGTGTTTCTTCTGAATTTGACCATGAAGATATGTGTAGTAGGTTATGTACAGAAAGGTGTGTAGCGTGTATACTATCTTTGTGTCATAGGGATTTAGAAAGTTATGTACAGTATACAAAAAGTCTTGAGTGGTATGTGCTGGGGTTTTTTGTGATGTCGCATATACTGTGCAATAATAAAGGAGCATCTCATTCTTAGATTAAAAAAAAGGTTGGTCAGTTCTGTAAAGGTATAAATTTTTGTGAAGTAGTTTTCTTGTTGGTGGTTTTTGTAGATTGGGAATTTTATGTAGCAAATTATACAAAGTGTGTGCATTTACATGCATGCCTACATGCACACCAGGTATATACACACACATATACATACACACACATACAGGCATGTGTACCCTCACACGCCCACACACACACACTCACTCACACACACACTCACACACACACACACACACACAAGACTTTTTGAAGGGGGGGGGGGGGGGGGAAATAATTCCTGCATAAGAAAAATTTGTCCAACAAAAATAACATCATTTTTCATTCATTCCATGCTTAACCCTGTCAAAACATTAATCAAGCCCTTATCACCAACATTCTTCTTTATAAAACATAGCGTTTAAGAGATAAAAAACACTAAGATGAATCCAATAATAAGTGCCACAGGTTGCCATGAAAAATCAATCCCCCCAAAAGTCTGCTTTTATTAACAGACACAACATCCTTATTCATGAAACAACACATTTAGAGACACTTAGAGATAAAAATGCCAAGATAAACCCAATAACTCGGAAGTAATTGTCCGGAAAAATCCATAAAACGGGTTTGGTCTTTTAAATAGATATTGCACAGGGTTTTTTGGGGGGTGTTTGTTTCAACAACACAGCTGTGGTTTAGTGTCAGAGCAACTATTTTTTGTTTTATTTTCCATGTTTCATACAGCTGTCACAGATTTGGAGACAGAAGTGATGAAAAAAACGGAGCAGATTTTAACTTGTAGAGGGAGTAATTGGATAAGCTGAACATTTGTTTTGTGTGTGTGTGACTGTGTCCAGCCCTTTATGAACAAAATTAATAATATAGTTTATGTGTAGTGTGTCTGTATTAAAAAGAGTGGGGGGGGGGGGGGGGGTTAAGATATTAGATCTGTGTTTGTATGTATTGTGTGAGAGAGAGAGAGAGAGAGAGAGAGAGAGAGAGAGAGAGAGAGAGAGAGAGATTTTTAGCTCAAGGGGAGAGGGAAGGATTTGAAGGAGAAGAAGTTTAGTTTGTTTGGGGTTGTGTTTTGTTTTTTTCTCTCTCCAAACACTCTTTTATTATCTTGATTTATTTACAGGTTGGTTCTTTTCGGAGTGGTTGCTCTAGTTCCCTCCACTCCATCCTCCTTTTTTTACCATCTTGTTTTCTAGCCTCAAATCTGGTTGGATGTTGGAAAAAAGCAACCAAAAAAACAACAAACAAACAAAAAAGCCTCTGCACTTTGAATTGACTCACAGATCTGATCCGTAGCAGGCTGGACATCGCAAATTCTGTTCGTTTTGCTTTTTGTTGAGAGGGAGGGGTTTCTTCTTCTTCTTCTTCTTCTTCTTCTTCGTCTTCTTCTTCTTCTTCTTCTTCTTCTTTCTTCTTCTTCTTCTTCTTCTTTTTCGAACGCTCAGACAGCAACTCCTGAGGCCCTGACAAATGCTGCCGTGGTACGCTGAAGGCCCTCCCTCCTGGGGTCCGAAGAGTTTGTCCCTCATCGGCAGGTTGGTCAGTAGGCCAGATATCGGCCAGTCCTCAAAGGTTTTAGCGTGTTGGACTCTGCAGCTCAGTGAAAGCAACCAGTCTAGGAGAACGACCACTCCAATAATTATAAAAGAACACGCCGAAGTCGGATGTGCTGGGCCTGACTTGTCAGGTGCTTAATGGCAGCGTAACGCATTCTCGCTTATATGACAGGGGAAGGGGATGAATGAGGAGGGTGTTTGGTCAATACAAGAAACATCGGGGTTTTTTTTCTGAATGGAAGGATATATCTAGTCTCAATGTCTTCACGAGTGGTTGGTTTTTTGTTCTTTATTTTAAACTTTGTTTTGGTGGTGTATGTGTGTTGTTCTAAGTTTAGACTTTTTTTGTGTTGTCTTGTGGGTAAGATAGGGAATATTTTTGAGGGGGATATATTGGTTGCTAAAGTGTGTCAGAGAAAGTGTTGGGCGTGTGAACTTTATGATGGGATGTTTGTGTTGAATGGTTTAGAGAATAGTGTAATGTTTTGTAGGAGATGCGTGCAAAATAGTGACTGGAGTATATATCAGTGGTTTGAAAAAATATTAGTTATCAAAGCAGATTTTTGCTCATTCTCTGTCTGTTTGCCTGTCTCTCTCTGTCTGTCTGTCTGTTGCTCTCTCTCTCTCTCTCTCTCTCTCTCTCTCTCTCTCTCTCTCTCTCTCTCTCTCTCTCTCTCTCTCTCTCTCTCACAAAACAACTGAAATTCCATAAGCCATATGTTGCCATATATTCATAGCCACACAGAAACCCAGTGCACATGTATTACTACTAAAAGAAATGATAAAACCAAAATACACATTTATAAAATAGACTCTCATCATCAAGACGATATATATATATATAGTTACAGCAAAATAATGCGAAGTAGACATCACAGAAAACATTTGAACTTTCGTATAATATTTATGTATAAGAGCAACGACAACAACAAAAGTAAGAACTCAGCACCCAAGCGCTTACGCTTTTTTTTTTTCTTTTTTTTTTTTTTTTGGGGGGGGGGGGGTTACTTAAAACTTTAACCAGGCTAAAAGATTTGTCAGCTGACAAAAAGAAAAAATCCTTTAAGTTTAAAATCTGCCTACACATCAGAGTTAGCACATTAAAAAAATAATATGTTTAAAAGCATTGATGCATTTTCACGAAGATAAATACATCAGACCACAGGTAATATTGGCTTAGGTAGTTGAGACACTCGCACAGATATGTTAAAAACTCTGTCTCTCTATCTATATCTATCTATCTATCTATCTCTCCTGCAGTTGTTTACATCTACCCACCCACCCTTGTTTATGGACTCCCAAGTCTGAACAATAAAATTATTTGTCATTCTCTCCCCCCCCCCCCCCCTCTCTCTCCCTCACACACACACACACACACACACACACACACACTGCAACCTCTAATAACCAGATTAATGTATAGTAGATTATAGAATGATAACGTGGTGTTTTTTGTTGTTGTTGATTTTTAATACTCTAGAAACAAAAAATGAAAGTTGTGATTGTGTGAGGGTGAATAATAATAATTATTATTATCAGAATTATGTTGTGAAGATCATGCGTCCCGAGTGATTGTAAAAAAAATAACAAACAACAACATAAAAAACAATATGCGTACCACCGTTATTATTTTTTGATTGTAAAATTGTTCTGGTTTTATTGTTCGACGTGGATATTATCATTGTATTGTGTTGAATGGTTATTCCCCCTGTTTGTGTGTTCTTCCCTCCCCTGTTTAAGAAAAAATTAATTAAACTGATAGAAAATTGAATCATTGGGTTTGGTTTTGTGTGTGTGAGGGGTGTTTGTGTGTATGTATGTGTGTGTGCGCGTGTGTGAGAGAGAGAATGTGTGTGTGATGGTGGGGAGAAAGTGTGTGTGTGTGAGAGAGGAGAGAGAGAGAGGTTGTGTGTGCGTGTTTTCTTTTATTCTGTTACTTCGAGGAGAATGAAATGAGCACGCATGTGGGTATTTTTCCATCCAGTCCCCGTGTGTACGCAGTTTTGTAAATTTTGTTATCCGTTCCCACCGGCACATAATGGTCTACTCTTCCAAAAAGCGGAACAGGTTCTAACGTGTGTACAAGATGTTCTCTCTCTCTCTCTCTCTCTCTCTCTCTCTCTCTTTCTCACACTCACACACACACACATCCAACTTCCAAAAATAGTGACGTGACCCCAGGCCAAAAGCTATGTCAGTTATAGATGTCACCTAAATGTCAAGGCCTTCACTAAAATGTTATGTTTTGAAATATTTTATTGATATCATCTCCAGTCATGGCAAGCTCTCAAAATAAACAACCCGGCACTCTCCAATATGGATGGGGGAAAAGTTCCTTTGAAGTCTGAATATGGGTGTCTATACTTATAGCGAGATACATTAAACCAGTCCTACATGCCAAACTTCTCATCCAGTGTGTACTTCATAGTCTCACAGTGATTCCCAGGTGGGATGAGTGAGACAAAGTGCATATTCTGGGTGACTAACCCCCAGGGTGTTAAGCCGGGGAACGCCCAAAATGTTTGTCCAAGATACAAATAAATTTCCAAGGCTTACACCCAAGAGCTAAAAGCCAAGCATACACCAAAAATACAGCAAAGCAGAAGGAAGGAAAGAAAGAAAATTCTGATGGTGGAAAAAGGGGAAGAAATCAGGCGTGTGGTTTGTGCGCCATTAGCATAAAAACAGGCCAGGTCACTCTCACGTTGTGTTCTCTCCCTTGTTCGTCTTGGTATATAGCTTTGAATCTGCCAACATACAAAAAACCATGTATGTGTTTAGTTAATTTTTATTCTATCTATTCTCTTATTTCAAGGATAATGGAATAAGCACTCGTGTACATTTTTTACATCCAGTTCCCGTTTGTACGCGGTTTTGTAAAATTTTGTCATCCGTTCCCACCGGCACACAATGGCCTACTCTTCCAAAAAGCGGAACGTGTTCGCAAGATGTTCTGCGTGCGTTTGCACTCGGGACTCGGTTTATAGTCTCATCTGAAGGACTTTCAGTGGAGAGTGGAGTCGGAACTGATGTTAACATCAAAGCACAACCACTCTTCCA
>CM054157.1:48076501-48086501 GCA_028751875.1 Rapana venosa | reverse complement strand
GCTTTTCGCAGCTTAACTAACGCCCATGGGGTCACTCAGAATGATTATTCACCGTCACAAATGCTCAAGCTGAATTTAAGCAGCATTGAGCGTGGTTGCCTTGCAGATGGGGTCTTGGGTTCAGTACAGTCCTCCAGTTTACCCAACTGTAAATGGATTCTTGTCCTTTTTTGGGACATGGAAGGAAAGGCAGCAAGAGGGAGGAAATGGGCTCCATTCTTAAGATGCTGGGCCCTATAGAAGCTAAGGTCTCAGTCATCTGGCTCCCAAATAACCGCATACGGGTGTGAGACACGTTTTAAACTTTTTACCGATGGCCTCTACTTTTTTTTTTTTAGACTGTTTCTTTTTCGTTCCTGGGGTAGAATACCAGGTTCACCAATGGTGAGATTATTGTGTATACGGCCGTTTGTCCCCACCATTAAAGTAGCCGCATTCTGACTTCGGGGATGGACTGGTTGTATGACAGGGAACTAGAGCAAAAGATGCTGAAAATTTCTTTTTTCTCACCCCCCCCCCCTTCCCCCCACGCCCCGCACCTCCGTTCAGTCTGTCAACATAATTCAGTTATAATTTTTCTTCATCATCCACAGACATCAGTTTGCACTTACTTGCCACCAAATTTGCAGGCGAGGTTTTGTGTGTGTGTGTGTGTGTGTGTGTGTGTGTGTGTGTGTATGTGTGTGTGTGTGTGTGTGTGTGTGTGTGTGTGCTCTGTCTATTTTGACAGTCTTGCTGTTGTTTTTTTCCTTCTTTTTGTGTGTGTGTGTGTGTGGGAGGGGGGGGGGGGACTTTTTTTTTTGCTTTTTGTTGAGGTTGCCTGGGGTTTTTATTGTTGTTTAAAAAAAATCATTTGAAGCAGAAGCTGGTATACACTGTCTTGGACAAGTTGGATTAGGTTCAAAGAAAATTTCTGGAACAAAATACAGTTAATTGGAGGTTTAGGTTTTACGTCTGCTGAGGCAAGCTCTCGACATTGCAGTTTCTTATAACACAAACTTGAATCTTAGGCGAATACTTTTTTGTTGTTCTTCAGCTAGAGCTCCAGGGTTTACCAAAGGTAAGATTTTGCGTATGCAACCATTTGCTCACTATTAAGGTAGCCGCATTCCGACTCCGGAGATAGCTTGACACGATCTAGCGGGTACTCGCATGTCGAGAAGGCAAGAAATCAATTCCCTTTTAGCCAAGAGTGGTGGTTTGGGTAACTTTTTTTGTGCAGGTAAGGCGATAAACCGAGGTTCTGTGGGACATTTTAGACTTATAACATACTTTATGGCATATCAAAGAGCCTACGGCAATAAGAAAGTTGTTCTCTGGCAAAATTTATGCAGAAAATTTCTCATAAAGAAATCATGATACACAATGAAGAAAGTGATAATTGATGTTGTGATGTTGTGCGTACTATTTGGGCTTTAATAATAATATAATAATAATAATAATAATAATAATAATAATATATGGAATTTATATAGCGCTGAATCTTGTAAAAAAGCAAACAAATCGAAGCGCTTGCACTCAATCATTTACAGGCATGCAACTCTCCTTAAACGTAATGAACAACAGATTTCAAAACCATGCGCGCGCACGTATGCACGCATCACGCACACACACGCACACACACACACACACACACACTACACACACACACACACACACACACACACACACACACACACACACACACACACACACACACACACACACACACACACTCGGAACAACACTTAGAAGGTGAAAGATGCTGTTGAAAATTAGGGACAGATATTTTTGGGGGAAAGTCTCAGGTAAGAAATAAGTGTGTTTTGAGGCTGGATTTGAAGGTATCAAGTGAAGGCTTTTGTCGAAGGGAAAGAGGGAGGTCATTCCAGGTGGATGGACCAGAAACAGAGAAGGAGCGACGGCCAACAGTGGTTTGTTTGAATCTGGGTGTTCGAAAACACAAAGTATCTGCGGCTGAACGAAGGGAACGGTATGGAGTGTATAGATGAAGACAGTTACAGCGATAAGGGGGTGCAGATTTGTGAAGACATTTGAAACAGAGGGTATTGATTTTATACTCCAGTCTTTGTGAGACAGGCAGCCAGTGAAGAGATCGCAGAAGAGGAGTGATGTGTTCAGATTTTTTCTTTCTTAGGACCAGTCGAGCTGCAGAGTTTTGTATGCGTTGAAGAGAGTGGATAGATGATGCTGGTAGGCCAGCCAAAAGAGAATTACAGTAGTCTAAACGTGAAAGAATGAGAGATGTAACAAGCTTGGAAGTTGCATCAGTGGACAGATACTTGTGAATCGCGCTTATGCGCCGTAATTGATAGTAGCAAGACTGGCAGGTCTGGGTGATGAATTTTTTCATAGAGAGTGTGTTGTCAAGAACTACTCCTAAATACTTCACAGAGTTGGACAAAGGAACTGACGTATTGCCGAATTCTATTGAATTTTTTGCGATAGAGGAAAGTTTATGTTGAGTCCCTATGAGCATGGCTTCGGTTTTATCGGCATTAAGTTGTAACTTGTTCTGAGTCATCCAGTTTTGAATGTCTTGAAGGCAGTAGGACATATTTGTCAAGAGGGAAGGCAAGTTTTCAACAGTATCACTGCACTGAAGCTGAGTATCATTGGCATAGAAATGATGATCAATATGGTGGTTGTTTATTATATGTGAGAGTGGAGCAGTGTAGAGAGTAAAGAGAACAGGGCCCAGGACTGATCCCTGCGGGACTCCACATTCCATTTTGACAGGTTTTGATTGAATTTTGTTTACAATAACTTTCTGGAACCTGTCTGTGAGGTATGAAGTAAACCAGGTGAGGGCTGTGCCGTTAATACCAAACGTATTTTGGAGGCGAGAAAGAAGAATTGAGTGATCTATGGTGTCAAAGGCTGCAGATAAGTCAAGAAGAGTGAGGAGGGAGATTTTTCCTGCATCAGAAGCAAGTAGAAGTGTATCTAAAGTGTGGACTAGGGTGGTTTTGGTGCTGTGGTTGGGACGATAGGCAGATTGAAAAGTGGGAAGGAGATCATTGGAATGAAGGTGACTGTTGAGCTGTTTAAGAACGACTTTTTCTAGTACTTTAGAGACAAAGGGTAAGTTTGAGACAGGCCTATAATTCTTCAGAATGTTGGGATCGAGGTCGTGCTTTTTCAGTAGAGGTGTGACTATTGCTGTTTTAAGAGCTGATGGAAAATTTCCTGACACAAGAGATGAGTTTACTATTTTAGTGATAATAGGTACAAGTTGTGGAAGGCATTGTGAGAAAACAGGAGCAAGTATGGGATCAAGGTCGCATGATTTTAGTCATTTCCTTCGGAATTGTCATTTAGCACTCCCCTAAGGAAGAGAAGCCGAAATTTCTTGTGTGTGTGTGTGTGCGCGCACGCGCGCACACACACACACACGCACGCACGCACGGACGCACGCACGCACGCACGCACGCACGCACACACACACACACACACACACACACACAGGCACAAAGGTTGTACACTTTGGTAGGGTGAAGGAGATTTCGGCTGTTGAATGTTAAGCGCCATGCAGTGGTATGCCAGATTCGACTTTTTCCCAACACTTCACAAAAATCCCCAAACCAAACAAAAATGTGGTGTCTCCATCCTTCCACAAGTAGCTCAGAGAAGAGTCGTGTCTGATGTTGGCTGAACATTGCTTTATTGTATGCGTGAACTTAGGTCAAGCACCACGTGGTATGAAATGCATGATTTCGGTAGCAGCTGCGCATGCTTTGTGACGGTTCTGTGTGCGTTTAGGAGGAGGGGGGGGGGGGGGGGGGGGGGGGTACAGAAGGAATGAAGCTTAAACAAGATGTTGCCAGCACTGATTCCATCAGTATTGGATTAAAAAAAATTAATTTAGCAAACACTGAAACCGCTTATTTTCTTGTCGTCTGCTAGCTTCCCAAACCGCACTATAAATGCACAGGGTCATCTTCGGTGTAGGTAGGCTATACAATGGTGATGGTTGGTTGATGGTACAAACCCTATACCGGATAGCTCCGCTGGGATTTTGATATAATCAAACTAAACCGGTGTATGTACACAAGCAATCCTCAGATAAAGATGATCCTTGTCAGTCTTCCCATGACTACCTGGCGTCTGTCCATGTCCTCAATCCCCCACAAAAAACGATCCCAGTGCATTTTTTTCTTTATACCTTAGAGAAAGTCTTTTAAAAAATAATTAGGTAAAATCTTTTCTAAGTAGCTCGCTCCGTGGCACTAGTCCTTCGGATGAGACTATAAACCGAGGTCCCGTGTGCGAACGCACGCAGAACATCTTGCGCACACGTTAACGTTAAAACCCGTTCCGCTTTTGGGAAGAGTAGGCGATTGTGTGCCGGTGGAAACTGATGGCAAAATGTACAAAAACTGCATACACACGGGAACTGGGTGAAAAAGCACGTGAGTGCTTATTCCATTATCCTCGAAATAAAATAATAAAGAAAATAAAGCACTGTTGACCCAGAAGCCAAAACTGGACTTAAACGCTCCCCCCCCCCCCCCCCCCTCTCCCCAAAGACAACACTTAAAAGATGAACCGTGGCCTGAATAAACCTTTTTCCAGTTATGCTGAATTCCTGTGTGTTTTGTTCCCCAGTCTTCATTTTGAGTGCTTAGTAGTCTTATGGGGGACGGGATGGCGCAGTGGTCAGAGCACTCGCTCTACCCAAGCTAAGGTTAAGCAGCGTTGAGCGTGGCTACCGAGTGGATGGATAGGTGACCGTTTGCGCGCCTTGGCTTCAGTATAGTCCCCCAGTTCATCCAGCTGTAAATGGGTACCTGCCCTCTGTTAGAGACAGGGAAGGTAAAGCAGCGAGGGAGAGGAGATGGGCGCCACCCTCGATATGCTGGCCCCTGGAGAAGCTGAGGTCTCTGACGCCTAAATCCCCAACGACAGCATAGGTTATTGGAACATTTTGTTTTGGTTTATAATAATAACTGGAATTTATATAGCGCTATATCTTGTAAAAACAAATCAAAGCGCTTGCATTCAACACTTTCTTACACATACAACCAATAACAATTAACCAGTTCAAATATACACACACACACACACACACACACACAAACACACACACACACAGGTTGTACACTTTGGTAGGGTGAAGGAGATTTCGGCTGTTGAAGGCAAGGGCAGGTATGAGATGAAGCAGGAGGGGAAAGTCTTAGGTTTGAAATAGGTATGTCTTGAGGCTGGATTTAAAAGCGTTGTAAGTAGTCTTTTGGTGAAGGGAGAGAGGGAGGTCATTTCAGATCACCGGACCAGAAACAGAGAAAGAGCGACGGCCAATGATGGATTGATGGAATCTCGGTATTCGTAAGCACAGGGTATCTGCAGCAGAGCGGAGGGAACGAGAAGGAGTGTACAGATGAAGACATTCACAGAGGTAGGAGGGAGCTGTTTTGTGGAGACATTTGTAACAGAGGGTACTGATCTTATGGTAGGCCAATGTGTGCCGTGGGAACAGATGGAAACAGGTGGGAACAGATGACAAAATCTACAAAACTGCATACACACGGGGACTGGATGTAAAAAAGCACACGAGTGCTTATTCCATTATCCTCGATATAAAAGAATAAAATTAGTAAATAAATAAAAAGAATAGTTCACTCTCTGTTGTACAGGCAGCCAGTGAAGAGATTGCTAGAGAGGAATGTGTTCAATTTTTTTCTTTCTGAGGACTAGTCAAGCTGCAGAATTTTGTATACGTTGAAGGGAGTGGTTTGATGATGCTGGAAGACCAGCCAAAAGAGAATTGCAATAGTCCAGACGTGAAAGAATGAAAGACGTGACTAGTTTAGAAGTTGCATCAGTGGACAGGTACTTTTGAATGGCACTAATACGCCCTAATTGAGTAGTAGCATGACTGGCAGGTCTGGGTGATGACTTTTTGCAGGGAGAGTGTGTTGTCGATAACGACCCCAAGATACTTCACAGCAGTGGATAGAGGAAGTGACGTATTGCTGAATTCCATTGAAGCTGTTGTGATGGGAGAAAATTTGTGTTTGGTCCCTACAAGCATGGCTTCGGTTTTATCTGCAGTTAGCTGTAGCTTGTTCTGTATCATCCAGTTTTGGATGTCTTGAAGGCAGTAGGCCATATTTGTCAACGTACGTGTGTTTGTGTGTGTAATAAGTAATATATATATATGTGTGTGGGTGTGTGTGTGTGTGTGTGTGTGTGTGTGTGCTTGTGTGTGTGACAGAGCAAGAGAGACAGACAGACAGACACACAGGCAGATGACAGAGAGACCGGGAAGTAACCATTATTTTTGCCTTTTGTTCCTTCTTACATTGTTTATAAAGTTATATATTGTATATTGGTCCTTTGCTCTTATTTTGCTTCCTTGTTTGCAAATGTATAAGTAAAACAGCAAACATATTTAGACTCTAGGTGTTCCCCATATTTGCTTTGCATTCCTCAGGACATGGGGGAGGGGGGAATATCATAATGATGGGTTTGACTGACGTCAGTCTCCCCACATAGTTTTTTGTTCATGGTGTTTGTGTGTGAGAGAGAGAGATTGTGTGTGTGTGTGTGTGTGTGTGTGTGTGTGTGTGTGTGTGTGTGTGTGTGGTGTAGGGGGGAGCATACTCAGTGTAGTTGTGAGTGGGTAGGTGAGTGTGATAAGTTGGAAGTAAAACAGACTGAAAATACAGAGACATTTTTAGTCCAGCTCTCTATTCCTTCCTTCCCCACCCACCCCCCAAACACACACACCACATACACACACCCTTATCACACACACACACACGCACACACGCACGCACACATGCACGCGCACACACAAACACACGCACACGCATGCACGCGCGCGCGCACACACACACACACACAGAACAACGCACACACACACAGAACAACGCACACACACTCACTCACACACACACACACACACACACACACCACGCACGCACGCACGCACGCACACACACACACACACACACACACGCAGAAGAGCACACACACACACCACACGCAGAAGAGCACACACACACACACAGGGACCAACAACAACAAAATACACACCACACACACACACACACACACACACACACACACACACACACACACACACACACACAATTCCATGTGGTTGTTTCTTTGTTTGTCATAGATTTTTGTTTATTTTAGATCAATTGTTTCTTCATAGATTTTTGTTTATTATAGATCTATGTGGCTGATTGTTTCTTCATAGATTTTTGTTTATTATAGATCTATGTGGCTGATTGTTTCTTCATAGATTTTTGTTTATTTTAGATCTATGTGGCTGATTGTTTCTTCATAGATTTTTGTTTATTATAGATCTATGTGGCTGATTGTTTCTTCATAGATTTTTGTTTATTATAGATCTATGTGGCTGATTGTTTCTTCATAGATTTTTGTTTATTTTAGATCTATGTGGTTGATTGTGTTATTATAGATCTATGTGGCTGGTTGTTTCTTTTGTTTGTTTCTTTCTCTCTTTTGTTTCTTTCTTTTTTATTTCTATTTCTTTCTTAGCTTTTTGTTGTTGTTGTTGCTTATTTGTGTGTGTTTTTGTTTGTTTGGTGTTTTGTTTTTTTACAGATGTCTTGACGAACCTAATAAGCAAAGATATGTGTTCAAGGTACCATCTGACCTAAGAGTTTTATTCTGATACAGAGGGGTGCAGGAAGTGGGACTCTTACACACATACCCATTAGAGAAGAGACAGACAGACAGACAGACAGAGAGAGAGAGACAGACAGACAGATAGAGAGACAGAGTTTACTGTGTGTGCTGATTTTTTTTTTCTCAGAAGCTTCTTCATATTTCAGTACACTGGAAGGCTACACAAAGTCAAAAAGTAGTAAACGTCTGTATCATTGTCTAACCCCCCCCCCCCCCCCTCCATCCCCCCCTCCCCCAGCACACAGAAAAGGATACCATGCCTTGCATGTAGGCATAATGGCATAATGGGTGGCGCTGCTCTTGTGGCGACGCGCTCTCCCGCTCTCCCCGGGGAGAGCAGCCCGAATTTCACGGAGAGAAATTTGCCGTGACTTAAAGTGGTATGAAATGAAATCTGAGCGCTTTGGTTTGTTGCTTTACAAGATTCAGCGCTATATAAATTCCATACATTCTTCCTCTTCTTCTTCTTCTTATAATACACCCCAAAATATATATCTGTCTCTGCCTGTCTGTCTGTCTGTCTGTATCTCTCTAAAACAAACAAACAAACACACACATGCACGCACACATACACACACATACACACGCAAACACACACATACCCATGCACATATACATGCACACTCATTCACACCCCACACCCCCTTCCTAAACACACTGTGCACAAAAACATACGCACACACAAAGGCACGCACACATACGCCACACATACGCCCCACCTCCCCCCACCCCACACGCACACACACACACACACACACACACACACACACACACACACACACACACACACACACACACATACACTTGATTTACTGCCTCAATCTCTGAAAAGTACTAGGCCTAGGCCTATCAAATCATGGGCCACCACAAGCTTAGCAGGAAGCAGAAATTCTGAGTACAAGGTGGGGTGTCCTAGCTAGGTAGGTAAGGGGAGAATATGACTGTCCCCTATTGGGCATCTCTGGTTAAAAGTGTGAAATTTGGTATGTGGATACCTAAGTCCCTTCTGAGTCATAATATAAGAAAGGGACACACATTGGGCGAGACTCTGATAGGTGTGGCGTTAACTTTTAATTAGGTCAGTATGTCTTGTATTCCATTTTGATAGGTTAACATGGACAAAAATCAAGTGCTAAAGTATCTAAAGATTGTATTGCGTCAATTCTGACCGTGCATTAATTTTGACATAACAAACTGTTGCTATAGTTTTTTTTTGTGTGGACATCATTTATAAGTAGGTCAGCTAAAATTAGGTCAAATTCAGTGAAAATTGATGTTTTTCATCTGGTTGTTGGTGTCTTTGATCTCCAGGCACTTTTTGCTCGGCCATTAAATAACAGTAATTGTTTCTGAATCACAAGATGGTATGAACTTGTTTTTATGAATAAAAACAGCCATTTTATTGAGAACAGTTTAAGTAGGTCAAGCCTTTTGAAGAAACAGGGCTCACATTTTCCCTCTTACCTCCTCATACTTTCTTATTTCAATTTAAATCGCTTCATGGTATCTTAGAAAACAGCTGAGATGTCAAAAAAGATAATTGTGTCTGTAATTATTGCTTAAGTTAATAGGCAACATTTGTATTCTTCCTACATAAGGCAAGGTTTGACCTGCTTAGGACTCTTTTGACCTATAACAAAAGATCGGATGCTCTCTTCCCAACATGTATCATAGTTCTTTTCCAGGTTTGTTTCTTTTAAACATGAACATAGCTTCATTATTCATGCTTAATTTGCTCAACAACCACATTCTCTTCAACAATCTTCTTCCTGAGTTTCAGTTTGCCAATTGCATCAACCACAGGACTGAAACTACCCTAGTACACACTTTAAACACACTTCTACTCGCTTCTGACTCAGGGAAAATCTCCCTTCTCACTCTACTCGACTTATCAGCAGCCTTCGATACTTATAGACCACTCAATTCTTCTCTCCCGTCTTCAGAAAACGTTCGGTGTTACTGGCACAGCCCTCACCTGGTTTAATTCATACCTTACTGACCGATTCCAGACAGTTGCAGTAAACAGGATTCAATCAATACCTGCCAAACTGGAATGCGGAGTCCCACAGGGATCAGTTCTAGGTCCTGTTCTTTTCACTCTTTACACTGCCCCACTGTCACATATAATAAGCCGTCATCAAATCAATCATCATTTTTATGCAGATGACTCTCAGATTCAAAGTAGTGTTCTTTGAAGATATTCAAAACTGGATGACACAGAACAAATTACAGCTAAATGCAGATAAAACCGAAGCCATGCTCGTAGGGACAAAACACAAAGTCTCTTCCATTACAACAGCTTCAATAGAACTCGGCAATACATCAGTCCCTCTAT
>CM054157.1:48061501-48071501 GCA_028751875.1 Rapana venosa | reverse complement strand
AGTTAACATCAATATTAAGAGTGTTCGATTTGTTTGTTTTTCAAGATTCAGCGCTATATAAATTCCATATTATTATTATTATTATTAAGAGTGTTGCGATGGAATTCCACCTTGGCAGCTTAGTCTTTAAGTAGTGATCGACTATAACTCTCTGACTAGGAGTCCTGCAGCCCTGGGGGCTAGCTGGCCTTTGGAGAACCATCTCCAACGCTGACTGACTGTCCGTATGCCCACTTGGCCGAGAGAGTGGGAGTGTTCTGTGGGCAAGGCATCTCCACTATCATCAAATTTCTGCCCAATTTCAGAAACAGCAGCTGCTGCCTCCTCTGCTGTTTTGGAGGTACCAAACACGACGGACAAAACGTATAATAATCATAACGCTCGCGCTCTGATGGCCTCGGGTTTGAGCCCACCCGCCGACACACACGTGTTGCGAGGTAGCCTAGTGGTTAGAGTGTTGCGCTGGCGATCTGGACAGCCCGGGTTCGATCCACCACCGAGGCACCAGTTTGAAGAGATTTTTCTCCCCAGTAAAGTTAATGATTATCAGTACTGAAAGTGTTAACGTTCGCAATCTGACAGCCCGGTTCGAGCAATCAACTGAGTTGCCGGTTTGAGGGGATTTTTTTTTTTTTTTCCTGGAGTTAACGTCAGTACTGGTTCCTCCCCCTTAAAAGTCTTTTAGATGAAACTGTAAAAGTGAGGTCTGGGTTGCGAACGCCCGCACGCAGAACGTCTTACGCACAAATTAAAACCAGTTCTGACGTTTGGAAGAGTAGGCCATTGAGTTCCGATAGGAATGGATGATAAAATATCTTTTAAAAAAAAAATCGCATACACATTGGTGTCGTGTTAAAGACAGCAATCCTGAAGTCGGATTGCAGCTACCTTTGTGGTGGGCAAAAAATTCGTGTAACGCCCAAAAACGTCACCATTTGTGAACCTAGCTGGGAGTTCTAGTTGAGGAACGGGAAAAAATGAGCAGTAAAGTTAAATCCCACATGATTATACTAGCAAATTCAGAGCACGTAAAAGAACACACAAAGCGCACACACACACACACCCACACCACACAAAAAAAATAATATATATAACATAATATATATATATATATATATATAATATATAAAATATATATATATATATATATATATACACACACCATTATACTCCTCGATGCAGAATTCAAACCTTGTACCTTTCATTGCTCCCCCTTGCGCACACGTTTTCTGACTAGCAGCTGGATGGTCGGGGTTTCAATTGTAGTACAGTCCCAGCGAAGCTAGACCCGATTTAGGGACCGTGCCATCCATCCCCTGGAGAAGACATTTCAGCAATTGAACACAATAGCCGTAGAGTTTAAAAATCTACCAAACATTGATGACATATCGCCCTGACGTAATTGAATTTATCTCACGTCACTGCCGCCATACAGGGTCACGCCTGCCCTTGTAAGCGAAAACAACGTTCACGCTTATTTATAGTTATCACATAAAGTCGTGTTGGGTGAGCAGGACTGCCTTCATATCCTTAAACCTTCCATTTCGTCCTGTCACATCACCATCGTGTCGTTTGACTTTGAAGTAAGGCAATGAGAGTGGTGGTGGGGGTAGGGTGGGGGGGAGGGTAGGCTGGTGGTTTTAAAAGTGTTTGCCACTCGCGATCTGATGTCCAGGGTTTTGAGCCACCAATTGAGGTACCCGTTCGAGAGGATCCCCCCCCCTCACCCCCCCCCCCCTTCCACCCAAACTGAAGTTAACATCAGTATTAAGAGTGTTCGATTTGCTTGTTTTTCAAGATTCAGCGCTATATAAATTCATTATTATTATTATTATTATCATTATCGTCATTATTATTCTTATTGTTATTATTATTATTATTATTATTCTTCAGAGTGTTGCGATGGAATTCCTCCTTCGCAGCTTAGTCTTTAAGTAGTGATCGACTATAACTCTCTGACCAGGAGTCCTGCAGCCGTGGGGGCTAGCTGGCCTTTGGAGAACCATCTCCAACGCTGACTGACTGTCCTTAGCCCTCTTGGCCGAGAGAGGGGGGGGTGGCTGGGGGCAAGCACCCCCACAGATCAAATTTCTGCTAATTCAGAAACAGCAGCTGCTGCCTCCTCTGCTGTTTTGGGGGTCCCAAAAACACACGGAAAATACTATAATAATCAACGCTCGCACTCTGATGGCTTCGGTTGACCCCTCCACCGACACACACTTTTTTTCGAGTAGCCTAGTGGTTAGAGTTTTTGCGCGGCATCGACGGCCCGGGTTCGACCACCCCCCGCCACCCCTTTGAAGAGTTTTTTTTTCCCCCAGAAAGTTAATGATTTCAGACTAAAAGTGTTAACGTTCGCAATCTGAAGCCCGGTTCGAGAATCAACTGATTTTCCGGTTTGAGGGTGTTTTTTTTCTGGAGTAACTCATACTGATTCCTTTCCCTTGAAAATCTTTTAGATGAGCTGTAAAGTGAGGCCCTCGTTGCGAACGCCCGCACGCAGAACGTCTTACGCCACGTTAACACCGTTCGTCTTTTGGGAAGAGAGGCCATTGATTCCGATGGGAATGGATGAAAAAAACTTTTTTTTTAAACGCATACACTTTGGCGTCGTTTTAAAAGCATCTTAAGTCGGATTGCACCTCCCTTTTGTGGGGGGCAAAAATTCGTGTACGCCAAAAACGTCACCATTTGTAAACCTAGCTGGGAGTTCTAGTTGAGGAAAGGAAAAAAAATAAAATGAGGCAGTAAAGCTAAATCCCACATAATTATAATAGCAAATTCAGAGCACGTAAAAGAACACACACACAGACACAGATATATATATATATATATACACACACCATTATACCCCTCGATGCAGAATTCAAACCTTGAATCTTTCATTGCTCCCTTGCGCACACGTTTCTGACTAGCAGCTGGATGGTTGGGGTTTCGATTGTAGTACAGTCCCAGCAAAGCTAGACCCGATTTAGGGACCGTGCCACCATCCCCTGGAAAGACATTTCAGCAAATTTAACACAATGGCCTAAATTTAAAAAAACTACCCAAAAATTATGACATACGCCCGTGACGTAATTTATTTTCTCACGTACGCCGCCATAAAAGGGTCACAATGCTCGTGAAGCGAAATCAAAAATTCACGCTTATTTTACGGGTTTTCACAAATCGGTTGGGTGAGCAGGACTGCCTTCAATCCTTAAACCTTCCATTCCCTGGTCACATACATCGTGTCCCTTTGACTTTAAAAAAAGGGTGAGAGTGGGGGGGTGTTGGGGGTGGGGGGGGGGGGGGGGGGCGGGGGGGGGTAGGCTGTGGTTAAGAGGGTTTTCCCCCGCGACCTGCGTCCCATTCGAGCCACCATTGGGGTACCCTTGGGAGGAAACCCCTCCCCCAAAAAAACCCCCAAAAAACCCAAAAAAAAACAACAAAAAAAAAAAACCAAAAAAAAAACTGAAGTTAACATCATTTTTAGGGGTGTTCATTGTTTTTTTTTTCAAGATTCAGCGCTATAAAATTTCCCTCTTCCTTTTTTCTTCTTCTTCTCTTCTTCTTCTTCTTCTTTTTCTTCTTCTTTTCAGAGTGTTGCGATTGGGAATTCCCACCTTGGCACTTTGTCTTTAAGTAGTGATCGACTATAACTCTCTGACTAGGACCTCACCCTGGGGTAGCTGGCCTTTGGAGAACCCTTCCAACGCTGACGACGTCCGTATCCCCTTGGCCGGAGAGTGGGGGTTTTGGGCAAGGCATCTCCACATCTCAAATTTCTGCCCAATTTTAAAACAGCAGCTGCTGCCCTCCTCTGCTGTTTTGGGGTACCAAACACAAGGACAAAACTAAATAAACAAACGCTGCGCTCTTGGCCCTCCCGGTTTTTAGCCCACCCGCCGACACACACGTGTTGCGAGGTAGCCTAGTGGTTAGAGTGTTGCGCTGGCGATCTGACAGCCCGGGTTCGATCCACCACCGAGGCACCAGTTTGAAGAGATTTTTCTCCCCAGTAAAGTTAATGATTATCAGTACTGAAAGTGTTAACGTTCGCAATCTGACAGCCCGGTTTCGAGCAATCAACTGAGTTGCCGGTTTGAGGGGATTTTTTTTTTTTTTCCTGGAGTTAACGTCAGTACTGGTTCCTCCCCCTTGAAAAGTCTTTTAGATGAAACTGTAAAGTGAGGTCTCGTGTGCGAACGCCCGCACGCAGAACGTCTTACGCACAAATTAAAACCAGTTCTGACGTTTGGAAGAGTAGGCCATTGAGTTCCGATAGGAATGGATGATAAAACTTTATCTTTTAAAAAAAAAATCGCATACACATTGGTGTCGTGTTAAAGACAGCAATCCTGAAGTCGGATTGCAGCTACCTTTGTGGTGGGCAAAAATTCGTGTACGCCCAAAACGCCACCATTTGTGAACCTAGCTGGGAGTTCTAGTTGAGGAACGGGGGAAAAAATGAGGCAGTAAAGTTAAATCCCACATGATTATACTAGCAAATTCAGAGCACGTAAAAGAACACACACGCGCACACACACACACACACACACACACACACAGATAAATAAATATATATATATAGATATATATATATATATATATATATATATATATATATATATACACACACCATTATACTCCTCGATGCAGAATTCAAACCTTGTACCTTTCATTGCTCCCTTGCGCACACGTTTCTGACTAGCAGCTGGATGGTCGGGGTTTCAATTGTAGTACAGTCCCAGCGAAGCTAGACCCGATTTAGGGACCGTGCCATCCATCCCCTGGAGAAGACATTTCAGCAATTGAACACAATAGCCGTAGAGTTTAAAAATCTACCAAACATTGATGACATATCGCCCGTGACGTAATTGATTTATCTCACGTCACTGCCGCCATACAGGGTCACGCCTGCCCTTGTAAGCGAAAACAACGTTCACGCTTATTTTATAGTTATCACATAAGTCGTGTTGGGTGAGCAGGACTGCCTTCATATCCTTAAACCTTCCATTTCGTCCTGGTCACATCACCATCGTGTCGTTTGACTTTGAAGTAAGGCAATGAGAGTGGTGGTGGGGGTGGGGGGGGGGGAGGGTAGGCTGGTGGTTAAGAGTGTTGCCACTCGCGATCTGATGTCCCAGGGTTCGAGCCACCATTGAGGTACCCGTTCGAGAGGATCCCCCCCCCCCCCCTCCACCCAAACTGAAGTTAACATCAGTATTAAGAGTGTTCGATTTGCTTGTTTTTCAAGATACAGCGCTATATAAATTTTTTATTATTATTATTATTATTAATATCATTATCGTCATTATTATTCTTATTGTTATTATTATTATTATTATTATTCAGAGTGTTGCGATGGAATTCCTCCTTCGCAGCTTAGTCTTTAGTAGTGATCGACTATAACTCTCTGACCAGGAGTCCTGCAGCCCTGGGGGCTAGCTGGCCTTTGGAGAACCATCTCCAACGCTGACTGACTGTCCTTATGCCCTCTTGGCCGAGAGAGTGGGGGTGTGCTGTGGGCAAGGCATCTCCACTATGATCAAATTTCTGCCTAATTTCAGAAACAGCAGCTGCTGCCTCCTCTGCTGTTTTGGAGGTACCAAACACGACGGACAATACGTATAATAATCATAACGCTCGCACTCTGATGGCTTCGGGTTTGAGCCCATCCACCGACACACACGTGTTGCGAGGTAGCCTAGTGGTTAGAGTGTTGCGCTGGCGATCTGACGGCCCGGGTTCGAGCCACCACCGCGCTATCCCTTTGAAGAGATTTTTTCCCCCAGTAAAGTTAATGATTATCAGTACTGAAAGTGTTAACGTTCGCAATCTGACAGCCCGGGTTCGAGCAATCAACTGAGTTGCCGGTTTGAGGGTGTTTTTTTTCCTGGAGTTAACGTCAGTACTGATTCCTCCCCCTTGAAAAGTCTTTTAGATGAGACTGTAAAGTGAGGTCTCGTGTGCGAACGCACGCACGCAGAACATCTTGCGCACACGTTAACATCCGCTCTGTCGTTTGGAAGAGTAGGTCATTGAGTTCCAATAGGAATGGATGATAACACTTTTTTTTTTAAATCGCATACACATTGGTGTCGTGTTAAAGGCATCTATGAAGTCGGAATGCACCTACCTTTGTGGTGGGCAAAAATTCGTGTACGCCCAAAACGTCACCATTTGTGAAACCTAGCTGGGAGTTCTAGTTGAGGAACGGAAAAAAATAAAATGAGGCAGTCAAGTTAAATCCCACATGATTATTATAGCAAATTCAGAGCACGTAAAAGAACCCCAGGCAACGGGTAGGGTTATCACCACAGGAGCAAAAAGAGTGTGTATAAGAAAACCAAAACTGAGTTCATCCTGAGGCTGGAGAAGCCAGGGCTGAGACAATTGGATTGTATGGCATAATCCTTGATAATCAAAGGTGATGAGGATGGTTCTCGTAATGATGATGATGATGGTGGTGCGATAGAAGCGGTTCTTCTTTGAGGCTTCTTCTCCAAGCTATACTCTACGCTTCCTATCATCATTAGTTATTTCCCAGCTTCAGTCAGGCCGGAGAGATACAGGCACCTTGCAGTGTTGGTCAGGTCTTTGAAGCAACTTTCAAAACTTGCATCCGTTAAGTGAATGAAGCTCGACTGAGTGGAGTAGTCTCGGTCTTTCCAGTGAGCCCAAAGCACACTCACTCTGGGTAGGAGCCGGCTGGAGTCCGAAAATATAAAAAATGCTATGGCTCTTATGGGATTCGATCCCACGACATTTCCCCCCAATGATCCAATGCACTAACCACTGCACCATGGTGATCTGTTCATTTGCCCAAAGCAAACTCACTCTGGGTAGGAGCCAGCTGGAGTCCGAAAAATATTTTTTAAAAATGCTATGGCTCTTATGGGATTCGATCCCACGACATTTCCCCCCAGTGATCCAATGCACTAACCACTGCACCATGGTGATCTGTTCATTTCAAGGTATCATGTTTGGTTGATTAATGTGGAACGACCTGCCACCCCTCACATTCTTGCCCTGTTGAACTGTTCAGTCTCGTCTTCAGAGGAGTTGCCATTTTCGTCTCCCTCTTCCCCAATCCCCCTCCTCCCCACCCCCCCCCCACCACTTACACACCAACCACCTCCATCCCTACCCCCAACCCTCGCCTCTTCTACTTGGTTTCCACTTTCCAAACTTGGAGTTGAGAGAAGCTATATAAACCGAAATACTTGCAGGATAGGATGGTTGCATTCTCAAGGCCTGCTGTCTAGCGTCCCATTCAAGTTTGGTTTGTTGTACAGTTCTTCCCAGTCTGATTCGTCACAATAGTGGATTGTCAATCTTTTACATAGTGAATCGACTCGTCAGAAAAAGTTGATTGTCAATCTTTTACATAGTGAATTGACTCGTCAGAAAAGTTGATTGTCAATCTTACATAGTGGATTGATTTGTCAGGAAAAGTTGGTTGTCAATCTTGCAAAGTGAATTGATTCGTCAGAATTTTTTTTTGACAATGTTACATAGTGAATTGATTCGACAGAAAAATTGATTGTCAATCTTTTACATAGTGAATTGGTTCGTCAGAAAAAGTTGATTGTCAATCTTTTACATATTGAATCGACTCGTCAGGAAAAAAGTTGATTGTCAATCTTTTACATAGTGAATTGATTCGTCAGAAAAAAGTTGATTGTTAATCTTTTACATAGCGAAGTGATTCGTCAGAAAAAAGTTGATTGTCAATCTTACATAGTTAATAATTGATTTGTCAGAAAAAAAGTTAATTGTCAATCTTTTACATAGTGAATTGATTCGTCAGAAAAAGTTGATTGTCAATCTTTTATATGGTGAATTGATTCGTCAGAAAAAAGTTGATTGTCAATCTTTTACATGGTGAATTGATTCGTCAGAAAAGGTTGGTTGTCAATCTTACATAGTGAATAATTGATTCGTCAGAAAAAGTTGATTGTCACTCTTACATAGTGAATCGACTCATCAGAAAAGTTGATTGTTAATCTTTTACAAAGTGAATTGATTCGGCAGGGGGAAAAGTTGATTGTCAATCTTTTACATAGTGAATTGGTTCGTCAGAAAAAGTTGATTGTCAATCTTTTACATAGTGACTTGATTCATCAGGAAGAAGAAAAAAACAACGTTGATAGTCAAATCTCCCCGTAGCTGGGGGTCGACTCCAACCTTACCCCGGGGGCATCATGCTGAAGAACCGTCAGATGTACGACTCGGCTGACATGGCGGAACTCTACATCACCTACCGCCTGTCCTGGGACGCCCACGTTCTGGACACCATCCTCAGCTTCTGCAAGGAGCAGGAGACGGCAGACTTCTCTCTGGCACTGGACGTGGGCTGCGGCTCGGGACAAAGCGCCGTGCCCTTGACGAAGCACTTCAGCAAGGTCATCGGACTGGACATCAGCCCGGCCATGATCTCCAGAGCTCCCGCCCACATCCCTAACCTGTCGTTCCGGTTGGGTCAGGGCGAGGATCTGTCGTTCGTAGGGAGTGGCAGTGTGGATTTGGTGCTGGTGGCCACAGCGCTGCATTGGATGGACGTGGAGAGGCTCCACGAGGAGGTGGCGAGGGTGTTGAAGCCTGGCGGGGCTTTCGTGGTGGTGAGCTACCACATGCCACGTGTGGAGGAGCCGCGAGCGCAGGAGATCTTGGACACGGTAGTTGTGGTTGTGGTTGTTGGTTTGTTTTCGGTGTTAGTGAGTGTGTGAGTGTGTTGTGTGTGTATTTGTGGTGTGTTGTGGTGTGGTGTGGTGTGGTGTGTGTGTGTGTGTGTGTGTGTGTGTGTTGTGGTGTGTTGTGTGGTGTGTATGTGTGTGAGAGAGAGAGTTCTTCAGTTTTTCAGTTTAACGTCCTTCACCAAAAAGTGATATCAGACGATTGTGTGAGTGAGTGTGGTGTGTTGTGTGGTGTGGTGTGTTTGTGGTGTGTGGTGTGGTGTTGTGTGTGTGTGTGTGTGTGTGTGTTTTGTGTGTTGTGTGTGTTTGTGGTGTGTTGTGTTGTGGTGTGTTGGGTGTAATAATAATAATAATAAATAATGTATGGAATTTATATAGCGCTGAATCTTGTAAAGCAACAAATCAAAGCGGTGTGTTGGGTGTGTGTGTTTGTGTGTGTGTTTTGTGTGTGTGTTGTGGTGTGTGTGTGTGTGTGTGTGTTGTTCAGTTTTTCAGTTTAACGTCCTTCCACCAAAAAGTGATATCAGACGATTGTGTGTGTGTGTGTGTGTGTGTGTGTGTTTATTTATCTATTTATTTATTCTTTTATATCGAGGATAATGGAATAAGCACTCGTGTGCTTTTTTTTACACCCAGTCCCCGTGTGTATGCGGTTTTGTAAATTTTGTCATCTGTTTCCACCGGCACACAATGGCCTACTCTTCCGAAAAGCGGAACAGGATTTAACGTGTGCGCAAGATGTTTTGCATGCGTACGAACACGGGGCCTCGGTTTATAGTCTCATCCGAAGGACTTTGACATTCAGTTCGATTTTTTTTGTCAAACTGGGAAGAAAGGGCGAGGCTGGGAATTGAACCCACAACCTCACGGTTTACTTGGTGTGTGTGTGTGTGTGTGTGTGTGCTCATGTGCATGCATGAACTCGTATACGCACCCATTCTTCATGACGACCAACTGCCATAGGCCTTAGAATGACCTCATCCTAAAATGGTGGTGTCATGTTCAAGGAAAACAACATTATGATGAAACTAAAATCGCTTTCAAGTGTCCACTGGTGGCTCGGCATTAAACAATAATGCTGGTGCTGCATATGTTATGTTATGCCAGATTTAAATTTTGAAAACATATTTTAATCTTTGGCGAATAAAAATGGCTTTTTTTTTCCCAGCAGAACTTGTTGCAATATTTATGGCCTTTACGTTTTTGGGAGCACATTTGCAACAAAGTTAGACCCGAAGTCGTCATTGAAATGTGTCGTTTGATTTATCTTCTTTTTTTAAAAGGCTCAGGCAGATCTGTAGTTTTCTGCTGGATTCCAG
>CM054157.1:48026501-48056501 GCA_028751875.1 Rapana venosa | reverse complement strand
GTCTGAACATCTATTTCACGTCAAAATCTGGTCTTTAAATTCCAGTCTGAACATCTATTTCACGTCAAAAACCTGGTCTTAGAAATCCAGTCTGAACATCTATTTCACGTCAAAACCTGGTCTTCGAAATCCAGTCTGAACATCTATTTCACGTCAAAACCTGGTCTTAGAAATCCAGTCTGAAAACATATCTCACGTCAAAATCTGTCTTTAAAATCCAGTCTGAAAATATATCTCACGTCAAAATCAGGTTCTTAAAATCCAATCTGAAGAGCTGTGTTCTATCTATCTATCTATCTGTCCCGTAGTCTGACGACCGTGGGGGCACCCTCAAAGACTCAGCAACCAGTTCCCTCCATTCCTCTCTCTGTTCTGCCTTTCTCAGGGTTTTGTTGAGTTCTAGGCCTGTCCATTCACTGATGTTATCCTCCCAGCTCTTCCTTGGTCTGCCTCTTCTTCTTCCTCCTTGGACAGTGCCTTGCAAAACTGTCTTTGTAATTCCTTGGGATCTTGTGACATGCCCATACCACTTAAGTTTACGCTTTTTCACGATCGTTAGAAGGTTCTCATAGGGTCCAATGGTTTGCTGGATTCTGTTATGCACGCTTTCGTTGCTTATGTGGTCTTTGTAGGAGATGCCAAGGAGTTCCCGAAAGCATCTCATCTCCACTGCCTGTACTCTTCTCTCCAAATCTGCAGTCAGGGTCCATGATTCACAGGCATACAGAAATATGGATATGACAAGGGAGCGCATTAGTCTGATCTTGGAGATAAGTGAGATATTCTTGTCTCTCCAGATGGTGTTTAGTTTTGACAAAGCTGTTATTGTCTGTGCAGTCCTGCATACTACTTCTGGCTTGGATCCCTGGTCGGATACAATGGCTCCCAGGTACTTGAAGCTTTGAACTGTTTCCAGCTTCTGGTCATTAACCCTGATATCAGTGCTAATGCCGTTGGTGTTATTAGTCATCAGTTTGGTCTTCTCTGCACTGATTTCCATGCCGTATGTTTTGGAGGCCTTATCCAAGTGTTCTGTTAGGCTGGCAAGCTCTTTTTCTGATCCTGCTATTCCATCAATGTCATCTGCGAAGCGGAGGTTTGTGATCGTTCTGCCACCAATGCTGACTGATCCTTCATGATGTTCCAGTGCATCAGCCATGATTCTCTCAAGGAAGATGTTGAAAAGAGTGGGTGAGAGTAGACAGCCCTGCCTTACTCCAACTGTTGTTCGAAACCATTCTCCAATGTTGTTGTTGTAGTACACTGCACTGGTGGCCTCGCTGTACAGCTGTTTGATGACTCTGATCAGGTTTGCATTGATGCTGTACAAATTCATGGTTGCCCACAAAGCTGCATGCCACACCCTGTCAAATGCCTTCTTAAAATCGATAAATACGTGGTAAAGGTCTTGTTGATGTTGAAGGTACCGCTCACATAGTATTCTGAGGTTGAATATCTGTTCTGTTGTGCTGCGCCCTGCTCTGAAACCTGCTTGTTCCTCAGCAATGATGGTCTTTGCTTGTGGCTTCAGTCTATTCAATATTATCTGCAGCATGACCTTGCTTGGGTGACATATGAGGCTGATTGTGCGGTAATTATGGCATTGTTGTAGATTTCCTTTCTTGGGGAGGGTGATGATGAGTGACTGCGTCCATGGTGTTGGCCATTTTCCTGTCTGCCAGATCTTGTTGCAGATTCTTAGTAGGGCGCTGATCATGGCTTCCCCTCCAGCTTGGACCAACTCAGCTGGAATGTTGTCAGCCCCTGCTGACTTCCCCTTTTTCAGCGATCTGACTGCTGTTTCCACTTCTTCTCGGAGGATAGGGTGACTGTCTGTGTCTTTGCTTTCGGGTACATTAAGGACTTCTGGATCTCCTGCGGTTCTATAGTTATACAGGTCGGAGCAGTATTCTGTCCATCTGTTCAGAATATCCTGGTCGTCAGTGAGACACTTCCCATTTTTGTCTTGGATTGTTAAACCTTTTCTCTGTTTCGTGCTAGTCAGGTCTTTCACCAGCTGATATGCTTTCTTGCTATTGTTTTTCTTGATGTTCTCTTCAATGTCTTGGCACTGTTCACCGATCCATTTCTCTTTTGCCTCCGTCATGGACTTCCTGATTCTTTTGTTGACTGCCCTATATTGTCCTCGTTTTGCAAGGCGACTGGAACGCCAAGGTAGGAGAAGATGCATGGAAAGACTGGGAGGGCGTTTGTGGGCCACATTGTAATAACCAATCAAATGAAAGAGGCTTGAGACTCCTGGAGTTTGCCAGTAACAACCACCTCCAGCTAGTGAATACACTTGGCCCACACAAGAAATCCAGAAAATGGACATGGCATAGCCCAAATGGAGAACACCACAACCAAATAGATTACATCATGGTGAAAAGACGGTTTCAGTCTAGCGTTAACATCGCACAGACACGAAGTTTTCCAGGAGCAGACATAGGGAGTGATCATGATCTTGTGATGATGACTTTCCGACTACGTCTAAAGAAAATCCACAAGCGGAACAACATCAGGATCAAATTTGACCTCGAGAAGCTGAAGGACCCAGAGGTATTAGAAATTTTTCAAGCAAGGATAGGTGGAAAGTTTGCAGCACTCACTGTGATAGACTCAGACATAGATACACTGACGAATAGTTTCAATACAGCGGTGACTGAAACAGCAAACGAGCTTCTTGGCAAACGCCGACCAATCAAAAAACCATGGGTCACACCTAACATCCTACAACTATGCGACAAGCGTAGAGAGCTGAAGAAAAAGAAAAATGAAACAAAAGAAAGAGCTGTGTTACGTTAAATTAATTTGTTCTTTAAAATCCAGTCTGATAGTTGGTTTCACGTCAAATCTGTTCTTCCTTAAAATCCAGTCTGAAAATCAGTCTGCTTTCACGCCAAGTCTGGTCTACTTGAAAAAAACCCAATCCCAAGTGTCAGTAAATTTTGTTGGTGTCAAAAATCTGCTGTGTGACGTGTTGCAGAGTTGAGGGCCTGAAGATGGACAGGACTTGGACAGTGGATGACCTGGTGGGGTTCATAAGCTCAGTGACTCCCTCTCACTTACAGTGCCTTCAAGATCTGTCCGACACGCCTCCCTACAACATCAAACAAAGGTATTTTTGGCTTGGTTGATGGTAGCCTTCAGTCTCGGAAGACCCTGGAGTTTGCGCTCTAGGTGTTATTCATTCTTGGTACAGCGTCGGTTTGTGGCTGGTCTGTCCGACACGGGAATGACAGACAGTGCCTATGGCAGAGGGCACTTGGTTACGGTTGCGATAATGTAGTAGATGGGTGTTGTGTGTGTGTGTGTGTGTGTGTGTGTGTGTGTGTGTGGTGTGTGTGTGTGTGTGTGTGTGTGTGTGAGAGAGAGAGAGAGAGAGAGGAGAGAGAGAGAGAGAGAGAGAGAGAGAGAGAGAGAGAGAGAGAGAGAGAGAGAGAGAATGACGGGTTCTTTTGTTTCGAGGATAGTGAATAAGCACCCATGTGCTTTTTTACATCCAGTCCCCGCCCTTAGCGCTCTGATTTGTAATTGCAAGATATAGCGCTCTATAAATTCCATATATTATTATTATTATTATTATTATTTCAGTATAATCATTAAGACATTTGTTCCTAGATAGATGGCTTGATGAAAAAAAGCAAATGCATTGCTTATTCGATGTACCATCTGGAAATACAAATTTGACTTGACTTGATGCTGGACTGTCTGCCTGTTATGATATAATTATATGACAGTGTATGATATGATAAGCGTGAATAAAAATTTGGTAGAAAAAAAGGTTAACTTTTGAGAAACATATTTTGTGCCATATAAATGTATACCTATTAGCTGCGTAAGTATTTTGATTTCGTGTCCTCTGTGTCAGACATGCTATAAGCTGTTTGCTTGCTGTTGCTCTTGACATCATTTTTGTATCTGATGCACGGTTCTTTCTGTAAAAAAACACACCACATTATCTAAACCAGAATGGTTATCAGCTTGTGCCTCCAATTTAGCAACATTATTTGGAACAAATAAGTTATAGGATGATGTGCTCTCTCTTCCTTTCTCTTCTTTTTTCTTTTCTCTTCTCACCCCCCCCCCCCTCTCTCTCTCTCTCTCTCTCTCTCTCTCTCTCTCTCTCTCTCGGGGACGTTTCCGGTAGTTGATATGTAAACAGCTGTTGAATGAAGCTCTGCATTCAAGTGTAAATTTTGCGTTCCTGTGCCTTTGCCTGAGACTGTGAAGTGACTAGAAGACATCATGCCAGAGGTGGCTTTAAGTTTCAGGCCCATGTGTGGCTGCTTTGTGGCCACCTTCATGGCATTCATGTCTCGACGTGCAATGTTGAGAAAATCGTTGTATATTCCGACATTGAAGTTGGGCAGGCTGCATGACGGTGTTACCGTAGGTTTGCTCCTCGCCTATTTGTACCTAGGCGTTTTTCTCCATCGGTGTGGCGATGTGGAGCTGAACCCTGGACCTGGACCCAGTGGAAGGAAGGACAGTCTGCGCCAAACCCAGCTGAACTCTGGTGCTGGTTCCGCTTCATCGTCTCCTAAGAGGACAAGTCGGGAGCCTACGCTGAAGGACATCGCAGCAAACCTGCAGGAGCTGACCTCCATGTTCAAAGAACTGAAGGAAGAGGTGAGACAAGTCAAAGACACATGTGCAGGTATCCTGAATGAAATGGCATCATTGAAAGAGACTGTTACTGAACTGAAACAGGAAAACCAAAGGCTGAAAGAACAAAACGAAAAATTGTGTGAAAAGGTGGAAAAGCTGGAATTAAAGACTGATGACTTGGAGGGGCATACCAAAAGAAACAACATTCTTTTCTATGGTATACCAAGACAGGACAATGAAACTCGTGACGACTGTGAAAAACTGGTCAAAGACATACTGACTGACAAACTAGGACTGAGTCATGACATGGAGTTTGACAGGATCCATCGTTTGAATAGAAACCCCAACTCCCCTATCATAGGGAGATGTGCATTCTACAGGGATAAGGAGATGATTCTGAAGGCTAAACGCAAACTCCGTGGAAGTGATGTCTTCATTGGAGAAGACTTCACTCCACGTGTGCGTGATATCAGAAGGAAACTTGTTCCTCATTTGAAGGATGCCAGGAAAGATGGGAAAAGAGCATTCATGGTCTTTGATCATCTGGTCATTGATGGCGAGAAACGCTATCTGGACGAAAGTCCAGATCCTACAAACACCGTCTAGCATTCTGGCTGGCCTACTTTAAAACTAAACCCATGCTACATTATCAGTCTGGTGGGTTTTTGGTTTTTTTTACTGGGGTTTCTGTTTTGCAGTCAGAGGGATTAAATTAAAATCAGTCACCGCCTGCATTAAATTTTGCCCCCTCGCCTCCACGTGCAAACTGCACTGAATTTTGTCCTGGGCTTGTCCCACAGGCTGCTGGCACGGTGACTGTGTCAACGTTGCCACCTAATGTCAGTGCCCACGTAAAGTGTGTGAATCAGCTCTGTTTTCTGGCCATTCAAATTCAAATGCACGATCTTAAAAACGAAACTGATATAATTATGTGTAAAAAAAGGTTTTGATCATGATAACGCTAATAGGTGTGTGCGTGCGTGCGTGTGTACGCGCGCGCATGTGTGTGTGTGTGTGTGTGTGTGTGTGTGTGTGTGAGAGAGAGAGAGAGAGAGAGAGAGAGAGAGAGAGAGAGAGAGAGAGAAATCAAATCAAAATTAAATCCATGTTGTGCTTACCTTCGGCATTGGAATGTCAGTGGGTTGGTGTCTGAGATAAACAATAAAATAAAAAGTTTTTTTACATTATGATGTTGGTTACCAGATACTGTATGGAAACTTTTGTGGAAATTTATAGTTGAACATGTTCTTGTTGTTGTCGTTGTTTTTCTTACAATTACAGTCATTATAAACCAGCTAGCTATTCAATTTTATAAACAAAAAAGGTCCAGAAAGATAAATTGTTGGATCAAGAAGGAACTTTTGTTATACATTAAAGGAATAAAACATCACTGAAGTAATGTTAGTATGTTCATTTTATCAAAAGGTTATTTAAGGTTTGGAAAAGGATGTATTATGTGCTTGTGTTTATCTACTACTAGAAAATCATTTTGATGTTAATAGTGGTATGCTTATGTCTGAAAGACAGTTGCAGATAAGATGTTAGAGCTTTAAGATGTGCATGTATTGAAGAAAAGAGATTTAATTAAATTGACTGTAACTATTGTCCCAGATATCATAGATAAAGATTCTCATTGTTTTAGTATTACAGGCACGTCACCATGTTTGGATTACAGTTGCTCCGGTTAGTTCATATAGTGGAAATATGACAAATATATGATAAATATGTGTATAAGTCTGAATGTATGTATTCTAATTTGGTAAATTTGCTGGATTTGATCATCGTTGTTTTGTGTGTGAGACACAGGTAAAAGTGTAATGATTATATTTTGTTATCTGCTGATTTGTATAGAGTTTATAGATAGATGACACAATTGAAATGAACATAACCAAACAACGAAGATTTTCCTTTTCAGGTTATTTGAACCATTTACTGTCAAAGATATCTTGTGCTTTATGTTGATCTACATATTGTAAATGACATGTTTACAGATTAAGTTTTGGAACACCTGGCCACTGTTTGGCTTTGAAACTGGTGTATTGTACCCCCTTTAGTAAGGGGCCATGGCCTATACTGAATAAACCAGTTCGAGTTCGAGTTCTCTCTCTTCTCTCTCTCTCTCTCTCTCTCTCTCTCTCTCTCTCTCTCTCTCTCTCTCTCTCTCTCTCTCTCACTTTTCTCTTCTCTTCTCTTCTCTCTCTTAGAAGAGGATGCCTATATCCAAACAAAACAAACATTAATTTTCAGTTTCGTTCTTCCTGGATCAGTTCTGATAGCTAGGAACACTTTTTGATGATGGTGGCTGCATGCTTTCTGTAGGTAGTGTAGAATTTGGGGAAGAGGGGGGGGGAGGGAGAGGCGTCGTCATCATCATTAGCAGCAGTAGCAGCAGCAGTAGTAGTATCGTCATCGTCTTCGTCGTCGTCATCATCATTATCACCACCACCATCATCATTATCATCAGCAGCAGCAGCATATCGTCAACATCATCCTTCGTCGTCATCATCATCATTATCACCACCACCATCATCATTATCACCACCAGCAGCAGCATATCGTCAACATCATCACCACCACCACCAGCATATCATCATCGTCGTCATCATCATCATCACCACCAGCACCCTTATCACCAGCAGTATCATCATCACCACCACCAGAACCCTTATCACCAGCAGCAGCAGTATCATCATCATCACCACCACCAGAACCCTTATCACCAGCAGCAGCAGTATCATCATCACCACCACCACCAGAACCCTTATCACCAGCAGCAGCAGTATCATCATCACCACCACCACCAGAACCCTTATCACCAGCAGCAGTAGTATCACCACCAGAACCCTTATCACCAGCAGCAGCAGTATCACCACCACCACCAGAACCCTTATCACCAGCAGCAGCAGTATCATCACCACCACCAGAACCCTTATCACCAGCAGTATCGCCATCACCACCAGAACCCGTATCACCAGCAGTATCATCACCACCACCAGAACCCATATCACCAGCAGCAGCAATATCATCATCATCACCAGAACCCTTATCATCATCACCACCACCAGAACCCGTATCACCAGCAGTATCACCACCACCACCAGAACCCTTATCACCAGCAGCAGCAGTATCATCATCATCGCCACCAGAACCCATATCACCACCAGCAGCAGTCTCATCACCACCACCACCAGAACCCTTATCACCAGCAGCAGCAGTATCATCATCACCACCAGAACCCTTATCACCACCATCATCACCAGAACCCTTATCACCAGCAGCAGTATCACCACCACCACCAGAACCCTTATCACCAGCAGCAGCAGTATCATCATCATCACCACCAGAACCCTTATCACCAGCAGCAGCAGCAGTGTCATCACCATCACCACCAGAACCCTTATCACCAGCAGCAGCAGTATCGTCATCATCATCACCAGAACCCTTATCACCGGCAGCAGCAGTATCATCATCATCACCACCACCAGAACCCTTATCACCGGCAGCAGCAGTATCATCATCATCACCACCACCAGAACCCTTATCACCAGCAGCAGTATCGTCATCATGACCACCACCAGAACCCTTATCACCAGCAGCAGCAGTATCACCACCACCACCAGAACCCTTATCACCACCAGCAGCAGTATCACCACCACCACCAGAACCCTTATCACCGGCAGCAGCAGTATCATCATCATCACCACCACCAGAACCCTTATCACCAGCAGCAGTATCATCATCATCACCACCACCACCACCAGAACCCTTATCACCAGCAGCAGTAGTATCACCACCACCACCAGAACCCTTATCACCAGCAGCAGTAGTATCACCACCACCACCAGAACCCTTATCACCAGCAGCAGTATCATCATCATCACCACCACCAGAACCCTTATCACCACCAGCAGCAGTATCCTCATCGTCGTCATCATCACCACCATCACCAGCAGCAGTATCATCATCATCATTACCACCACCACCACCACCACCACCACCATCATCATCACATACCCCTCGACTTTATGTGCATCCTTCTCCTCTTCCTCCTCCTCATTATCACCAGTCATCGTCATGTGCATCCTCCTTCTTATAATCTTCATCATCAACCACATCATCATCATCACTGGTATTGTTTTTATGCCAAAATATTTTGGTCTCCAGGCTACAAGAGGTGTTCAGAGATGAGAAAGGAGAGGAGCGTCAGATCAAACTGACGTTCCCCCTCCTCCTCTTCATGGGGCATAAGCCGCAGGCCTGACGTCATCCCTGACGTCACCAAGGCCGGCATGACGTCATCACGGCTGTGCCCAAGACCAGATGACGCCACCACCGACGCAACCAAGACATGACGTAACTCCTGACACTGATCACTGACCCGATCAAGACCGTACGTCACCCCCAAGGGCTGATGTCATTCTTGACGTAATAAGACGCGTGACATCATCCCTTGATAGTGGAAGCACGAAGATTTGTTTGTTTACAAGATTCAGCGCTATATGAAAATCCATATATTATCATTATTATTATTATTATATTCAGATTTTTTTTAACCCTCGGCTAGAGCTCCGAGGTTCACCAATGGTGAGATTTTGCGTATGCGACCGTTTTAGCCCATCACGAAGGTAGCCGCATTCCGACTTCGGGGATGTTTGTAGATATAAACTTCAAGCCTTTTTAACTTCGTCACAACAACTGCTACTGTCATAACTAAAGAGAATGTGCAAAGTTGATGATCTGAAGTCTGTAGCTAGTAGCAGTAGACTGCGCTGGTTTGGGCACGTTCAACGGAGAGCAGACCACCACATCATAAAAAGAGCAATGAACTTCGTAGTGGATGGAAAGAGACCAAAGGGAAGACCTAGCAAAACCTGGGGCTGCCTGTATTGCCGATGATCTTAGAGAAAGGGGCATAAATAATGAGGAAGCTCAAAACAGAGAGAGATGGAGAAGGCTCATCAATGTCAAACCTCCCCTGGGAGAAACATGACAAAAAAGAAGAAGAACTGCTACTGTCATATATTACTTATTTGTCAGTGTTGGTACACAGGGGCAGATTTTCCTGTGTGAAATTTTAGGCGGTCTTTCCCCCCCGAAGAAAAAAGCGTATTATTTTACATTACCACTTTCAGTTACGGCAGAATGAGTTCTCATGCTAGAAATTAGGGCCGTTCTCTCCTAAGGAAGAGAGTACGTCGCCGCAAGAGTAGCGCCACATTTTTTGGGTACTTCTTTTTTTTTTTTTTGGGGGGGGGGGGGTCAAGATTGTATACAACAGCGGTTTTTTTTGGTTTTTTGTTATTCACAGTTTTTCCATAGACACTTCGAAGTAATCTTCCTCGCGAAAGTGTCTGTCACACACACACAGGCACGCACGCACGCGTGCACATACACGCACACACACACACACACACACGCACGCACGCGCGCTCGCACTCACACACACACACACACACGCAAAAATCTCACCATTATATGCGAGTGTGTGTGTGTGTTAATGTGATATGTTTATCTTGCTTATGTGCGATCGCGTGCGTGTAAATGGATTTGAACGTAAGCGCTTTGGTCTCTTGTTTTACAAGATTCAGCGCTATATACATTCAGTACATCATTTATTATTATTATTATTATTATTATTATTATTAATTATTATTATTATCATTATTACCATTGCTGAGCCTCGAAGCTGTAACAGATGAACGAGAAAAAAAAAAGTTTAAAAAATTGCCCATTATCAACCGCGCCATCTGTCAGCGCAACAAAGGAAGACAATTTCAGGCAAAACCGCCAATTTCAGGTGATACGGTATCCAGCATGACTAGACTGCAATGATTCCTTTGTGAAAAAGTGTAGCAGATGACGATAACATAATATAAGGATGACGTCACAAACAGGTTTAGACGTGTAACTCAGGTTTGACGTCACCGGTGAGGACGGAAACAGTTTGCTGACGTGACAAGCATGACGTCATCCGTGATGATTGATTATTGCAAAGGTTTTGGTTGATGTGGCGAAATTTTAATCAGGAATGTTTTATTATGGTTAAACAGAGCAGTTTGTATACAAGTGTTTAAGATTCTGTTGCTTAAAATGTGTAATGGTATAGGACGTAGGTAATTTATTTCTGTATAAAGGTTCAGTGTGTGTGTGTGTGCGCGTGCGCTTATGTTTGTGTGGTAAGTTATTTCTACATAAAGGTTCAGTATGTGTGTGTGGTAAGTTATTTCTATATTTAAAGGTTCATTGTGTGTGTGTGTTTCTTATGTTTGTGTGGTAAGTTATTTCTACATAAAGGTTCAGCATGTGTGTGTGCTTATGTTTGTGTGGTAAGTTATTTCTACATAAAGGTTATGTGTGTGTGTGTGTGTGTGTGTGTGTGTGTGGGTAAGTTATTTCGACATAAAGGTTCAGTGTGTATGTGTGTGTGCGCACGTGTGCGTGCGTGTGTGTTAATACAGCTGATTAAGATCAGAATGTCTAAGTTAATAGAAAAAAACATTAAATCAACAGTCTAAAAAATCCGGGCGTGTGTGTATGTGTGTGTGTGGAGAGGGGGGGGGGATTATGTATATGAAGATATGAGCAAAAGGGAAAGAACAGTGTATAGTGGTTAAAGCGCTGCGCGTTGCAATCTGACGGCCCGGGTTCGATTCCCGTTCAAGGGGATTTTTCCCCTGGAGTTAACATCAGTGCAGACTCCACTCCCCCCGAAAGTCCTTGGGATGAGATTAGAAACCGAGGTCCCGTGTGCGAACGCACGCGGAACATCTTGCGCACACGTTAACAATCTGTTCAGCATGTCGAAAGAGGAGGCGATTTCGAACCGGTAGGAACGGATGACCATTTTTAAAATCAAAACATTTACACGCAGGTGTTGTGTATAGAGACTGTCCCCGAAGGCCGAATGTGGCTACCTTAATGGTGGCTGAACACGGTCGCATGCACAGTCCCACTATTGGTAAACCTTTAAGCCATCAAAAGGTTTCATTGCCGAAATCTGTCTGAAAAAATTACGAAAATGGGGAACAATATCGTCAAGAGAGAGAGAGAGAGAGGTTTTCAGAAGGTATTGTATAAACAAATTAACAACAAAGAAAATAGAATAATCCACAAGCATAATTCTGTTTTGTAATAATAGATTATGGAACCTCATACTTCCTAACTGACGTCTAATATCACCGAGAGTGAAATCGAAGACAACAACAACAACTTCATAACTGAGCAGAGAGAGAGAGAGAGAGACGCAGACGCAGACGCAGATGATTTATTCAAATAGGCCTCAGCCCCTTATGAAGGGGAATGTGAACAATATTATACATAACATAAATACAGTGAAAAGTCGTTTGATCACGAAGTTGTACGTTACTTCAAGAAGTGACTATTTCTCTAACTTTGAAAGCCTTGTACAAATATAAAGAAAAGTTCTGTATAACTTCAGGATCTGTACAGGACATCAATAAATTCAATTTAAACAAGCATGGTTCCCTATATTTTGGTTGAATAAATTTCAATCTAAGGTCATGTAATTGTTGTCAACATAGAACAAAGTGTACTTCATCTTCTTGTGAAACATTGCATAATGGACATAACAAATCATGATCATTATATGTTCTGTATCTTAAACGATGTACATTCAGATCAGATATACCGAGTCTAAATTTTGCTGTGATATGTTTCAGTTGTCGATTCATGTCAAGTTGTAAATAGCATTTTAAGTCATGGCCATTACAGTATGTTCTATAAAAGTCAAACCTTTGGCTAGTATCAATGTGATGGTTCCAGTTTTGCCACCGGCAGTCAATTAATCGTTGACGAAAAACTTTAACGAATACACAAGCATCACCCACACCTTGATGCAACCACACATCTCCAAAACCATTTTCATTTAAACAGACACGCACCCTTGATACCCAATTTGTTTTTCCTCTTGCATCTAAATTATACAACATTTTATAAGCCTTATGTGGTAGTCTCAGATCTTCCATTTGTAGCAACTTAATCCAATAACGAATACAGTTAACTGCAGAATTTAGGTACAAAGGATATCTGTTAGTTTCACCATAGATGATATCATTGGGTGTTCGGAGAGAGAGAGAGAGAGAGAGAGACACACACACACACAAACATACACCACACACCTATCACACACACACGAACTTCCATCAGTCCAATTGCAATTTTCTTTATTCGCATTGTGCAAAAGTATAAAAGTTCAACGTCAAAATATTCCCCTCAAGTTGCTCATTACCGAAAATCTGCATTTTTTTCCCAACAAAAAAGCAAAATTATCGTCAAAAATTTTTATTAAAAACTCTACCACAACAATTGCACAGATACAATGCAACATTTATATCAAAACAGCACTTTGAGCATAATTATGATTCACTGCACCTGTGTGTGTGTGTGCGCGCGCGCACGTATTTGCTGTTATGAATAAATGCATGCATGTTTGCTTACATAAAAAGATATGCTTGCCTGTGTGTATTTGAGGTACACGTATAGCTCAGTGGTCAGAGCACTCGCTTTCCCCCAGCCAAGGTTAAGCAGCGTCGAGCGTGGTTACCACTTGGATGGGTGACCGTTTGCGCGCCTTGGCTTCAGTACGGTCCCCCAGTTCACCCAGCTGTAAATGGGTACCTGCCCTCTTTAGGGTCAGGGAAGGTAAAGCAGCGAGGGAGAGGAGATGGGCGCCGCCTTCAATATGCTGGCCCCTGGAGAAGCTGAGGTCTCTGATGCCTCGCTCCCCTACGACCACATAGGTTATGGGGCACCTTTACCTTTTACATATGTGTACGGTGGTACTTAAGTTTGTGTTATGCAAGTCAAAACAAATACCGGATCAGCTGTGCATATCGAATGACTTCACAAACATATAAAGCACTTTCTGTGATTTTTTTCTCTCAATAATTTGGGGAAAAAAATCATCCACACTTCGTAAATATATTTCAGATTTTATCATTTGAGACAGTAGCCCATTTGGCTCAAAGTTTCATTTTTGAGGGCTAAATCTTCATCACCAACAACAATCAAAATAACTCTAGGAATAAAAACAAAAAGCAAAAACATCTGAACTGAAAACAATGTTGTTTTTGAAAACACCGGAACCAATATTTTGGCATAGTTATAATCATTCCACAACATTTTATGTAGAAATAACTGCTGCGATGTTCGTAAATCAAAGATTAGGTTGGGGGAAAAATGTTGAATGATTTTACAAAACCTCAGCTGTTTTTCCAATTTGGTCGGGTTGTTTGTCATCAGACATAATTCAGTGTATGAACAACCGAACGAATATTATAAACATAATAATGAAAATGACTACACGATTTTCTTATAAGTAGGTGAAGAGAAAAATACACAAAATTGGCAAAAAATCAGCTGTTATTTCTTTTTCACCAGATTTTTTAAACGATTATTTAGAAATGGATAGATATACAAAAATTCAGCTGCTATTTAAGATAATCATTTAGAAGGTAAAGTCCTTGTCACCAGATTTTTAAAATGATCATTTAGAAATGGATAAATATACAACAAAACCAGCTGCTATTTAAAACGATCATTTAGAAATTCATAAATCTACAACAAAGCCAGCTGCTATTTTAAACGATCATTTAGAAGTTGATAAATATACAACAAAACCAGCTGCTATTTAAAACGATCATTTAGACATTGATAAATCTACAACAAAACCAGCTGCTATTTAAAACGATCATTTAGACATTGATAAATCTACAACAAAACCAGCTGCTATTTAAAACGATCATTTAGAAATTGATAAATCTACAACAAAACCAGCTGTTGTTTAAAACGATCATTTAGACATTGATAAATCTACAACAAAACCAGCTGCTATTTAAACGATCATTTAGAAATTGATAAATATACCCCCAAAACCAGCTGCTATTTAAACCGATCATTTAGAAATTGATAAATCTACCACAAAACCAGCTGCTATTTAAAACGATCATTTATAAATTGATAAATCTACAACAAAGCCAGCTGCTATTTAAAACTATCATTTAGAAGTTGATAAATGTACAAACAAATCATCTGCTATTTAAAACTATCATTTAGAAATTGATAAATATACAACAAAACCAGCTGCTATTTAAAACTATCATTTAGAAATTGATAAATATACAACAAAACCAGCTGCTATTTAAAACGATCATTTAGAAGTTGATAAATATACAAACAAACCAGCTGCTATTTAAAACGATCATTTAGAAATTGATAAATATACAACAAAACCAGCTGCTATTTAAAACGATCATTTAAAAATTGATAAATATACCCAAAAAATCAGCTGCTCACGTCAGAATGCTGTGTCATTCATTTAGTATCCCCCCCCCCAAAAAAAAAAAAAATCAAAACCTGATTTCTTTAGTTACTTTTATCACAATCTATAAAAACAGAAAAAGGGGTCATTTTCCTGTATAGATACTTTTATCACACATTCTACAAAGTCATAAACGGTTAATTTCGTGTAGACTTTCTTACTGTTTCTTAAAACTTGAAAAAAGATTTTGAAGAGAAATCTTGTCATGTTTGTTTACTATACTGACTGGACTAATTTTAGAGAGAGAGAGAGGAGTTATATGTACATACATAGAGTTTTGAAACTCAAAATCCATTTTTTGGGTAAGATAAAGCAACACAAACCAGGGAGAGAGAGAGAGAGAGAGAGAGAGAGAGAGATAGAGAAGAGAGAGAGAAAGAGAGTAAACGTCAACAAAAAATAACCGAGAAGCAAAACGAAACAAATCATCATCATCAACAACAACAAACAAAATAATAACTCTAGGAATTAAAAAGAAAAAACATGTGAACTGATAACAAAACAAACAAAAGTGTCTGCCGCAAAATCTAAAACAATATAATGCTTTTGTTCAAAACCTTTGACATGATCATTCCACACAATCTACTCACATGCTACACATAATAGAAATGATATCAAGATCTTGCCCTAACCCACAAGGATATAGTCCTATCAAGACATTTCGAAATCTACCCGAAGCTTTTAAAAAATTAGCACGAAAACTAAAAACCGTTACTTTCTCGATATTTTGCATTGAATGTTTTTTTATATAGCCTAGATAACCCTTCAAAAATGTGAAAATAAGTGTCTTCCCCAGATATATATATATATATATATATATATATATATATATGGGGACGGGATAGTTCAGTGGTCAGAGCACTCGCCCTCCCCCAGCCAATGTTAAGCAGCATCGAGCGTGGTTACCACTTGGATGGGTGACCCCCGTTTGCGCGCCTTGACTTCAGTACAGTCCCCTCAGTTCACCCAGCTGTAAATGGGTACCTGCCCTCTTTAGGGATAGGGAAGGTAGAGCAGCGAGGGAGAGGAGACAGGAGTGATACCTAATTCCCTTTAGTTTCGCAGTATTAACAATAATAATAAATGGAATTTATATAGCGCTATATCTTGCAAAAGACAAGCCAAAGCGCTTTAATTATATGCGCTATTATAAACGGGGTAAACGAGAAATGGAAAAAAAAAAAGATCAAGTTTTTATTTGGCTGCTTTGAAATTTTTTTTTTTTAAAGTCACCCTCCTTCAAAAATGAAGTGTAATGCCCGTCATCATCTAATGCTGAATAAAAAACAAACTTACTTATGATACGTTTTAGACAAACACACGGGAAAAAAAAGAAAGAACCTTTGATTAAAAGAAAAAGATTAATTTTTTCTACACACAAGTTCATAACTCTTACACTGATATTTTTTGCCAGTAGGAGGTAGCCTAAAATATCACACGCTTTTAAAAAAACCCAATCATCTCCCTTTGGTGTTCAAAGTCAAATTAGACGATAAAAAGACGAGTTTTTGTTCATGATGGGGCCGTGATGGGGTTTTGTTTTAAATTAAGGTAAAATAACATATTTAGTAAACAACAACAAAAAATAACAGCAACAACAAAACTAAAACATGAAGAAGAATGCAAAGGTCAAGATGAAGAAAAATGCAAAGATCAAGAAGAAGAAGAATGCAAAGAAGAAAGGTGACAGAGAAAAAAGAATGCAAAGAAGAAATGACGACGAAGAATGCAAAAAAGAAAGAATACGAAGAAGAAGAATGCAAAGAAGAAGAAGAAGAACGCAAAGAAGAATAAAGATGACGAAGAAGAATCAAAGAAGAAATGACGAAGAAGAAGAATGCAAAGAAGAAATGACAAAGAAGAATGCAAAGAAGGAGAAATGACAAAGAAGAAGAATGCAAAGAAGAAATGACAAAGAAGAAGAATGCAAAGAAGGAGAAATGACAAAGAAGAAGAATGACAAAGAAGAAGAAGAAATGAAAAAGAAGAAGGAAGGACAAAGAAGAATGCAAAGAAGAAATGACAAAGAAGAATGCAAAGAAGAAGAAATGACAAAGAAGAATGCAAAGAAGAAATGACAAAGAAGAATACAAAGAAGAAGAAAAAATGACGAAGAAGAATGCAAAGAAGAAAAAATGACAAAGAAGAATGCAAAGAAGAAGAAGAAATAAAAAACAATATCAACACAGTAGTGTAACATACACAACAACACATAAGAAAGGGAAAAATACCCTCGTAGGCAAACAGGATTTCACGTGAGGCAACCCCTCAAACTATAATTATGGCATTACTGTAGCCGTCGGGCGTTCCCCAGCTTAACACCCTGGGGGTCAGTCACCCAGAACATGCTCTCTATCTGTCTGTCTGTCTCACTCATCATCCCACCTGGGAATCACTGTGAGACTGTGAAGAACACACTGGATGAGAAGTTTTTGAGGTTTTGTTGTTTTTTAAAAATTCTTTTATTTCGAGGATAATGGAATAAACGCTCCTGTGCTTTTTTCATTCAGTCCCCGTGTATATGCAGTTTTGCAGGAAGAAGAAAAAAACCGGAAATAACCATTTGTCAAAGAAAAATTTTTTTTCAAAGAAAATATACCCTACTATGCTACATAGACCGCTTCATTTGTATTTGTCCTGTTATTATTTTTGTTAATGTATGGATCCGTTTTTAATATAATTATTTCTTTGGGGGGGGGGGGGGGGATGTTATTCTTATCCCAAAAATTACCGCATTATGCAAAGAATCTCACCCCCCTCCCCTCCACCATACCATCCCCCCCCCCCCCCCCCCCAACAAAAACATTTTTTAAAGGTAAAGCTGATCTTAAAGTTCTAATAGTCTGCAAAGTTTTCTCACACACACACTTACGCAAATCTAAAGCAAATCAACATCCTCTGAAGTCGGAGTATGGCTGCCTAAATGGCGAGTTACTTGATAAAAACAGCAATACACACAAACTTCTCATTCAGAGTGTACTTAACAGTCTCACAGTGATTCCCAGGTAGGATGATGAGCGAGTTAGGCTAGACTGCATGTTCAGGATGTTAAGCTGGGGAACGCACAACCACAACAGCATACAAATCAACAATAAACATCTGGTTATTATGGCATAATCATGAAACATACCATACAACATTTATTATTATGTACTAACAGCAAAATTATGTCGATTTTTTGGTTTTTACTAATGTTATGGCATTATCGTAAAACATACTATACAACAACGTTTATATAAATACTAACACCAACTGTCGATACTTTAAAAAAAAAATTATACTAATGTTATGGCATTATCATAAAACATATTATACAACATATTATACAACAACATTTATATAAGTACTAACACCAACTGTCGATATTTTTTTGGTTAAAAAATAAAATCAAGGGGGAAAATACAGTTGAACAAAAATCATATGAGTTGGTTTATTATGATCTGTTGACGATGTTGATTTTTCACCTTAGTTTTTCCCATGCCCAATGAATGGAATGGTTTGAAGAAAACTGTTGAATAACAGAGAGAGAGAGACAGACAGAGAATCACACACACACACACACACACACACACACACACTCACACACACAGTGACAGACAGAAAAACTGACAGACACCGACAAGCTGACATACTGACAGAGAGACAGAGACAGAGAGAGAAACAAAAATTAAAAGCAAAACAAACCCGACCAAAGATAATGTAACTAAACAACAAATGAAATCAAGACAAAAACTCAACAACAACAAAATCCACCCCCAAAATTCCACCCGCCCCCAATGTATACCTCCTTCCCAATACCCTTTTAAACCACAAAAGCAAAAGGAAAAGAAAAAACCCTCAAAATTTGTAAACTCTCTATCAACACCTCCACACCCCCCCCCCCCTAATAAAAAAGAAAAAAAAAAGAAAAATGACCACCACAAAACAGACTGGTCAAAAACCTGATCAATCCTGCCCATTAATTTTGTCTGAAAACAAAACATCATATCCTATAAAACAAAACATATAATAAGAGAATCTTTTTTTTTAAAATGTCTAATATTGCTGTTTAGTAAAGAGACGTAAAATTGAAGACCACAACAAATTTCACCATATACATCCCCGTCACTCCTCAAACAAACAAACCCTTCCCTCCCCCCAAACTCCCGAACCAACAACAAAAAGTCAGCACACACCCCTCCCCCTCCCCCCCTCACAAAAAGCAACAATAAAGCAACAACAACCCCCCCAAAAATACAACAACCCCCCCCCCACACACACACATACATACACACTGTCTGTACGATATACAACACACGCATACTCGGTTACGTTAAGATGAGCCGCTGAATTCAGCACCAAGACCATCATAATCATCATCATTATCACCATCATCATAATCATGTCACCATTATCACCACCACCACCATCATCATAATCATCATTATCACCATCATAATCATTTCACCATTATCACCACCATCATCATAATCATTTCACCATCACCACCACCATCATCATAATCATTCCAACATCATCACCATCATTTCATCATCACCATCATAATCATTTCATCATCACCACCATTATCATTTCATCATCACCACCATCTTCATAATCATCATCACCACCAACATCACCATAATGATTTCACCATGACCACCACCAGCATCATCATAATCATTTCATCACCACCACCACCACCATCATCATTATCACAATCATTTCTTCATCATCATCACCACCACTATCATCACCACCATCATCATCCTCGTTTGCTGTCTGGCTTGGAGGCGGAGGGTCTCAGAAAGGCTCTCTCCAGGCCCATCATTGGAGCCTCAAAGGCTAGGGAGGCCACAAAGGCCACTGCAGTGGCGGCCACCAGCACTCCACAATACAGGAACACCTGACAGACACACACACAGACAGACACACATACATACATACAGACACACACACACTCATACATACAGACACACACACAGACACAAACACACACACACGCATACAGAGACACACAAACACTCATACATACACACACACGCATACAGACACACACACGCATACAGACACACACACACACACACAAACAACACACACATACAGACACAACACACACCATACATACACACACATACATACACACACACATACAGACACAACACACACACACACCACACACACACACCACGAGACACACACAGACGCATAGACACACACCACACACAGACACACACACACAGACACACACAGAGACACACACCACGCACACAGACACACACACGCATACACACACACAACAGACGCACACACACACACAGACAGAGAGAGAGAGAGACACAGACACACACGCATACAGACACACACACAGACACGCATACAGACACACACACACAGATACAGACACACACCACACACAGACACACACACAGAGACACACACGCGCGCACACACACACACACACACACACACACACACACACACATATCAGGAAAAAATCATCAAGTTCGTGTTCGTACTGCAGATACCCTGTGCTTACGAATACCTACCTAGAGTCTATCACTGGCCGTCGCTCTTCTTTCTCTATTTCTGGTCCATCGATCTGGAATGACCTCCCTCTTTCTCTTCACCGAAAGTCTTCTTGTGACATTTTAAAATCCCGCCTCAAGACATAAGTTATTTCAAACCTGAGATTTCCCTCTCCTGCTTCATCTTCATAGCTGTCCCTGCTTTTCAACAGACGAAATCCCATCACCCTGCCAAAGTGTATAACCTTTGTGTGTGTGTGGTGTGTGTGTGCGCGCGCGCACGCAAGTATTTTGGACTTGTAAGAGCTATTAATTGTTATTGGTTGCATGACTGTGTAAGAATGAGTTGAATGCAAGCACTTTGATTTGTCTGTGCAACTACAAGATATAGTGCTATATAAATTACTTTTATCATCATCATCATCATCATCATCATCATTAATTCTGATGAATAGGAAAGGGGTGGATGGTGGGGCGATGATAAATAAATCTTTGTACTGAATGAAAGAAACAAAGCATACATCCTCGAGGGATTTTTTTGGTGATGCTTTTTTTCAATATATTATTATTACAACCAGCCCTCAGTCCAAGGAACATTGATAACTAAAAGATTTTTTTGAATTCACAAGGAAAAAACCCCAAATAAATAAAGATCTTAACAAAAAATCAATCATGCAGTAATATCAATATGAGGGAACAGAGAGAGAGAGAGATGGAGAGAGAGAGGGAGAGAGAGAGATGGAGAGAGAGAAAGAGAGACACAGAGAGAGACAAAGAGAGAGGCAGAGAGAGAGACAGAGAGCCAGACAGAGACAGAGAGAGACAGAGAGAGGGAGAGAGAGACAAAGAGAGAGACAGAGAAGAAGAGAGAGAAAGAGAGAGAGGAAACTTCCAAGCTCTAGCGGAGGAGAGAAAAAAAATGATCCATCACCACCATCAACCACCATCGTCATCAGCATAAATCAACCACCACCACACATCATCATCAACCACACACCATACATCATCATCACCACCACCACACATCATCATACCACCATCATCCCATCATTACCACAATCCACCATCATCATCGCTACCATCACCATCATCCCATCATCACACAACCACCACCATCACACTACCCATCATCCTCATCATTACCACAACCACCATCATCACCACACCATCATCGTCATCATTACCACAACCACACCATCACCACTACCATCATCACATCATCACCACCACCACCATACACAACTCAGTACACATCGTCATCACCACACCACACTATCATCGTCATCAGCACATCACCCACACCACCACTAACAACCAACATCACTACACCTTCATCACCACCACCACCACCACCTACCCCAACCAACCATCACCACCACCACACCAATCACCACTACACCACACCACCACCACCACCACCTCCAATCACCACCACACCAACAACCACCCACCAATCACCACCACCACAATCGTCACCCCCCACAACCACCACCACAACCACCACCACCACCATCACACCACCAACCACCACCACCACCACCACCACCACCAACCACCACCACCACCACCATCACCCCCAACTCACCAGATTGAGGTCGTCCAGATAGAATGGGTTCCGGGCATTGCTCGTGAAGAGCTGAAGCACCATCAGGTGCAATAGGTAGGTGCAATACGTCAGCCGACTGAGCGGCACCAGCGCCCGCCACGACAGAATGGAATTCACAAAACCTGCGTATTCCCAAAAAAAGAGAAGAAGACCCCCCCAAAAAATAATCATGGAAGAAAATAATATGAATGAGAGAATGCATACACCACAGATTAAAAATTTGTTGTTGTTTTGTTTTGTTTTTTGGGGGGGTCAATTCCTCGGCTAGAGCTCCGAGGTTCACCAATGGTGAGATTTTTTTTTTTTAGCGTATAAGGGCAGGAAGGAAGGAAGGAAGGAAGGGAAGAAAATGAAAAAACAGAAGGCTGAAAGAATATGGAAAATAAACTGCACCCCCCTCAGAAAGATACAAAAGATCACACACACTCACTCACACTCACACACACACTGAAAGGAATAGATATTCATAAAAAATATTCCACTGTTCAAGAAGTTTTATATGACTCTCAGCAGTTCATAACAGCAGTTGCTGAGATTAAGTATTCTTCCCCAGTAAGACCTCTACTGTAGATAGTTGTGAGAATATAATGATACGTACATTAAAGAGAGAGAGAGAGAGAAGAGAGAGAGAGAGAGAAGAGAGAGAGAGAGAAGCGAGCGAGAGAGCAAGAGAGAGATGTTGGTTTGAATGCGGGCGTGTCCTTATCACCAAGTAGTGAATGGACATTAAACAAACACACACACACACACACACACATACACACACACACACACACACACACACACATATATATATATATATATATATATATATATATATATATATATATATATATATATATATATATATCGCCATAGATTTTGTCTTCAACACGTGTGAACATTGTAGTTTGATTGCTTTTATATGTCAATTTTCTTGATTTTCCTTTTTTGTTGTGAGGGCAGGATGGAAAAAAAGTTGTATAAACTTTATCTTTTACCCTCAATAAAGATCATTTTGACTTTTTTGGGACTTCACACACACACACACACACACACACACACACACACACACACACACACACACAACACACACACACACGGAGACGGGATAGCCTGGTGGTTAGAGTGATGCGCACTGCACCCGTGATCTGCTAACCCGGCTTCGATTCTCGTTCAAGAGGATTCTTTCCTCTGGAGTTAACATCAGGGCAGACTCCACTCTCCCCAAAAAGTCCTTCCGATGAGACAATAAACCGAGGCACCGTGTGCGAACGCACGCTGAACATCTTGTTCACAAGTTAAAACCCGTTCCGCTTTTCGGAATAGTAGGCCATTGGGTGCCGGTGGGAATGGATGACAAAATTAACAAAACTGCATGCACACGGGGACTGGATGCAAAAAAGCACAAGAATGCTTATTCCGTCTTTCTCGAAATAAAAGACTAAATAGATAAATAAAAATAAACATGCACATCCCACTTAATCCATCCATACTCTCACTCCTCTCAACAACACCCCCTCCTCTCCTCTCCTCCACCCCATCACACACAACTCTCCCTCCCTCTTCCCCTACTCCCCCCATAGCCCCTAGCACCTCCTCCCTCCAACCACCGCAACCCCCCATCCCCCAAAAGTAAAACAAACAAAAAAACCACAAAATCCCACAAAAGAAAAAACGCCGGGGTGACAAAATTTCAACAGGGTACCCAACAAATGTCCCCCCTACTCACCGCCGTTGCCAGTGACGCAGGCGACGACGACCCAGGCAACGCATGCCCCCCACACCTGTCTGTTGACGGCGTTATAGAAAGCGGCCACGGGCACCGTCACTGGGTGGCCGTTAGATGTCTCACACAGGCCGTACAGAACGGCCAGGGCACAGGCTGTGGCCACGGCCCATATGGCCAAGTTGGTCAACTGTGAGAGGTTTAAAAAAAACCCACCCAAAATAATGGTAGATAACAAAAATGGGTGAAGGGTAGTGGTTAATATTTATCTATTCTCTTTTGTCTGGTCTGCCAGCATCATCTATCCACTCCAAGATATACAAAACTCCGCAGCTCGACTAGTTCTCAGAAAGAAAAAATCTGAGCACATTACCCCTCTCTTGCGATCTCTCCACTGGCTGCCTGCCTCACAGAGAGTAAATTATAAGATCAGTACCCTCTGTTAAAATCTCTCCACAAAACTGCACCCTCCTACCTCTGTGAATGTATTAACCTGTACACTCCTTCACGTTCCCTCCGCTCTGCTGCAGATACCTTGTGCCTATGAATACCTAGATTCAACCAATCCACTGTTGGCGCAGCTCTTTCTCTATTTCGGGTCCATCGACCTGGAATGAGCTCCCTCTCTCCGCCAGAAACCTAGTTATGACACTTTTAAATCCAGCCTCAAGACATATTTATTTCAAACCTTAAGATTTCCCCCCTCCTGTTTCATATCAGAACTATCCCACGTTCACTAACCCATGTCCTATCATCCTGCTAAAGTATACGACCTGTGTGAGTGTGTGTGTGCTTTTTGAAAATCATTTGACTATTGAAATTTTATTTCATAAATTTTGTCTGCAGCGCACCATGTTTGTAATATCTGTTTAAACTATAGATTATTTATCACTGATTGCATGACTGTGTAAGATTAGGTTGAATGCATGCGCTTTGATTTGTCTTTGCAAGATATAGCGCTATATAGTTCCATTTATTATTATTATTATTATTAATATTCATTTATTCGTATTTTTTTCTGCTTACAGCTCACAAGTTTAACCAAGTTCCCACATTGGTGATTTTCTGAGGCCTGGCCCTGTGTGTGTGTGTGTGTGTGCACTTCTCCCATGACAGTGGAAGACCACTTCCTCCTCCAGACCTGGCCATCCAACACACCAAAACCTTGAGGACTGGCCCAATATCTGGCCTACTGACCAACCTGCCGATGAGGGACAAACTCTTCGGACCCCTGGAGGGAGGGCCTTCAGCGTACCACGGCAGCATTTGTCAGGGCCTCAGGAGTTGCTGTCTGAGCGTTCGACGAAGAAGAAGAAGACTTAAGAGCTCTAAAAATTCACCAAGGGTGAGATTTCGTGTAAGCGATCTTGTTGTTGTTGTTGTTGTTGCCCCCCTCCATTAAGGTAGCTGCATTCCGACTTCGGGGATGATATCGAAACATGACACCAGTGTCTTATGTTTTTTTTTGACATTTTGTCACGAGTGGTATTTTTTATTTTATTTTATTCTTTTATATCGAGGATAATGGAATAAGCACTTCTGTGCTTTTTTTACAGCCAGTCCCCGTAGTGTATGCGGTTTTGTGAATTATGTCATCTGTTCCCACCAGCGAACAATGGCCTACTCTTACGAAAAGCGGAACAGGATTTAACGTGTGCGCAAGATGTTCTGCGTGCGTTCGCACGCGGGGCCTCGGTTTATAGTCTCATCTGAAGGACTTTTTGGGGAGAGTGGAGTCTGCGCTGATGTTAACTCCAGGGGAAAATATCCCCTTGAATGGGAATCGAACCCGGGTTGTCAGATTGCGAGCGCAATGTTCTAACCACTAGGCTATCCCGTCCCCCTGGTATGGTATGGCCTACTCTTTCGAAAAGCAGAAAGGGGTTTCAAAGTGTGCGCAAGATGTTCAGCGCGCGTGTGTGCGCGCGCGCGCACGGGGTTTCAGTTTTGAGTCTCATCTGAAGAACTTTTCTGGGGAAGGGGAGTTAGTAATGATGTGTCTGTCGGTATACATAGCATCTTCACATTCTGTGCTAGAAATTTCCTCTTTTCTATCACTCTCTTCATTTCTGCCTTGGTTCTTTTTTTCTTCCTGTCACCTCCTTCCTTGTCGATTTTCTGCCTTCTTGGTCCATTCTCCTGCCTTTTTCTTTTGCTTCCTAGAAAAACTTCAAAGATAACAATTCTCTCTTAAGTGGGATGCGCTGGGCCTGACTTGTCAGGCGCTTAGCGGCAGCGTGACGCATTAAGTTTCGCTCATAGAACAGACAACAATAGTTCAATGAAGAAGAAGAAGAAGAAGGTACTGATGTTAACTCCACTAGAAAAATCCCCTCGAACGGGGTGTCTCGGTGGTGGCTCGAACCCGGGCCGTCAGATCACGAGCTGAACGCTCTAACCACTAGGCTATCCTTCTCCACTCCCCCCCCCCCCCCCCCCATCCCCCCTCCACACCCTCGCTCCCTTGTGGTAATCTGAAAAAGTCTGTTGATTTTCTTTTTCTTTTGTTTGGTCTCGTTTGGTTGACAAATTTACAAAACCCCATACGCATGGGGTAAAAAGGTAATAATAATAATAATAATAATGAATAGCATTTATATAGCACATTTCTCAAAGCAATGACTCAATGCGCTTTCATACCATGCGCATCTATACACATGCACACACAGCACATAATAACAACAACAACAACAACAACAACAATGATAATGAGCATTTCTAAAGCGCAAATAAATTTACCAGAGATACCTATCGCACTGTAGAGGCACACACTTGCGTCCGGGCACACACTAGCAGGGCAATTAACAGTACACTCAGAGAAAAGGCACTAGCAATAACATAACTAACAAAAAACATAACCAACAGCCAGGCATGCACATGAAGTAGCCTACAGTGTGACAAACGGCGACCGTCAAGACAAGCACAATATATTAACTAGCTAAGAAATACATTAAAGAGATGTGTCTTCAATGAAGACTTAAACTGGGATAAAGTGGGAGCATGTCTGACGGCTGGTGGCAGAGAGTTCCAGATCGTGGGCGCAGCAACACCAAAAGATCTACGACCTGCGGTTTTGAGGTTGTAATGGGGTACAACAAGTAAGTTATCATTCGAAGACCGCAGGGTTCTAGTTGTGGTGCGTGATTTCAAGGCAGCTGACAGAGATGGAGCAAGCGAGCCTTCAGAGTGACGGTATGCCAAGACCGCAACTTTGTACTGACAGCGTGCCCTTACAGGTAACCAATGAAGCTCCCTAAGCATGGAGTAACATGGTCCCTTTTGCTCTTTCCAAGGATGAGCCTGGCAGCAGAGTTCTGAATTCGCTGCAGGCGTGTAAACTGGTCATCACTTATACCGATAAAACAGGAGTTGCAATAGTCCAGTCGCGACAAGACGGTCGCTGAAACAAGCTTGAGACACTGCATCACGAGGCAAGAATTTCTTAATGTGTGCAATACGGCGCAGCTCTAGAAAGCATGCTCTGCAGACGTTACTAATGTGGTCTTTCATGGAGAGAGTAGGATCTAGCTGAACACCCAGATACCGCACAGAACTCTGAAAAGCTATGTCACAGCCACCCAAGACCACAGAACTCTCCGACACCCGCATAAGACTAGATGGTGAACCAACTGCCATAACTTCTGTCTTGTCTGTATTTAATTGAGTTTGTTGCTGTCCAATCCACTTGAAGACACTGTGCGTGCAATCTGCCAGTGTGCGCGTGGCGTCCTGAAAAATTTTGAGGTGTTGCATTTGCCGAAATTTCTGTATCATCTGCATATTTATGAAACTGGCAATCATGTAAGGTCATCACATTAGACAGAGGCTGAGAATAAAGTGTGAACAATACGGGACCCAAAACAGAACCTTGAGGTACGCCATACAGAGGGGGGCAGGTTGTGACTTAACTCCCTCTATCAGCACGCTCTGCGACCTATCAGAGACATAAGAGGTAAACCACTGCCAAGGCAACACCTCTTATTCCAAAAGAGTATTCTAGTCTTTTGAGCAAAATAGAGTGGTCAAGCGTGTCGAATGCCGCACTGAGGTCCAACAAGCCCATGACTGACACTCTGTGGTCGTCATTCTGCAAAAGCAGGCTGCTGGTGACACTCAGTACGGCAGTCTCCGTGCTGTGACCAGCCCTATACGCTGACTGATGATCTTCCAAAAGGTGGTTACAAGCTAGGTGCTTCTGAAGCTGTTTGAGGACAACTCTCTCCAGGTGTCCCATAACCTATGTGGTCGTAGGGAAGCGAGGCGTCAGAGACCTCAGCTTCTTCAGGGGCTAGCATATTGAGGGCGGCGCCCATCTCCTCTCCCTCGCTGCTTTTACCTTCCATGACCCTAAAGAGGGCAGGTACCCATTTACAACTGGATGAACTGTCCTGAAGCCAAGGCGCGCAAACGGTCACCCATCCAAGTGGTAACCACGCTCGATGCTGCTTAACATTAGCTGTGGGAAAGCGAGCGCTCTGACCACTGAACTATACCGTCCCCATGGAAAATTAAAGCCCATTATCTCCGAAATAAAAGAACAAAATAAACATCAGTGCAGACTCCACTCTCCCCCAAAAAGTCCTTCGGATGAGACTATAAACCGAGGTCCCGTGTGCGAACGCACAAGAAAGAATGCGAAAGAATAAAATTAACAAATAAATAAAGCGCAAATAAAAAAAAATCCTCACCCAATGAATGCGCAGCTTGCAGTTGCTGCGGTACAGGAAGTAGCCAGCGAGCATGCCTATGACGTAAGGCCCCATCCGGTTGTAAGGTTTCAGATAGTAGATTTCAAAGTAATCCAGAAATCTAGGACATAAACAAGATCTCTTTTTTCTCTCCAAAAATGCCAAAGAAACAGCAAACGTCACATTCAAAGCTTGAAGAAAACAACAAAAAGAAATAACAACAACAAAAAACAAAGAGAAGAAAGAAAACACAGCATCCAAAATAAGAAGATCATCATCATCATCATCATCATCATCACCACCACCACCTAAAATATGAAAAACAGCAAGAAAGCAACAATAACTACAATAGTAGCAGACGGTTGCATAAGTAATCTTTTTTTTATTTTTTCACTTGAAAAACAATTTCGATTTTGAGCACCAACAAGGCAAGCAAACCTTTAACCAATGTAACAGACCTGATCTTTGCTTTCCCCCACATATTGAAATGTTCACGCACGTACTTACGTCTGTCTGTTTGTCTCTCTCACTCTGTCTTCGGATGAGACTATAAACCGAGACCCCGTGTGCGAACGCACGCAGAACATCTTGCGCACACGTTAAATCCTGTTCCGCTTTTCGTAAGAGTAGGCCATTGTGTGCCGGTGGGAACAGATGAAAATTTACAAAAGCGCATACACACGGGGACTGGATGTAAAAAACACATAAGTGCTTATTCCATTATCCTCGATATAAAAGAATAAAATATAAAAATAAAATATAAAATAAAGTTTTTTAAAAAGTTTGTGTTCTGTCTGTCTGTCTGTCAATCTATATGTCTCTCTTTCTTTTTCTCCCCCTCCCCTTCTCTGTCTGTCTGTCTGTCTCCCTGTCTGTCTGTGTCTCTCTCCCCTCCTCTCTGGTTTTATTATTGTTATTATTATCATTATTATTATTTTCCTTATCCATAAGGAAACGGTGACAGGGATGGGAGAGGATGGGAGGGATGCATTTGTTTGTTTGTTTTGTTTTTGGAAGTGGAGCTTTTTTGGAACTTTTGCTGCTTGAAAAGTAAATGGAAAAAAACCCAACTAGTTTTAATACATAGGTTAGAGAAATATGTGAGAGAGTTAACAAATAAACATATGGACGATAAATTGTAATTTAAAAAAAATGGTATAATATCAGGACTGATGATTTTAAAAAATATTTTTCAACAGCATTATTGTTTTCCAGATTGTTGCTATTATCTGTAATCTATCAACTGAAACAATCTTTCTTTGCTTTTTAAAAAAAATCCATTCAATCACAATTTTTATTGTTGTCTTTTGTGTGATCATAAAGTGGTTACTTAATTCAACTGGCCACAGACACTAATTTCTTGCATTAGTTCTTTATTTGGGCTACACACCGGTATTAATTTGGAGGTCATGCGGTATCTTGTATAGAGTGCGAGTGGAAAAAAATGTTGGTGATTTTCACAGATTTTTTTAAGCATGAAAAAATGGACAGTGCACTTGTTTTGGGGATTGAGGACATAGAGCAATACCAGGTAGTCACGA
>CM054157.1:47999001-48021501 GCA_028751875.1 Rapana venosa | reverse complement strand
GCATAGACACGGGGACTGGATGTAAAAAAGCACACGAGTGCTTATTCCGTTATCCCCGATATAAAAGAACAAATAAATAAATAAACAAATGACTAAATGACAGAGAATGAATGACAGAATGAATGAGGAATGAGTGAATGAATGACAGAATGAATGAAAGAATAAACAAACCTTCAAACGAACTAACAAGCAAAGGAATGAATAAATGATTGACTGACTGAATAATGATTGGCTGAATGAAAATCAAAATAAATTAATGAAAAAGATGAAAGAATAAATAAACTTGCGAACGAACAAACACATGGACAAGCAAGCAAATGGATGAATGAATTTATTTTATTTTTTATTCTTTTATATCGAGGGTAATGGAATAAGCACTTATGTGCTTTTTTACATCCAGTCCCCGTGTGTATGCGATTTTGTAAGTGAATGACTCAATGAATGAACAAGCGAACGAACTATTGAATGAATGACTAAATGAATGAACAAACGAACAAAGCAACGAATGAATGAATAATGGACTGAATAAATGACAAAATGAATGAATGATAAAAAAATGAAAGAATAAACGAACTTTCAAACGAACACAAACCAAACAAATAAGCGAATGACTGATTGAATGAATGAATGACTGTCACACACACACACACACACACACACACACACACACACACACACACACACACACACATCACATAGACATAACACATACCTTCACACGCTCTCTCTCTCTCTCACACACAATACCCACCCACCCACCCACACAATACTCCCCCTCCACACCCACACACAACCTACTTACACCCACAAAATCCACCCACCCACCCAGCCTATACCCACCCACCCACCCACAGCCTACCCACCAACACTTACTCACCCCCTCTCACCACACACACACACACAGTCGCGCGCGCACACACAACACACGCGCGCGCGCGCGCGCACGCACAAACCCACCCACCCACGCATACTCCCCCTCCCACACCCACACACATCCGACCACCCACACAACCTACTTACAACCACAAAACCCACCCACCCACACATCCCCACCCCCCCCCTTCCACACACACAACCTATACCCATCAATCCACCTACCCACACACACCCCACACACCAAGACTTACCCCCCAACACACACACTCCCACTTACCCCCCCCCTCCACCTACCTCCACACCCCCCTCACACACACAACCACCCCCACTCACGCACACACACAACCCCATTCACTCACGTACCCACCCACACACTCCACCTACCCCCCTACACACACAGACACACACTCCACTACCCACACCACCCTCACTCTCACAACACACCACCTACCCCAATCCCCCTCACACACTCCATCTACCCCCTCCCACCCCCCTCCACACACACACACACAAACGACAGACAGACACACACGCACGCACTCCACCTACCTCCACCCCCCTCCACTTATCCCACCACACCCCCCCTCAACACACCACTCCCACCTACCCCCATGGCCCACCCCCCTCACCACTACACCACACATACCACCACCCTACCCCCCACCCCCCTCACACACACACACTCCACCTACCCCCACCCCCCTCACACACACACACTCCACCTACCCCCACCCCCCTCACATACACACACCACTTCCACCTACCCCCACCCCCCTCACACACACACTCCACCTACCCCCACCCCCCTCACACACACACCACACTCCACCTACCCCCACCCCCCTCACATACACACACACTCCACCTACCCCCACCCCCCTCACACACACACACTCCACCTACCCCCACCCCCCTCACATACACACACACTCCACCTACCCCCACCCCCCTCACATACACACACACTCCACCTACCCCCACCCCCCTCAACACACACACTCCACCTACCCCCACCCCCCTCACACACACACTCCACCTACCCCCACCCCCCCTCACACACCACACTCCCACCACCACCCCACCCCCCCCCTCACACACACACTCCACCTACCCCCACCCCCCTCACACACACACTCCACCTACCCCCACCCCCTCACACACACACTCCACCTACCCCCACCCCCTCACACACACTCCACCTACCCCCACCCCCCCACACACACTCCACCTACCCCCACCCCCTCACACACTCCACCTACCCCCACCCCCTCACACACATCCACCTACCCCCACCCCCCCCACTCCACCTACCCCCACCCCCCCACAACACACACTCCACCTACCCCCACCCCTCCCTCACACACTCCACCTACCTCCATCCCTTCACACACTCCCACCTACCCCCCCCCCCCCCCACACACACACACTCCACCTACCCCCACCCTCCTCACACACACTCCACCTACCCCCCCCCCCCTCACACACACACACGCACTCCACCTACCCTCCTCACACACACTCCACCTACCCCCCCCCCCCCCCCCCCCTCCACACACACACACGCACCCACCTACCCCCACCCTCCTCACTCCACCGACCTCCCCCCTCACACACACTCCACCTACCCCCACCCCCCACCTACCACCACCACCCTCACTCCACCTACCCCCCCCCCACCTACCCCCCCACACACACTCCACCCTACCCCCCTCTCCCACACACACACACACGCACTCCACCTACCCACCCACTCCACCTACCCCATCTCACCCCGCGCCCCTCACTCTCACCCACCCACCCACCCCTCCTCACTCACACACACACACACACACTTACACACACACACTCCACCTACCCCCACCCCACTCACACACAAACAGACACACACTCACAGGCCTGGGGGGAAAACGTTACCTCAAGACAAAGAAAGAGTCCACGGAGACTGTAGCGTTGGTGATGGCTTGGTAAGGCCAGTGCGTGTTTAGATCATTCAGGTAAGGTACCAGGTTCACTGCACACACACACACACACACACACACACACACACACACACACACACACACACACACACGGCACGTAAGCAAACGCACTGCATGAAAAGCTCGCACACTCACGCGGGCACACTGACAGATCAGCTTCGGAACGGATGACAACATTGACAAAACTGCATAGACACGGGGACTGTATGTAAAAAACCCACATATGGGTGCTTATTCCATTATCCTCGAAATAAAAGAATTAAAAAAATAAAATAAAATGGGGACTGCATGTAAAAAAAAAAAAAAGCATATGGATGCTTATTCCATTATCTTTGAAATAAAAGAATAAAATAAATAAATTAAATAAACACACCACACACCACACACACACACACACGCGCGCGCGCGCGCGCTCACACACACACACACCACACAATAAAATTCAAAAAGTCCATATGATTTTTATGCATAAAAAAAAATAACTTTGATTCTACTACACAAACACAACACAACCACACACACATTACACAAAACACACACACACAACACACACTACACACACCACACTACACACACAGACAGGCACGCGCAAACGCATTCATGGACACTCGCACACTTAGTGGATCGGTGGTCTAGAGGTAAAAATATTGTTTGTTTTTTATATAAAAAAAAAAACTACCCCCAGAGTGTTAGTTAAGCTAGGGGAACGCCCAACAGCCGTCTGGGGGCATAACTGACCACCACCACCACCACCACCACCAGCTTACTTGCGAAAGCGGCCGGAGAGCCCCAGGTGTGTCCGAGCACCACCCAGCTCATGGACAAGAACGGATGCTCGTGACACAGGTCAGACTGCCCGAGGGTCTGGTCAGTGGTCAGCAGTTGCTGCGTTGGGTAGACGAGAACGAACCAGCACTGTCACCAGCACACCTGGAAGTGTGGATGGGTGGGGGTGGGAAGGGGGGGGGAGGAGGGTAGAGAGAGAGAGAGGATGGAGAGAGAGGGGATGGGGGAACGGGGCAGAGGGGGAGGGTGGGGAGGGGGAAGGGGAGGGGTGGTGAGAGGGAGGAGAGAAGAGGGGGAACGGGGGGGAGGTGAGGGGAGAGGAGGGGGGGAGGGAGAGGGAGGAGAGGAGAGAGAGGGAGGGAGGAGGGTGAGGGGGTGGGGGAGGAGTGGGGAGGAGGGTGGGAGAGAGAGAGGAGGAGAGGGAGAGAGGGGGGAGGGAGAGAGGGTGGGAGGAGGGGGGTGGAGGAGGGGGGAGAAGGAGATGGAGAGAGAGAGGGGGAGGGGGGGGAGAGAGAGGGGAGGAGAGAGGGGGAAGAGAGGGGAGAGAGAGAGAGGGGGGAGAGAGAAAGGGAGAGGAGGAGAGGGGGAGAGAGAGGGGAGAGAGAGAGGGAGAGAGAGAGGGGAGAGAGAGGGGGAAGAGAGAGAGAGGGGGGTGGGGGGAGAGAGGGCGGAGAGAGGGGGAGAGGGAGAGAGGGTGGGAGAGACAGAGAGATGGAGAGAGAGTGACAATGAATGTATTGACTATGCTGGGTTTTTCTCAGGAGCACACACACTACAGACTGCTAAAGGGACGGACGAACAGAAACACACACTCACGCACGCAAGCACACACACACACTTCTCACAAAATATACACAAACCTTCTCAAACATCTTATCCCTACCCCAAACACACACACACACGCAAGCACACACACACACACTTCTCACATATACACACACCTTCATTTTATCCCCTACCCCAAACACACACACACACACACACACTTCTCACATATACGCACACCTTCTCAAACATTTTATCCCCTACCCCAAACACACACACACACACACACACACACACACACCACACACACACACACACACGCGCGCGCGCGCGCACACTTCCCACATATACACACACTTTCTCAAACATTTTATCTTGCGCACACGTTAAAGCCTGTTCCGCTTTTCGTTAAGAGTAGACCATTGTGGCCCGGTGGGAACAGATGACAAAATTTACAAAGCCGCATACACACGGGGACTGGATATAAAAAAGCACATAGTGCTTATTCCACTATCCTCGATATAAAAGAATAAAAAATAAAATATCCCCCATCCCAAACACACACAATTTCTCACATATAGTGATATACACACACCTTCTCAAACATTTTATCCCCCTACCCCAAACACACACACACACACACACACACACACTGCCTATGTTCCTAAATAGATGGCTTGATGAAAAAAAAGCAAATGCATTGTATATTCAATGTACTATCTGGAATAAAAAATTGACTTGAAATTTGACTTGACTTCACACACTTATCCCCCATCCCAACACACACACACACACACACACACACACACACACACACACACACACACACACACACCCTGTTATCCAATACTCCTCCCCACCCTCTTCCTCAACACCTACCACACCCCACCCACCCCCACCCCCTACCTCACTCTACCCTCTCCTCCCAAACCCCCTCCTCACTCCCACCCCTCCCCCATCAAACCAACACACACACACACTCTCTTTCTTTCTCTCTTTCTTTTCTTGTTTTTTAAAAACCTATATGGGGGGGGGGGGGGGGGATAGCTCAGTGGTCACAGCACTCGCTTTCCCCCCAGCCAAGTTAAGCAGCATCGAGCGTGGTTACCACTTGGATGGGTGACCGTTTGCGCGCCTTGGCTTCAGTACAGTTCCCCCAGTTCACCCAGCTGTAAATGGGTACCTGCTCAGGGCATCCAAAGTGACTTTCAACGTTGTGGGAAGACCGACAACGGGCATGGTGTTGGATGAATAAGTATTTTTGACAAATTCATCACCCAGACCTGTCAGTCGTGCTACTATCAGTTACAGTGCATAGGTGCAATTCGAAAGTACCTGTCCACCGATGCAACAGCCAAACTTGTCACTTCTCTCATTCTTTCACGTCTGGACTATTGCAATTCTCTTTTGTCTGGTCTGCCAGCATCATCTATCCACTCCCTTCAACGTATACAAAACTCCGCAGCTCGACTAGTTCTCAGAAAGAAAAAAATCGGAGCATATTACCCCCCTCTTGCCATCTCTCCACTGGCTGCCTGTGCCACAGAGAGTAGAATATAAGATCAGTACCCTCTGTTACAAATGTCTCCACAATACAGCACCCTCCTACATTTGTGAATGTCTTCACCTGTACACTCCTTCACGTCCCCTCCGCTCTGCTGCAGATACCTTGTGCCTACGAATACCTAGATTCAACCAATCTACTGTTGGCCGCCGCTCTTTCTCTATTTCGGGTCCATCGACCTGGAATGAGCTCCCTCTCTCTCTTCGCCAGAAGCCTAGCTATGACACTTTTAAATCCAGCCTCAAGACATATTTATTTCAAACCTAAGATTTCCCCCCTCCTGTCTCATATCAGAGCTATCCCACCTTCACTAACCCATGCCCTATCACCCTGCTAAAGTATACGACCTGAGTGAGTGTGTGTGTGCTTTTGAAAAACATTTGACTATTTACATTTTATTTCATAGATTTTGTCTGCAGCGTACCATGTTTGTGATATCTGTTTGTTTAAACTATTGATTATTTATCATTGATTGTATGACTGTGTAAGATTAGGTTGAACGCATGCGCTTTGATTTGTCTTTGCGAGATATAGCGCTATATAAGTTCCATTTATTATTATTATTATTATTATTATTATTAGAACAACCTTTTACCATACCTATTTCAGGAGGCGAAGGAGAAGTCTTCACAGCAGACTTAGGCAAGAGAGTCTGGTATTCCGGATTGGTGGAAGCATGGGGGTGGTGGTGGTGGTGGTGATGGTGAGCCTCCCCCACCTCCTGGGGACCTCCATCCCCTTCCTCACCTCCTCCCTCTTGCACCGCCTCCCCGTCCAAAAGGTCACCGTTCTTGAGGCCCTCCTCCTGATGCTTCTGGGCGGTCCACTTGGGCCACTGGATCAGGAGAACGTCCACCGCAGTGCCCATCACCATCAGAGCCAAGATGATGCTGCAGATGACGCTGTGAGAGAGAGAGAGAGAGAGAGAGGAGAGAGAGAGAGAGAGAGAGAGAGGGGAGAGAGAGAGAGAGAGAGAGAGAGAGAAGAGAAGAGAAGATTCATTCGGATTGTTTATTCATTTATAGGCCAAATCCCCTTATTGAAAGGGTATACGAACATGGTGCTATAATTGCAACACATGTAGGGACGGGATAGCTAAGTGGTCGGAGCTCCCGCTTTCCCCCAGCCAAGTTAAGCAGCGTCGAGCGTGGTTACCAGTTGAATGGGTGACCGTTTGCGCGCCTTGGCTTCAGTACAGTTCCCCCAGTTCACCCAGCTGTAAATGGGTACCTGCCCTCTTTAGGGTCAGGGAAGGTAAAGCAGCGAGGGAGAGGAGATGGGCGCCGCCCTCAATATGCTGGCCCTAGAGAAGTGAGGTCTTTGACGCTTCGCTCCCCTACGACCTTATAGGTTATGGGACTCCTTTACCTTTACCTTTAGTAAGATCCAAAAAATGAAAGAAGAAGAAAAAAAAGTGAATACAGACTGATTGCATGATTATGGTAAAAATGATTTTCTCACGACATTAACAAGGTTTCTAAGCTTAAAATGCTTTATATATAAGTACAAGGCAAAGTTACGGCCTACTTCAAGAGAGGATGATGACATCAACAAGGTTAATATAAACACTGATGAGAGGAGAGGAGATGAGAAGACAAGAGAAGAGATGAGAGAGCGAGGGAGGGAGAGAGAGATGGGACAGAGAGGGGAAGAGAGAGAGGGGGAGAGAGAGAGAGGGGGGAGATAGTTGAGAGAAGAGAAGAGAGAGAGAGAGGGAGGGAGGGAGAGAGAGAGAGGGGAGGGAGAGAGAAAGATGAGAAAAGAAGTGAGAGAGAGAGAGAAGAGAGAGGGAGGGAAGAGAAGAGAAGAGAGAGAGAGGAGGGAGGAGAGAGGGGGGGAGAGAGGGAGGGAGAGAGAGGGAGAGAGAGAGGGGGGAGAGATGAGAAAAGAGAAGAGAGAGGGAGGGAGGGAGAGAGAGAGGGGTGAGGAGAGAGATGAGTAAAGAAGTGAGAGAGAGAAGAGAAGAGGAGAGAAGAGAAGAGAAGAGTGAGGGAGGGAGGGAGAGAGAGAGGGGGGGGAAGAAAGAGGGAGAAAGGAGGGGTGGGGGGAAGAAAGAGGGAGAAAGAGAGGGGGGGAGAGAGGAGGGGGGGGGGAGAGATGAGAAAAAGAGAAGAGAGCGGGGGGGAGAGAGAGAGAGATGAGAAGAAAAGAGAAGAGAAGAGTGAGGGAGGGAGAGAGAGAAAGAGCGAGATGAGAGAGAGAGAGAGGAGGGAGCGAGAGAGAGAGAGGAGGGAGCGAGAGAGAGAGAGAGAGAGATGAGAGAGAGAGAGAGAGAGAGAGGGAGAGAGAGAGAGAGAGAGAGAGAGCGACAGAGAGAGATCACATCAAATTAAATCAAATCAAATCAAATTCTTTTATTTCGAGGATAATGAATAAGCACCCATGTACTTTTTTTTTTACATCCAGTCCCCGCCCTTGGGGATACATCATAATACTCAAATAAACCCAATACCCATACACTCAGACAGTAAAACAAAACACAAAAAATCCAAAACAAAACAACAACAAAACAACAACAAAAAAGAAAAATCAGCAGAAAACAAGAGAGATTTATTTTCTTTTTTTTTTTTTTATTTCATATAGAGGATAATGGAATAAGCACTTATGTGCTTTTTTACATCCAGTCCCCATGTGTATGCAGTTTTGTAAATTCTGTCATCTGTTCCCACTGGCACACAATGGCCTACTCGTACGAAAAGCGAAACAGGATTTAACATGTGCACAAGATTTTCTGCGTGCATTCGCACACGGGACCTCGGTTTACAGTCTCATCTGAAGGACTTTTGGGGAGAATGGAGTCTGCACTGATGTTAACTCCAGGAAAAAATATCCCCTTGAATGGGAATCAAACCAAGGTTGTCAGATTGCGAGCCAGCGCAATGTTCTAACCATTAGGCTATCCCGTTTCGCCCCCCCCCCCCCCCCCCCCCCCCCCCCCCCCCCCCCCAGAGAGAGAGGCCTCTTGAACAGGAAACAAAGAAATAAGCAAACAAACAAAGAATATGAGGAAGATGGAAGAGGAGACAACTCACATGGCTACCACGGCTTTGGTATTGATCTCCCTTTTCTCAGGGCACATCACCAAGGGGTGAAAGGTCGTCACATTCAGCGCTTGAACCACTGAAAAGTTAACAGGAGTTTTCCCGCTCAAAAATTCAAATTTCAAAACGTGATGGTGGTGGTGGCGGTGATGATATGTGTATGCGAGTGTGTGTGTATGTGTTTATGTTTCCTTATATGTGAGTGTGTGTGTGTGTGTGCTTATGTGAATGTGTGAGTGTACATGTGTGTGTCTGTGTGTTTGAGTGTATCTTGTGCGTTTATGTGTGTGGTTGTGCTTTTGTGCGAGTGTGTGCATGTGAGTGAGTGTGTGAGAATGTGTGTGTGGGCACTCATGTGTGAGCAATGCATGTGCATGTGTACATGCATCTGTGTGGGCTCATGTGCATGACTGTATGTAACTGCATTCACTTTTGCATATATGTATATAATATGACACATTTGTGCACTCAAACATGCGTGTGCATGCTCATACAGACGTGCATCTATCTATCTATCTTCTATATATCTATTTGTTTATTCTATCTATCTATCTATTCTACCTAGCTATCTATTTATTCTATCTATCTATTTATTCTATCTATCTATTTATTCTATCTATCTCTTTGTCCATCTATTTTATCTATTTATTCTATCTATTTATTCTACCTATCTATCTATTTGTCTATCTATCCATCCATCTAACTATCTATTTATTCTATCTATCTATCTGACTATCTATATATCTATCTATTCTACCTATCTATCTAACATCTATCTATATAACTATCTATCTATTCTATCTATCTATTTATTGAATCTATCTATCTATCTATTTATTCTTTATATCTTATATATTTGTCTATCTGTATATATGTATCTATCTTTCTATCTATCTTTCTATCTATCTGTCTATCTATCTATCTGTATATATGTATCTATCTGTATATATCTATCTGTCTATCTATTTAACTAACTATCTATGTATCTATCTATGTATCTATCTATCTATCAATCTATCTATGTGTGCATGTATGCATATTAACGCAACATTCATGCGCTGTATGTGCACTTGCTTGCAAGCACACACACACACGCGCACATGCATGCATGCCTGACAGTGCCAGTGTGGGATGACAGTGTACCTGCAGTGACCAGCAGGGTCAGATCTGTGGCAGAACAGGTATCTGGAACACACAGCCCTAGAACTATGGTCGGGGTCATTGGAAATGCCATCAGTGGGGCAGGAGGCTGCAACACACACACACGTGTATCATCATTATCATCATCATCATCATCATCATCATCATCAATGAACGTTTGTTGAAGAGCTGTGAAAACCGAATGCTACGCTACATGACAATGTCTGTATGTTTGTCCGTCATGTCCAACGATGACTCCAAAACAGCAGAGGAGGCAGCTGCTGTTTTGGAAACTGGGCAGAAATTTGATTATAGTGGAGATGCCTTGCCCACAGCACATCCCCACTCTCTCGGCCAAGTGGGAAATAAGGACAGTCAGCGTTGGAGATGTTCTCCAAAGGCCAACCAGCCCCCTAGGGCTGCAGCACGTAAGGACTGTGCGGGTCAAGCCTCCTAGTCAGAGAGTCATAGTCGATCACTAAAGACTAAGCTGTTAAAGTGGAATAATTTCATGAGTGGGAAAGTCCACTGGTCATACAGCCTCTCACTTTACTGTGTCCCCCAGCGTCAATGGTTTAATAAAGAACTGTGATAAAGCCCAGGATAAATGAACGTTTGTTGAAGAGCTGTGAAAACCGAATGCTACGCTACATGACAAAGATCAAATTAATGGACAGGATCCCGAATAAAGAACTATGGAGAATGTGCAAAGTTGATGATCTGAAGTCTGTAGCTAGTAGTAGCAATAGACTTGCGCTGGTATGGGCACGTTCAACGGAAAGCAGACCACCACATCATAAAAAGAGCAATGAACTTCGTAGTGGATAGAAAGAGACCAAAGGGAAGACCTAGCAAAACCTGGGCTGCCTGTGTTGCAGATGATCTTAGAGAAAGGGGCATAAATAAGGAGGAAGCTCAAAACAGAGAGAGATGGAGAAGGCTCATCAATGTCAAACCTCCCCTTGGAGAAACATGACAAAAAGGAAGAAGAAGAAGAAGAAATGGAATTTGTATAGCACTATATCTTGCAAAGACAAATCAGAGCGCTTGCATTCAACATGCATTGCATGTATGTATGTATGTATGTATGTATGCATGTATTTATGTATGTATGTATGTACACAAATGCTGGCGTCTGTGTTTGCATGTATCGATGTATGTATATGTCTGTCTGTCTGTCTTTCTATTGTTCTGTCATATTCTTTTTGCAGTTTTTGTTGTTGTTATTCGTCAACCCCCCCCCCCCCTTCCAAAAAATAGTGTCATAGGTAGCATACTTTTTTTCCATACATCTACTTATTTTCCAACAATATTTTACATTACGTTTTCTTTCTTTTCTTAATATCAGGGGTTTTTTGTTAATGAAGGCATTCGTAGGCCACAGGATTATGATATTATTATTCCCGTGAGGGCAAAAACACTTCTGTATTTTAGATACGTGTTTCTTCTTAAGCTACCAGGGATGGACAATGTTAACCATCAACATAAAAATTGCTCAGACTTGTGAAACACTATTGTGCTTGTGTAAGCCTAACATGGTTGCTCTAAAAATGTTTCTTAAGGGTGGCCCGTGGCGCCAAAGTGGAGATGACTTACAACCACAGTCCTTAAATCGGATAATTCCACTGGGAGTATAGTATAATCTCAACAAAATTGATCCTTCTCTGAAACTCAGAAATGTAGGGGGTCAAAACTGACGGGGCAGATTAAATCTTACTGCAAAAACAGTCTCCAATTGTGACATTCATAGTGGAGAGTCTTTGTAACTAAAGAGACATAATGGTTGCTCACACTTATATTGCTTTACTGCTTTGTCGTTAACATAATAAAAGCACACTGCCCTGGCCAATTCACATGCCCCACAGTAATACCAGGCAGTGGTTTAACCCATAGTGGTCCACCCCTGCAACAAAACGAAGGAAAGCTAAAATGCATACACACACGCAGCTTATAAACTAACACACACCTACATGCAACCCATATCTATTTACGTGCTCGCACACACAGTTAAACATATATGCACACGTGCAGATGCACATACAAACGCCTCTCAACTCCCCCCCATCTCCCACACACACACACAGGCACGCATGAACACTCAGCACCAACCTGAGAATACAGGCTACAGTAGCGTCCCGAGAATTCGGGATGGGAGGTAACTGTGGTGTTGGCTCTGACTCTGAGACACTGATTATACTCCCCTGGCCAATTCACATCTCCCACAGTGATACCAGGCAGTGGCTTACCCATAGCGTCCAACACTGCAACAATGTTATACAAACAAACAAAAATATTATCTGATCATAGGTACCACCAAATAAGAGGCCTGTTGTTTTGTCGTATTCTTTTTGTAGTTTGTGTTCAGTTTTTATCCTCAGCTAAAGTTTCACCAATGGTGAAATTTTCGCGTGTGCGACCCCAAAGAGGTCACAGCTACCATCTTCACCTATCCCGTAGACTGGGGGCACCACTGAAGATTTCGCAACCAGCTTCCTCCACGGTCCTCTGCTTTCCGTTGCAAATCGTTCCACTCAAGGCTACCAGTCCACTCTCTGATGTCTTCCCATCGTTTTCTCTGTGCCTCTTCGTCTCCCTATTTGTACTGTTCCCTGTAGTAGGACAGTCTTGGCCAGTCCAGGTGTTTGTGGTAGGTTTTTTTTTTTTACTGGTCAGGAGCTTTTATATGGTTGCATATACAACATAACATCATTGGTGAACCTTGGAGCTCTATCCATTTACAGCAAACAAACAATTACAGTTATTGATTAAATGATGCCATGAAAGCAAGAATGAATGAAATAATTTAAATGGTGAAAAAAGTATCACATAAAAGGAGAGACACGTCTAAAAGACTTAACGAAAGAACAAACAAAAAAGAATGGGTTTTTTAAGGTTAATAATTTATAACAAGCACAGTAACTTCTCCCCCCCCCCCCCACCCCCATCCAGCCCTCGAAAAAAACCTTCCCAAACACTCATGCATCCAAATAAATAGACATAAAAAGAGAAAGAACCATAAGCATAAAAACACATCTGGCAAAATATCAACGTTGTTTATAAAAAGAGACAAAGGAAAAGAAAACAGACAGAAAGAACGAAAGAGAGGAAGGAAGGAAGGAAGGGGACCCCCCCCCCCCCCCCCCGAAAAAAACAAGAAAGATAGACAAAAAGAAAGAAGGAAAAAGAAAAGAAAGAAAACAAGTAGAAATGATGAGTAAAAGAAAAATAGAGAGAAAGGTTGGATTCGGGGGGGGGAAGGGGAGGGGGTGAGAGCGAGCGACAGACAGAAACACAGAGAGACAAAGAGAGAGATAGACAAACAGACACAGATAGAGAGACAGAGAAATAGACAGAAAGCCGACTGGAACTCTGAAACCCAAAGTGATGATTAAATACATCAGCAAAAAGACTAAAAAATTTTTTTAATTAAAAAAAAATCAAACCAATATACAAATTAACAGACACAAACAAGCAAAACCCCTCCCCCCCTCTCCTCCTCCCCCTCCCCCCCCCCCCCAAAAAAAAAAAAAAACCACTCAAAAAAACCCCAACCAAACAAACCAACCCCCCCCCCCCAAAAAAAAACAAACAACAACACAAAAAACAACCCACACAACAACAACAAACCAACACACAACCAAAAACAAAGCAAAAAGAAAATCTAAAACTGACAAACAAACAAACAAATCTCACTTACTCTGCATCGCCCACTGTTTCCCCAGCCATGATTCCCGTCAACATAGCCAGGGTGTGATTCACACACAGCTCTGACGTCACATTCTGCTCCGTCATCGCCGTCAACCTCCCACTGACGTCACCCTCCGTCACTGCTGACGCGGCTTGCAGAATGACGTCACGCCACTCTGACGGCGACGTCAGCTCCAACATTGGCTTCAGATCCGAAACAGGGAGAGAGATGGGAATTTCTTCTCTGTGTAGCTTTCTAACCTGGTCGAGTTGGTTAGCCCAGGTGCCGAGTTTTTGATGGTAGGCGGGATGAACTGGAGTTATGGCGAGGGTGAAGGAGGGAGAGAGGGAGAGGAGGGAGAGGAGGGGGAGAAGGGGGAGGAGGGTAGGGATGGGACCTCTCTGTCCCATGTTGAAGCTGTTTTGTTTGAAGTTGTGGAGTTAATTTTTTTTTCTTTTACTGTCTTGGGTTGGGTTGAAATTTGGGCGGTATTTTTTAGCTGGTTTGTTCTGAAGTTTCCGAGTGGAGTGGAGCGGAGGTAGGATGGAGGATGTAGGATTCTCTCGACCTAAGGATCAGAAATTGAAAAATCATTGCATTATTATGATTATGTAGTGTGTGTGTGTGTGTGTGTGTGTGTGTGTGTGTGTGTGTGTGTGTGTGTGTGTGTGTGTGTGTGAGGGAGAGAGAGAGAGAAGTTCGTGTTTGTGATTGAGTGTGTGTTGTGTTGTGTGTGTTTTCGGTGTGTACATTTGTGTGTTTTGTGTGTGTGTGTGTGTGTACATTTGTGTGTGTTTGTGTTGTGTTATGTGTGTGTGTGTATTATGTGTGTGTGTATTGTGTGTGTGTTGTGTTATGTGTGTGTGTGTTGTGTGTGTATGTGTGTAAAACAGAGAGTGAGAGAGAGAAAGAAAGAAAGAAAGAGACACACACAGACAGAGACAGAAACACTGTCACACAACACTTAGACACCCACTCACCAACACACCATTTTGCACACCATCCAAATAGACAAACTGACAGAGAGAGAGAGAGAGAGAGAGAGAGAGAGAGAGAGAGAGAGAGAGAGAGAGAGAGAGAGAGAACCAACCAGCCAGTCAGCCAGCCAGACTAACAGACAGAAATCGATAATTCGTTCCTCTAGATTTGGCCTACCGTTGTGACACTAGTTTTTGTCGTCTGCTAATCGGTCGTAACCATTTTTTGTCACTAAATCCTCAGTAAAATAAGAACAACAAAAAATGTCCAAAGCATTTCACAACATGCATAACCATGCACATCAGAGTTCAACGCTGCCTCGTAAGGGTATCGATCAATGTATAACACGCAGCTGTTACACACAGTGAAGATAAATCGATATCAACACAGTCTAGCCAGTTTGCTGTCAAGCCCTCAGTCGTCGTGTATCTGGCAAAGTAGATATTTATTCATTAATAAAAGGAACGTTTTAAAAGGAAAGATAGCTAATTTTCAGATCCTAACAACACATTGTAGAAACAGGCCCTCGTATTAATCAGTATACATGATTTTTTTTAGGGGGGGGGGGAGGGAGACAAGTGTGCAACATTAGTTTCACCGGAGCTTACTCTTGCTTTCCGAGTTGCTTCCCTTCCCCACAATTCACATCTATTTTGGAGTCCAAATCGTAAGTTGCACTGATTTGTTTACTTAAATTCATTTACTCAAATGATTTTCAGTGCTTTTGTTTGGATGGTAATGTTTACTCTAAAAAAGCTTATCAGTATCTTTGTCTACAAGCATCTATGAAGATGCGTTACAAGCCACTATTATTTATAACACAAACGCACGCGCTACAGCTGTAAAAGCAATACGAGATATTTTCTAAATGTTTTAAATTCTTGCAAAGTCTCTGGTTGGTAGAATCGCAGAAATGTGTTATCCCTCATGTACAGATTTAAAACTAAATGCTTTCAGGACAAAATACGTGAAAGATGTAAACTGCATTTGTGATAAGAAGATAACATATGGTCGTGGTTTTTATTTTTCATTGTGGACACTGAAAAGTATTTTTACCTACTGTGCTTAGTTTATCACTGGGTCGGTTTTTGTCTGAACCATCGCTATTAGTTGGACATTGAGCTAGGGTTGATAAGAAGTCCGATAATTGAGTTTTTGTAGTATGGTAAAGTTAGTTTTTATTTTGTCCGATAATTCAGTTTTTGAAGTATGTTAAAGTTAGTGTTTATTCAGCACTGTTATCTGACATAGTTTTAAGTTATTGTTTGCTTTCTCTTGTTAGGGGTTGTTGTTTTTTTGGGGGTGGGCGTATAAAATCACTAGATATGAATAGACATTAAACTGAAGATAACACACACACATCACTGAACATCCAAAATGCTGACACACTTTTCACCAAACCAACCAATCGCAAAAAGGGCACTGACCTCACTTCACCTTACCACCACCACCACCACCACCCTTTTAGACCAAAGAATCAAGCAGTAAAAATCCACAGGGCTTTCTTTCAAGAATATCTTGACTTCCTTTCTTTCCGTTCCTATTATTTTTCAATCACTCACTCACCTGACAGAGAAAATTATCCAACAAACATTTAGTGAAGAGACACTGTTTCTCCACACTACACTCTGCGGTGCATAAACAACGAAAATACCTTCTTTTATTTTTTTCCAGAGGACTCAAAGTCCACGTATAACAGCTGAAACAGTATACGGTTTTGTGCTCTCAGTCCTTGTCCCTACACAATGAAATATTCAGGTACATGTACTCGACAGAGGCAGTCTTTATGTAAGCTCTAAACTGCTTTAAATAAAACCCAACCAGAAAGTGGTACGGTTGCAGTGGGTATGAATGCTTCTCTACACCCTGTCAGACCGTACATGTCAACCCCTACGGTTTTTCTTGATGCGAGTTCCGTTATCAACACACATTATCATTGTTATCATTTCTCGGGGTTCTGCTCCATCAATTGGTAAAACGTGTTGGTATTACAGGAGATTTACTATCTACTTTTAAACTTTTTACCGTTAAGTGTCTTTGTTGTAAACTTTCTTTAAAAAAAAAAAAGGTTTACTTACGCCGCTGATTACCCCCCCCCCCCCCTCACTTCCCTAAGCACACAAACAAATAACGAAACTAATAAACAAAAATTCTTTCAGCCAAAACATATACTGGAGGACTTCCAACAGTTGTCCTTACTGAAACTGTAAATGAAGTCAGTAGAAAACACTTACATAATATATTAAATTAGCTTTCTAAATCTTTACGCTCGACTTTAATCTACCAAACCGAGAGAGAGAGAGAGAGAGAGAGGGGGGGGGGGGGGGGGGGAGTGTGTGTGTGTGTGTGTGTGTGTGTGTGCGCGCGCGCGCGCGCTCGTTCTGTTTTCATAAAGATGTGTGTGTGTTTTTATCTTTAAAAAGATATTCTTTTATTTCGAGGATAAAGGAATAAGCATTCGCGTACATTATTATATCCAGTCCCCATGTGTGTATGCGGTTTTGTAAATTGTGTCATCCATTCCCATCAGCACACAATGGCCTATTCTTTCGAAAAGCGGACCAGGTTTTAATGTGTGCGTAAGATGTTCTGCATGCGTTCATCCGAAGGATGTGCGCGTGCGTGCGTGCGTGCGTGTGTGTGTGTGTGTGTGTGTGTGTTGTGTGTGTGTGTGTGTGTGTGTGTGTGTGTGTGTGTGTGTGTGTGTGTGTGTAAACGCATTTTCAAGCAACATGATACACTTTTGTCGTCGAACAAACTCGTCTTAGTCAAGCAAACCAAAGAGGAATGGTTGACAGGTATCTGCGTGCACTGAAGACAAAAATAGAACTGGCGCACTGACCCAGTTGTTCTTCCACAAAGGTCAACGGGAAAATTTGTGTCACTCTGCAACTGGCTGCAGACGATTGTGCAGCAGACTTGACGCAAGCATATATAGTATGGTCACCCAACGTTGTCTAAAATGGAATTTTTCATTTTACTTTATATTGCTTAAAATGTAATTTCGACTAACATTGTCTAAAATGGAATCTTTCATTTTACTTTATATTGCTTAAAATGTAAAATGCCACTAACGTTGTCTAAAATGGAATCTTTCATTTTACTTTATATTGCAATATGAAAATTCGACTAACATTGTCTAAAATGGAATCTTTCATTTTACTTTATATTGCTTAAAATGTAAAATGCCACTAACGTTGTCTAAAATGGAATCTTTCATTTTACTTTATATTGCTTAAAATGTAATTTCGACTAACATTGTCTAAAATGGAATCTTTCATTTTACTTTATATTATTGCTTAAAATGTAAATTCGACTGACATTGTCTAAAATGGAATCTTTCAATTTACTTTACATTGCTTAAAATGTAAATTCGACTGACACTGTCTAAAATGAAATCTTTCATTTTTACTTTATTGCTTAAAATGTAAATTCGATCGTGTGTCTTCAAGAAATGTGTGTTCTTTTCATCGAGTTTTATGATTATGGTTTGAGAGTGGGTTGCATATGTGAATTTAGATGAAATATCATAATTTACCCTTTATTACCCCCCCCCCCCCACCCCCACCGTCCCCAAACAGCTTAGAAAACAAACAACAACAAACAACAACAAAACCCCACACGCAACAAAAATCCCCAAATCCAAACCAACACTATAAAAAAAAATCAAGCCTACCGTACCTCCCCCCCCCCCCCCCCCCCCCCCCCCCCCCCCCCCCCCCCAGATAAAATAAAATAAATACATAAACCCACCAACCCCAAAACATTGTATATTTTGATCCTTACAACTTAGAACTGTATGTAGGTGTTTACATCGGTGGATCGGTGATCTAGAGGTAACGCGCCTGTCTAGAAAGCGAAAAGTCCGGGTCTGAAGTGTGCGGCGGTTCGTACCCCGTTTGGACCGGAAATTTTTCCCCCATCCATTAGACCATGAGTGGTGGTCTGGGCGCTAGTCTTTCGGATGAGACGATAAACCGAGGTCCCGTGTGTTACACGTAATTATTTAGCGCACGTAAAAAAACCCACGGCAACAAGAGAGTTGTCCCTGGCAAAATTCTTAGAAAAAAGCCACTCTGATAGGGAAACAAATACAGCTGCAGAAAAAAAAAAAAAAAAAAAGGGTGAAAGGGTGGCGCAGCGCTAAGTGGCGACGCGTTCTCCCGCTCTCCCCGGGGAGAGCAGCCCGAATTTCACAGAGAGAAATCTGCCGTGACTTAAAGTGGTATGAAATAAAATCTGAGCGCTTTGATTTGTTGCTTTACAAGATTCAGCGCTATATAAATTCCATACATTATTATTATTATTATTATTATTATTATTATTAACATACCCGTAGCATACATACATTTTTGTTGTTGTGCAATATTAATTTCAATGTTCTCTAATATTGTGTAGTATGGCAGTGTTGCATTATGTTGTACTGTTTTGTGATTCTGGTGTGTGTGTGTGTGTGTGTGTGTGTGTCTCAATGTGTGTGTGAGTGTGTGCGTGCGTGCGTGCGTGCGTGCGTGTGTGTGTATGTGTGTGTGTGTGTGTGTGTGTTCGATTCATTTTACGTGTCTTCACAAATTGTGATATTAGACAATGTGTTGTTGTGTTGTGTGTGTTGTTGTGTGTGTGTGTGTGTGTGTGTGTTTGTGTGTGTGTGTTTTGTGTGTGTGGTGTGTGTGTGTGTGTGTGTGTGTGTGCGTGCCCGCGTGCGTAGGGGAGAGAGTCTTTTGCAGACAAACTAGTGTGTAAAAGATGTACGCATAACTGGGTTATGTATTTATTTTTCTTAGTTTATTTTTTTGCTATAGTTGGGTTGGGCTTGATTTTTGTTTGTGTTTTTGGCAGTAGCTAGTTTGTTCTGGTGGTGTGTGTGTGTGTGTTTTGTGGTGTGTTTGTGTGTGTGTGTGTGTGTGTGTAGGTGAGTTTTTCTTATTTTTATGTCAGTGCATCTGCTTATTTTCTTTTTTTTTCGCGTTCCTGGGCTAGAGCTCCGAGGTTGGTTTTTTATGTTGTTTTTATTGTTTTTTTTAAATATTCTTTTATTTCGAGGATAATGGAATAAGCACTTATGTGTTTTTTACATCCAGTCCCCGGGTGTATGCGGTTTTGTAAATTCTGTCATCTGTTCCCACCGGCACACAATAGCCTACTCTTCCGAAAAAGCGAAACAGGATTTAACGTGTGCGCAAGATGCTCTGCGTGTGTTCGCACACGGGGCCTCGGTTTATAGTCTCCTCCGAAGGACTTTTGGGGAGAGAGGAGTCTGCACTGATGTTAACTCCAGGGGAAAATATCCCCCTTGAACGGTAATCGAACCCGGGTCGTCAGATTGCCAGCGCAATGTTCTAACCACTAGGCTATCGTTCACCAGTGGAGAGATTTTACGTTGTTGTTCTTCGCTTTAACGTTCTTCCACTCTAAGTGATATCAGACGACAGGGAAAAGGATTATGAGAACGGGAAAAAAAAGGAGGGGGGGGGGGGGGGGGGGGGAGGGGGGGGAAGGTGGAAGAGGGAGTGGGGGGGGGGGGGGGAGGGAGGTGGTAGAAGAAGCAGGAGGTGAGTAGAAGGAGAAGAGAGAGGGAGAGAGCAGAGGGGGGTGGTGGGTTTGGGTTACGTGTTCACTTAGAAGCGCAGGGGTGTGTGTGTGGTGTGTGTGTGTGCTGAGGAGGAAGTATTCTTAAAAAAAAATCTTAGAGGGAAAAAATGGACACAGTGTAGTGGAAACACAAAACTTGTACAAGTAACTAATTTAAACATAAAGAGGAATTAAATAACAATAACCGTTCATCAATAGCAGCTTAACGGGGGGGGAGTGCGAGAGGTAGATACAACCAAAATTGAACAAAGTAAAACTAATTTAACATAACTGTAATTAATATAACATTAACCGAATATCACTGCAGCTTAACGGAAGGAAGGTAGATACAAACGTGCTATTAAATAAACAGAAAACTCGTGAAGAAGCCAATAGTTATTCAAAATGTGCTCTAGAGATAAAGGACAGTTAGGCGGATGACAATGCCAAGCTTTCGTGAAACTGACAGTATGACAATGCCAAGCTTTTGTGAAACTGACAGTCATGTTAATGAGCAGCGCATGATTCACTGTGATTTGTTCATCACACAGACATCGAATATTTTTGCCAAATTTTGTACGGCGAGCGTTCAAGCGAAAACGATACATAAGACTGATAATATGTCGTGATAATATTAGACTGATATTTTACGTCTGCCACCGTCTGTACCCACCATGAAGGTTGCCGCATTCTGTCTTCAGGGACAATCAAAATTTGATACATTAGCCCTCTTGACCGAGAAAATCCACAACAGACAAAAACCAAAGCATTCCAAAAGAAAAGTTAAAGAAAAATAAATCTCCTTATCCTCCCCCCCCCCCCCACCCCCCCCCCCCTCCCCCCCCCTCCCCCCCCCCCCCCCCCCCCCCCCCCCCCCCCCCCGTACCTTGAAAAGAAAACGCCAATTACCAAAACTCAACCTTACGAGTATTCTAGTAATGATGATGATGATGATGATGATAATAATAATAATGATAATAATAATAAATTATCATCCTACGAGTATAATAATGATAATAATAATATATGGAATTTATATAGCCTGAATCTTGTAAAACAAACAAATGAAGGGCTTGCACTCAAATAATTTTACACGCATGCAGCTTTCCTCACATAATTATAATGAATAACATATGTCGCCAATTCGCAGCTGTAAATAATGATTGTTCACGATCACACGTATCTAATACATTATAACCAAACTGTAACAGCGACAACAACCACATCAACAGCAACACCAACATCAACCAAGTTCTGTATGGTTCAAAAGGTGTATCTCCCTTTTGTTATCACGCTGTAACAATATTTTTTAGTTCAAACCGCACACAATATTTTTTAGATGATACTATTTCACCACACTCACGTAACCCTTTTTTAAAAAAAAGCTATTCTAGGAGTGCCTATGAAATATATTCCTGTTTAGACGGCTTAGAGATAAAATCGTAAGTGCATGTGTCCGCAGAGAGTTCAAACACACAGACATTCACGCGCTCGCACACACGCGCACTCCTACATCCGTTCATTGAAAACACAGGCACAAAACATGACAGGCTACACACCGGTATTAATTTAGGGGTCATGTAGTATCTTGTATAGAGTGCCAGTAGAAAAAAAATGTTGGTGATTTGTGAAGGAAGGTGGCAGGATGGTTAAGACGTTTGCCTGCCAATAAGTAAACGGTAAGGTTCTGGGTTCGATTCACAGCCTCGCCCTTTCTTCCCGGTTTGACAAAAAATTCGAACTGAATGTCAAAGTGGACTGTGCACTTGTTTTTTGGGGATTGAGGACATAGAGCAATACCAGGTAGTCACGAGAAAGTTGGAAATAACCATCAAATGAGGTTTGCCCGTATTCCTACAGCGTTGACCCCGCGCATGCATATTGCAGTAAGGAAACTAGCAGACCACAAAGGACTGAGGGGGTACAGTGTTTGCTCCAAAATTTTAAAAAATTCAAACCTACCAAATTTGTTCAAAATCAAACGAGTTTTGAGTCAGAGGCTAGTCTTTCACAAAAAGTAGTTTTTATTTCTGTGGATGCCTTAGTACGTGCGGTATGAATATAAGAGTCACGTAGAAAAACAGAAGGAAAAGAGTGGGGTTTTTTTAATAC
>CM054157.1:47991501-47994001 GCA_028751875.1 Rapana venosa | reverse complement strand
CGTCTTTGGAATTCTTTTCATGAAAAAAAGGTAAAGGTAAAGGAGTCCCATAACCTATAAGGTCGTAGGGGAGCGAGGCGTCAGAGACCTCAACTTCTCTAGGGCCAGCATATTGAGGGCGGCGCCCATCTCCTCTCCCTCGCTGCTTTACCTTCCCTGACCCTAAAGAGGGCAGGTACCCATTGACAGCTGGGTGAACTGGGGGAACTGTACTGAAGCCAAGGCGCGCAAACGGTCACCCATCCAACTGGTAACCACGCTCGACGCTGCTTAACTTGGCTGGGGGAAAGCGAGTGCTCCGACCACTGAGCTATCCCGTCCCCTTTTCATGAAGGATGAAGAATTACCACAATTCTGCCTTGTCCACACATAACCAAATCCGTGGGTGCTTAGAATGTTTTCTAAACATTCTGCTCTCAGTGTCATGGCCAACAAATTGAAGATGTTTGTCACTTTTTTTTTTTATACTTCTATTGCCCAAAATGTGCTGTATTGCGAAGAAAATGTATTCCTTTGTATTATTACAGATTCCAACGAATCTGAAAGTGCAGCTTCTTTGTAGGAACACTAAACCTAGTTGGATTTTGAAAGTTGGATTATTTCTGACTAAATGTTCTGGTATCAAAGTAAGGATGTTCACCTTACATGAAAGTATATGATTAACTGTTGTTGTTCCTATGGGCCATATAGCCTGCAAACACTGAATTAAAATTATTGTCATTGTTATTGTTACACCACAGACACTTGTACCATCCGGAAATAGTTTGATTTTCTCACAGACACACACACTCACACACACTAACACACACACTCACACACTAACACACACACACGCACGCACGCGCGCACGCACACTCTCATACACACACACACTCACTCACACACACATACTCTCTCACATACACACGCACTCACACACACTCATACACACACACACACACACACGCACACACTCACACACACATACACAGACTCACACCCATACACACACACACACACACACACACACACACACACACACACACACACACACACACACACACACACTGTTTTCGTTCTGAAATAAATGGCTTGATGACAAAAAAGCTCATAGTTCAATGTACTATCTGGAAATTTAAAAAAAACCAACTAATTATATATATATATATAATAATTATATATATATATATTTGTATATATATATATGTTATATACTTGACTTTGACTTTGACGACACTGACACACACACACTACAGTCACATACACTGTCGCTAACACACGCACACACACACGCGCGCGCGCGCACACACACAACACACACATCCATACACACCACACACCACACAGACAATACACGCACACATACACTCAACACAACACCACACACACACACACTACAGTCACAAACACTCGCTAACACACGCACTCACACGCACACACACAACACAACACACACACACACCACACCGCACACACACACCACACACATACACATACACTACAGTCACATACACTGTCCCTACGCACACCACACCACACACACACACACACACACAAAACACACACACACACACACACACACACACACACACACACACACACACACACACACACACTCACACTACAGTCACAAACACTGTCGCTAACACGCACACACACGCACACACACAACACACATACACACACACACACCACACCACACACACACACACCACATACACATACACACACCACATACACATACATACACACACACTACAGTCACATACACTGCCCCAAACGTACACCACACACCACACCACACCACACACACACCACACCACACCACACCACACACACCACACCACACCTACATACACACACACACACACCACACCACACCACACCACACATACATACACACCACACCACACCACCACACACACTGCAGTCACAAACACTGTGGCTAACACACGCACACACATCCTCGCGCACACACATGCACCCCCCCCCCCCCCCTCATCCTCCCCCCCCCCCACACACCACACACATGCACCCCCCCCCCCCCCCAACAACACACACATGCACCCCCCCCCCCCACCCCACCCAACACACACACACCCACAACACACACACACACACACACACACACACAACACATCCTTCGGATGAGACTATAAACCGACGCCCCGTGTTCGAACGCACTTAGAACATCTTGCGCACACACGTTAAATCCTGTTCCGCTTTTCGGAAGAGTAAGCCATTGTGTGCCGGAGGAAACAGATGACAGAATTTACAAAACCGCATACACACGAGGACTGGATGTAAAAAGAGCACATAAGTGCTTATTCCATTATCCTCGATATAAAAGAATAAAGAAATAAAAGAATAAATGCATAAATAAATAAATAAATGAATAAATAAATCACACACACACAGACAGACACACAGAACACACACACAGACAGACAACACACAAGAACACACACACCTACACAGACACACAACACACACACACAACACCACACACACACACACACAC
>CM054157.1:47974959-47976001 GCA_028751875.1 Rapana venosa | reverse complement strand
ACTAAAAAACATGTTGTATTCTACTTCTCTTTCTCTCTTTTTTCAAAACACTCATACACATATCTGATGATATCTGCTTGATATATATCAACTGTGATTATGTCACTTAATTTATGTACACAGTTTTTGCGTTCTTTGTCTCTCGTTTTGATTTTTAATAACAAATTATTTCTGAGTTCATCATATAAAATGCATTCATCAAGTGTGTGTGTGTGTGTGTGTGTGTGTGTGTGTGTGTGTGTGTGTGTGTGTAGGGGGGGGGGGAGGGGAGGGGGGATGTGTGTGTGTTGTGTTGTGCTGTGTGTGTGTATGTGTGTGTGTGTGTGTGTGTCGGGGGGGGGGGGGGTAGGTGGAGGGGGGGGGGTGTTATAGCTCAGTGGTCGGAGCACTCGCTTTCCCCCAGCCAAGTTAAGCAGCGTCGAGCGTGGTTACCACTTGGATGGGTGACCGTTTGCGCGCCTTGGCTTCAGTACAGTTCCCCCAGCTGTAAATGGGTACCTGCCCTCTTTAGGGTCAGGGAAGGTAAAGCAGCGAGGGAGAGGAGATGGGCGCCGCCCTCAATATGCTGGCCCTAGAGAAGTGAGGTCTCTGACGCCTCGCTCCCCTACGACCTTATAGGTTATGGGACTCCTTTACCTTTACCTTACCTTTTATTTCGATGATAATGGAATAAGAACTCATGTGCTTTTTTTTCATCCAGTTCCCGTGTGTATACAGTTTTGTACATTTTGTCTTCCGTTCCCACCGGCACACAATGTCCTACTTTTCTGAAAAGCGGAACGGGTTTTAAAATATGCGCAAGATGTTCTGCGTGCGTTCGCACACGGGGCCTCGGTTTATAGTCTCATCCGAAGGACTTTGGGGAGAGTGGAGTCTGCACTGGGAAAATATCCCCTTGAACGGGAATCGAACCCGGTTCGTCAGATTGCGAGCGCAATGTTCTAACTACTAGGCTATCCCGTCCCCCATATTATTTGAGAGATATTTATTTGCTCATTAACTTTCTTTTGAGAAGTGTGCTTATCAATTTTCTTCAAATTGT
>CM054157.1:47962459-47972459 GCA_028751875.1 Rapana venosa | reverse complement strand
TGAACTAAACAACAGGAAGCGAGGGATATAAAAGTCACACTTCAGAGGTCATCTTTCAACAAGTGGACTTTTTGGACGGGTCATTTACATTTGGGGACGGGATAACTCAGTAGTCAGAGCACTCGCTTTCCCCCCAGCCAAGGTTAAGCAGCATCGAGCGTGGTTATCTCTTGGATGGGTGACCGTTTGCGTGCCTTGGTTTCAATACGGTACCCCTAGTTCACCCAGCTGTAAATGGGTACCTGCCCTCTTTTGGGTCAGGGAAGGTAAAGCAGCGAGGGAGAGGAGATGGGCGCCGCCCTCAATATGCTGGCCCCTAGAGAAGTTGAAGTCTCTGACACCTCGCTTCCCAACGACCACATAGGTTAAGGGAACACCTTTACCTCTTTGTTTTTTCCCAAAAGGGAAATTTGAAGCTCATAGTAAAGCATTGTGCAATTTACAGACGCTAACTGGAGTATGTTTTTTTCCCCAATTTATTACTGACCAACACTGCAGTCTTTCGGACCTGGTAGAAACCTTCTTGACAAACATAGACACATAGGTTAGATGTCTTCATATCATAATGATAAAATCTTGTCAACGTTGGCGATGAGTTTACATACAGTTCATTAAAAACTTTTCTACCTGAGTAGATCTTTAGGATGGAAGTGAGATCGGCTGAGAGAGAGGTTAAGTCAAATGAAGTCAAATAAAGTCAAATTCTTTTATTTCGAGGAGAGAGAGAGAGAGGAGGAGAGAGAGAGAGAGAGAGAGAGAGAGAGGGGGGGGGGGGGGAGTGAGAGAGAGAATCAAGTGAAGTCAAATTCTTTTATTTTGAGGATAACTAGTAGGCACTCATGTGTGTTTTTTACATCCAGTCCCCGCCCTTATCAGGGATGAGAAAGAGAGAGAGAGAGAAAAGAAAGAGAGAGAGAATCAAATACAGAAAAAGCAGAGAGACTGGACACACTGACAAAAAGACACACAGAGACGAAGAGATAGAAAGAAAAAGAAAGTAAAGAAAGTCGTGAAAAGAAACGTTAACAAAAAAACCCAGCGACCAAGACTGAAAACGAGAAAAGGAAGAAAGAAAGAAATGATGACCTAGCAAATCACCAACCAAACTGACAAAGACAATTTTATTTAAAAAGGGTAAAAGGTAAGGTAAAGATGTCCCATAACCTATGTGGTCGTAGGGAAGCGAGGCATCAGAGACCTCAACTTCTCTAGGGGCCAGCATGTTAAGGGCCGCGCCCATCTCCTCTCCCTCGCTGCTTTACCTTCCCTGACCCTAAAGAGGGCAAGTACCCATTTACAGCTGGGTGAACTGGGGGGGGGGGGGGGGGGGGACTGTACTGAAGCCAAGGCACTCAAATAGTACAATAGAGGCTAAAATAGAATAAAGGGATTGGAGAAATAGACAAAGACATGTACATACAACATCACAAATAAACGAAAGAAAATCCCCGATTTATTTTTAATCTCTTCCCCACTGACAATTAAATCAAGACTAAAAAAACAACAGCTAACCATTTTCAGTCAAACCAAACTTCATATAAAAAAAATGGAACACAGAAAAACTCAACTGAGATAACAGTCCTACTTCTTCTATATCTCTGGCCATTCACACACACTCTCATCACAATCATGTGACCCCAAAGAGACACATAAACATTCAAGCCGACGATCCCTGGAGCATATTACATGCTCTCGCGCACAAACGAAGAAGATAAATCGGTATAATTTTCATCTCCCTATTCGCTTCGGTGTCCTGTGTGGGCAATATAATATTGGTTGTTATTTGATCTTCTTGGTGTAGTTATTGAACAATAGTTTAGAGTATCAAGTATACTCTGCATCAAGACCATCGATTTAAGTGATTGTTTCGAGTTTGACGATTTGTGTAGATATTTTTTTTAATGCTTGTTGTTTTGTTGAGATTATTTTAAAAATATTATTTTAGCTGGAGTGTTGTCCATTATGGCTGAGTTTGCTTCAGGAACATGGAATTTGTCACACTCTGAAAACCTGGATGAATATATGAAAGCTGTGGGTAAGTACTGATGTCCAGGTTGGTTGGTTGGTTGGCTGGCTGGTTGGTTGGTTGGTTGGCTGGTTGGTTGGCTGGCTGGCTGGCTGGTTGGTAGTTGGCTGGTTGAACGGATGGTTTTAAACCATTGGTTGCTGTATTGTACGTTACAGATGTGTTGCATTTAGTCGAGTTGTATCTTGCAACCGTGCATCGGAGGATTCGAATTTTGAATCGCATTAAGGTTGTATTAAAAAAACCCGCACGCTTTATAACAATTCTATTTCATCTTGCTTTAGAATCTAAATGACGATGTTGATATTCCAAAGAATCGAGTGTACATCTTCTCTTTTATTGAGTAAGCCTGTCTAATGTTTATGAACAGCGCTTTTGACACATTCTAGGAGCAATTTGACGAGAATGCTGCCTAGCAGACCGTATCGCTTATTTTTGATGTTTCGTGATACAGGAACATCAGAGTATTGCTAGCTGGTAATATGTAAAACGATTAAGGTAAGAAAAGTAGGCTATAAGGTATTCCTTTGCAACACAAAATGATTGCATTGAGTAATAGCCTATGCTAATGAAAAAGCCCACAGCAAATATGTCAAACAAGATGAATATATGATCAAGTTTCCAAGAATCTGTAACGACTCTTTTCAGATAAGATTGCTTTTATATTGTGTTTATCTGTTTATGTTTGTATATGTGCTTTCAAATATTATTTTTTTTAAAATGAGCTTGCTTCATTACTGTTTATTTATATGTTTATATCTTTCAGGTTTTGCTTTTAAAGATTATGTTAATCTTAGTAGTCGCGGCTGCAACTGGTTCAGATTAACCGTGTCATTTTGTGTGCTTATCTATCACTTAGTATTTTATGTCACAAAGGTGAAAAAATGATATTAATAAACAACATTCACATTGAAAAATAAAACAAAAGCAATTATTGACCTTCCATTCATTTCAAACACCAGGTGTCGGATTTCTGGGCCGGAAGATGGCAGCGACTGTGTCTCCAACACAGGAGATTTCTGTACAGGGAGACAACTGGACCATCAAGACCATCACTGCTCTGCGCACTTCAGTCTTGCAGTTTAAACTGAACACGCCTTTCGACGAAGATACAGTGGACGGAAGAAAAACTAAGGTATGTGTTTCGAAAAAAAGCAACATTAATGAAAAGAATATAATCCTATCCGTCATAAATCTCAATGGTCTTGATTTTTATTAAACCTTCTTTAAAGAGAAGGGGCATGACAGCTCAGTGGTCAGAGCACTCGCTTTTTCCCTTGCTAATGGTTAAAGCAGCATCGAGCGTGGTTACCACTTAAAGATAAGGAACGTTTTACCAATTCTTAGCATCAAAATACAAGTCACTGTTAAAAATTACGCACAGTATTTGACCAAAAAAAATTTCACACAAGTTTTCTTTTTTAAAATGGGTCCTCGGCTAGAGCTCTGAGGTTTACCAATAGTCAGATTTGGCGAAAGCAGCCTTTCACCCATCATTAAGGTATCTGCATTCCGACTTCGGGAATGACGCATAAACCGGTGCGCAGACTGTTCTGTAAATGTTGTCACCCGCCCCCCACTGGCACGCAGTGGCCTACTCTCCCAAAAGGCAGAACGGGTTTAAATGTGTGCGCAGTTATGTTCTGCGTGTGTTCGCTCGCACGCGGGATCTCGGGTTTAGTAGTCTCACCTGAAGGACTTTTGAAGAAGTGGGGTTGGTACTGATGTTCACTCCAATGGGGAAAAAAAATCCCCCCGAATAGGCGTGTCGACGGGGACTCGAACCCGGGCCGTCAGATTGCGAGGTCAGCGCTCTAACCACTAGGCTTTCCCCTTCCCCCCCTCACTCACACACACACAGGATAGCCTAGTGGTTAGAACATTGCGCTCGTAATCTGACGACCCGGGTTCCAATCCCGTTCAAGGGGGATGTTTTCCCCTGGAGTTAACATCAGTGCCGACTCCACTCTCCCCAAAAGTCCTTCGGATGAGACTATAAACCGAGGTCCCGTGTGCGAACGCACGCAGAACATCTTGCGCACACGTTAAATCCTGTTCTGATTTCGAAAGAGTAGGCCATTGTGTGCCTGTGGGATCAGATGACAAATATTACAAAACTGCATATACACGGGGACTGGATGTAAAAAAGCACATAAGTGCTTATTCTATTATCCTCAATATAAAAGAATAAATAAACACAGACACATTTTATTAAAACCCAACCAAAAAATTAATGGATAGACACAGATTGTTAACATGCATACCAATGTTATATCGTGCAATATCTTTCATTTCTAGTGTCCGGTTTGTGTAGTATTTACTTTGCTTCGAAATGGTACATATTTTGACTACAGTTTGTTTTGTGTGCACATGTGTATGTGTATGTGTGTGTGTGTTTGCGTGCGTGCGTGCGTGTGTGTGTGTGTGTGTGTGTGTGAGAGAGAGAGAGAGAGAGAGAGAGAGAGAGAGGGGGGGGGGGGCAGAGAGACAGAGAGATAGACAGACAGAGACAAGCATACACACTGACAGAGACAGACAGACAGAATGAATTAGAGGAGATATACAGATAGATAGATAGACTTTAAAAAAAAAATTCTTTCAAGTCGATAGATAGATAGATAGATAGATAGATAGAGAGAGAGAGGAGAGAGAATGAGAAGAGAAGAGAGAGAGAGAGAGAGAGAGAGAGAGAGAGACGGAGAGAGACAGACAGACAGACAGAGACAGACAGACAACATACAAACGGGCACAGAGATATCACAAGACCATAACGATTACAAATCCAAATCTTTTTATCAAAATATCCACTGCTTCAAATCTTTTCCACACGATAAAATAGCCAGCCCTTTCGCCTTGAGGGGAGTATATTAGCTATGAGAAGAGCAAAAATAATAAAATCACAATATTCAGGAACACACAGATCTTACATACGCGCAACACACCCAAACCATGCAAGTTGAACTTTTGTTTATTTCGGTTTTGTTTTTGGTACCCCCTCTCCCCCCACTCCTTCCTTTAAAAAAAAAAAAAGGTACCCCCTCTCCCCCCACTCCTTCCTTTAAAAAAAAAAAAAGGGGGATAGCCTGGTGGTTAGAGTGATGCGCTCGTGATCTGCTGACCCGGGTTCGAATCTCGTTCAAGAGGATTTTTTCCTCTGAAGTTAACATCAGTGCCGACTCCGCTCTCCCCAAAAGTCTTTCCGATGGGACTATATAAACCGAAGTCCCGTGTGCGAACGCACGCAGAACATCTTGCGCACACGTTCCGCTTTTCGGAAGAGTAGGCCATTGTGTGCCGGTGGGAACGCATGACAAAATTTTACAAACCTGCATACACACAGGGACTGGATGTAAGAAAAGCACATGGATGCTTATTCCATTATCCTCGATATAAAAATAAATAAATAAGGGGCAAAATAGTCTGGTGGTTAGAGAATCCAACTTACTGTCTGAAGAGGCGTGGGTTTGTTTAAACCAGATAAACAATGATGATGAAGTTTTTGACAAAATGATGATGATGATGATGATGTTGGATGATGATGAAGATGGTGATCAGGAGGATGGCAGCAATAATGGTTGCATGGATGATGTTATATGTTATATGTTAGGAAGGAAGGAAGGTGGCAGGATGGTTAAGACGTTTGCCTGCCAACAAGTAAACCGTGAGGTTCTGGGTTCCAATCCCAGCCTCGCCCTTTCTTCACAGTTTGACAAAAAAATCGAACTGAATGTCAAAGTCCTTCGGATGAGACTATAAACCGAGGCCCCGTGTGCGAACGCATGCAGAACATCTTGCGCACACGTTAAATCCTGTGCCGGTGGGAACAGATGACAGAATTTACAAAACCGCATACACACGGGGACTGGATGTAAAAAAAAAGCACATGAGTGCTTATTCCATTATCCTCGATAAAAAAGAGCGCTTTGATTTGTTGCTTTACAAGATTCAGCGCTATATAAATTCCATACATTATTATTATCATCATTATTATTATTACTATTATGATTATGATTATTATTATTATATCATTACTGCTATACTACAACAAATAGCTACTACGAGTATTACAGCTGCTGCTGCTACTACTACCTCTACTGCTGCCGCTACTGCTTCTAATTCTTCCACTGCTGTTGGTATGAAAATAATAATAAGAACGTTGATATTATCAGTAACAGTGATAATTAAGAACGAAAATGATAATAATGAATATTACGATGATGACGCTAATAATGATAATAATAAAAATAATGACAGCGCTACTCCTGCTTACAATAATAATTGTTGCATACATAAATAAAAACAAACGATCATAATAATGCTGATAGCAAACGACTAACAATAATAATAGTTTAACAAATAATTTTTTTTTAGATGATCATAATTAAGATGATGATAGCAATAATGTCCAGAGCCTTGTACGGCTAGAGGGCCAGCAGTTGGTTCAGGAGCAGAGAGGAAATCCGGATTCGGTCGTGACACGTTGCTTTGATGGAAACAACATGACCATGGTAGGTGCATTTAATACTATGAGTGAGAGAGAGAAGGGTGTGGGTTTTTTGGGATCATACACACGTTTTGTGGTCGCATGGTGCTTTTTTATGTTAAGTGTGACTATGATATTTATGTTTATTGTGCTTTTTCCTCTTAATATCAATATAAAATGGTATTTTTAATTGAAAAAACTAAAGCCAGAGATCTGATTAAGATTTTTAAAAAAAATCCTCAAACAGCAACATAGTTTCAACATACATGAAATTTCAACACACACAAACACACTCACTCGCTCACACTACCCCCAACATACAGAAGGAAGGTGGCAGGATGGTTAAGATGTTCGCCTGCCAACAAGTAAACCGTGAGGCTCTGGGTTCGATTCCCAGCCTTGCCCTTTCTTCCCAGTTTGACAAAAAATCGAACTGAATGTCAAAGTCCTTCGGATGAGACTATAAACCGAGGCCCGTGTTCGAACGCATGCAGAACATCTTGCGCACACGTTAAATCCTGTTCCGCTTTTCGGAAGAGTAGGCCATTGTGTGCCGGTGGAAACAGATGACAAAATTTACAAAACCGCATACACACCGGGGCTAGATGTAAAAAAGCACCTGAGTGCTTATTCCATTATCCTTGAAATAAAAGAATGAATAAACAAATAAAATAGATACATGAAATTCAATATGTGTGTGCACACTATACACAAAATTTCTCACCTTTAGTGCATTCTCCCTTATTAAGTTTCTGCCTGTAGTTTATCTGATGAAAACCGTGTAATGCAAGTTCTTTTCAAGTGTACTATATTTTACTGAAACTCCTTAGCCTAAATCAGTTTTCATTTGTTTTCCAGCCTATTTTTAGCAGTTGACACTTGCAGTCAAAACACTGAACGTTTTTGCTCTCTGAGAACTTCTGTATTCAGTTTGATTGGCTCGATGATGTTCAGATAAAGCACAAGGGCAAAATATATTTGACTGTTAATATCTTCTTCAATTGAATCAGAAGCGCTGTTAGTTTTCTGTTCACGAGGAACCAGCCATCGTTTCTGTGTTCAATTCAGTCATGTCAGGGATTTTTATATTGATGATCGGCTGCATTATTTTGCTCATATTTTCCTAATTAGCACTGCAATCGGCTGTAATATAGTCCTCACTTCGTCACTAAAGCTCTTCTGAGTTCTATCCATCCAGAATATTGGCAGGACGAGCATAATTTCGAGGTACTATTATCGATTGTACTTTTGAAGCAGACGACGCCATTTTTGTTTCAGGCATCTGTCTTGGTTGGTTTACCAAGGTCACATGCTCTCTTCGGCCAATGAGAGGAATGGAATCTCCCCTAGTGACGTTTTGTTTACGACTGCTTCCCTATTTTGAGCATTTTCATTGGATAAAGTTTTCACTTAAGCCAGATATAGCTGACACAGTGTGAAGGTCGAAACTGAGAGCTTTCAAAGATGTGTCACTCGGCGGGTCTATTGTAAATCTTGAGGGGGATACAGGTGGCGTAACACACAGGACCTGGGTTTATTGTCTCATCCGAAAGACTAGCACCCAGACCACGACTCATAGTCTAATGGATGGGGGGAAAGTTTCGGGCCTAAACGGGGTTCAAACCACCGCACCGCTTTCTAGGCAGGCACGTTGCCTCTAGACCACCGATCCAATATATATTTTATATATACACACATATATTATATATATAAAAATACATACATATATAGATAGATAGATAGATATATATAGATAGAGATAGATAGATAGCTATTTTGTTTTATGGATGGATGGGGGGATGGATGAATGGATAGATTGGATGGATGGATGGATGAATAGGGGGGTGGATGGATATTGATAGGTATGTAGGTAAGGAGTAAGGACGAGAGGGAGGGAGACCTGTATTTATTTGTTCATATATTTCTTCGTTTATCCCCTCAATTTTTTCGATATTTATTTTGCAGACACTGACAGCGAAGGGTGTGACAGCAACCCGTGTGTATCAGAAACAAGCAGACCTGAAATGACACAGCAGTGATGAAGAACATCAATGATTTTGATAACAAACCGAAACAAAGAAAGAATTTACTGAGACGAATGTGGTCTTTGTCCGTTTGGTTTCTTTCTCTGTTCATGTTTAGTCCTTTATCTCTGTCTCTGTGTCTGTCTGTCAGTCTGTCTGTCTTTAGGTGTCTCTGTCTGTCTATCGGTTTGTATCATTATTCGTTCATTCTCTCTCTCTCTCTCTCTCTTCTCTCTCTCTCTCTCTCTCTCTCTCTCTCTCTCTCTCTCTCTCTCTCTCTCTATCTCTCTCTCTACGTCTCTGTCTGTGTCTGTCTGTCCCATCATTCTCTCTGTCTGTCTGTTGTCTGTCTGTAAGTGTCTCTATCTGTCTGTATCATCATTCGTTCATTCTCTCTCTCTCTATCTCTCTCTCTCTATCTATCTCTCTCTATCTATCTCTCTCTCTCTCTATCTCTCTCTCTCTATCTATCTATCTATCTATCTATCTATCTATCTATCTATCTATCTATATCTATCTATCTATATATCTATCTATCTATCTATTATCTATCTATCTCTCTCTCTCTCTCTCTCTCTCTCTCTCTCTCTCTGTCAACATCGTTAGTTCACATAGTACAAAATGAGGAGAAACAGGTTAAATAAGACAAACCAGAGAGTTCAAAATCAAATCAAATCAAAGTAATATCTGTTATTTCGAGGATATTCAATACGCACTCTCATGATTTTTTTTACATGCAGATCATAACAGAAACACACACACACACACACCACACACACACACACACACACACGAGAGAGAGAGAGAGAGAGAGAGAGAGAGAGAGAGAGGAGAGAGAGAGAGAGAGAGATGAGAGAGGAGAGAGAGAGAGAGAGATGAGAGAGAGAGAGAGAACTCGGAACTTGTTTAATGCACATCGACATTTGGGCCAGAATAAAATAAAATTGAAAAAAAGGAAAACTATAATGTATGTAGATAGTACAGGGGAGATAGGTAGGCAGATATATAGGTATGTAGGTAGGTAGATAGGTAAGTATTTAAAAAAATATTGTATACCATTTAAAGTCACGAGATTTCTCTGCGTGAAATTTGGGCTGCTCTCCCTGGGGAGAGCGCGTCGCCACAAGAACAGCACCACCGTTTTTTTGTGTCTGCAACTGTATTTGTTTACCTATCAGAGTGACTTTTTCTAAGAATTTTGCCAGGGACAACTCACTTGTTGCCGTGGGTTCTTTTACGTGCGCTGAAAATTTTGTGTAACACACGGGACCTCGGTTTATCGTCTCATCCGAAAGACTAGCGTCCAGACCACCACTCATGATCTAATGGATGGGGGAAAAGTTTCGGGCCCAAACGGGATTCGAACCACCGCACACTGCCGACCCGGACTTTCCGCTTTCTAGGCAGGCGTGTTACCTCTAGACCACTGTAGGTAGGTAGGCAGGTAGCTAAGTAGGTAGGTTGGTT
>CM054157.1:47954959-47957459 GCA_028751875.1 Rapana venosa | reverse complement strand
CCTGTTGGTTGACTCCCGGGGGAGGTGACGTCATCCGGGAAGCCACTCATGACGTCACAGGTCTGAGTGTCGTCAGCACGCTCTTTATCTTCCTCTGCTCTCTCTCCTTTTCTTGGAAATGCGTGTGACCAGTCACCAACTCACTGCAAGGGGAAGAAGAAACAAAGTGTGACAGAGTTTGACAATGTCGTGGTATTTTCAAGTCATTTTCTCCCCCAGTTTTATCATCAGAATCTACATTATTTTCATCAAAAACATTGCTATTATTAACGTTGAGAGGACACATGATATTTTCAAAAATAAAAACCACTCTCCCTATATATGTTTTAAAACATAAACCAAAAAAATCCACAAACAAAAAGCCCGCCAAAGTTAAATTACTAGCCACACCGAAAACGTTACTAAAACGTTTTCTGAGAAACGCAAATCAAGGGAATTAACTTTTGAAGTGAGGAAGACTCAAGCGAGTTCTGTACCTTTATGTGAAAAATCTACGATGATTTCGTCAACCCATAACAGTCTAATTCATTATCACTACTATTGTCTTTTTGTGTACTTGAGGTTTGTGGTTGTTGTTTTTTTTATACCTATCATTCATTTACGGTTGTGTATACTTTTCATTTCTCCATAGCTCAAAAGAGTAAATGCAAAAACGCCGTTTTGATTGTGTGGTGTTCTTTTTTAATGATATCGTATTGGCTCATTTCTCCTATCATTATACGCCTTTTTTTGTTCTCTCTCATTTATTCACTTCAGATACCTGTATACTTCTTGAAAAGTACACGAATCATGAGTTGGTTGATTCTATAGCAAAACAAGGTGCCTCTGATTGCAACAATGAAACGTTTGATTCCAATCTCGCATTGTCCTCGCATGAAATTAATGCTAAATTGATGAACCTATACATTCCAAAATGAAGAAAACACACTTTGAAAACATTTCTTGCTCAGGAAAGTAGAAATTTTAATATATAAAATGAGGCTAAATGCATGGAACACCAAATACTCTAAAATATGACATGTTGCTATTCTCAATCTCTTTCAATCCACCATTTATTGTTTGATTGCCCAATCTTAACTGACCTGTTTAAAAGGAGAGGAATAGATATTCATGAAAAATATGCCACTGTTCAAGAAGTTTTATATGACTCTCAGCAGTTCATAACATCAGTTGCTGAGGTTATATATTCCTCCCCAGTAAAACCTCTACTGTAGACCGTTGTGAGAATATAAATATACATACATTGAGAGAGAGAGAGAGAGAGAGAGAGAGAGAGAGAGAGAGAGAGAGAGAGAGAGAGAGAGAGAGAGCGAGAGAGCGATGTTGGTTTGAATGCGGGTGTGTCCTATCACCAAGTAGTGAATGGACATTGAACAAAAACAAACAGTCATTTGCCATCCAACCAGGGTGCATCAACCCTGACTGTGCATAACCATGCCTCATTCATTATCATTATTACTGTTTTTTGTGCTCTTAGATTCTGCTTTTCCTATTTATAACCGTCATTCATTTATTTACATGTATTCTTTTTTGTTTTCTCTACATCTTAAAAGAGTTGATGGGAATAAACCCACCGTGAATTATAAAAATAAGATACTTCTCAACACACGCTAAAATCTATCCACTCTTATCTAACAAGAAGCCAGCTATGACCAGTAGTTTGGGATGACACAAACATAAAAAGTAAAGGTAAAGGAGTCCCATAACCTATAAGGTCGTAGGGGAGCGAGGCGTCAGAGACCTCACTTCTCTAGGGCCAGCATATTGAGGGCGGCGCCCATCTCCTCTCCCTCGCTGCTTTACCTTCCCTGACCCTAAAGAGGGCAGGTACCCATTTACAGCTGGGTGAACTGGGGGAACTGTACTGAAGCCAAGGCGCGCAAACGGTCACCCATCCAACTGGTAACCACGCTCGACGCTGCTTAACTTGGCTGGGGGAAAGCGAGTGCTCCGACCAACTGAGCTATCCCGTCCGGGCACAAACATGCCCAAGATAAAAGATGTAAAAGATGACAAATCTCTCCCACGCCGAAGTCGGATGCGCTGGGCCTGACTTGTCAGGTGCTTAACGGCAGCGCGACGCATTTTTTGGCTTAAAAAAAACCCAGACAAAAATAGTATCTGTTTGAGGGTTCGACGACGACAACGACGAAGAAGAAGGGTGTGAATGCTAAACAACAAGAAGTATAAGTCAGCCTGTTAATGTGTGTAGTAGAATCAATGCTTTCACCTGTAGTTGATTTCTCCATCTCCGTCTTTGTCCAGTTCGTTCAGCAGTAGATCCACTTCATCCTCCAGTAGAGGGATGCTTGCATCCTTCAGAAGAACGTTAACAGCTCGTGTGAGTACACAAGACACACGAAATTTAAAAGAGAGAAGGGGGGGGGAACAGGGAGAGAGAGAGAGATGGAGGGGGGGACAGGGCGAGAGAGAGAGGGACAGGGAGAGAGAGAGAGGGAGAGAGAGAGAGAGAGAGGGAGGGAGAGAGAGACAGGGAGAC
>CM054157.1:47944959-47949959 GCA_028751875.1 Rapana venosa | reverse complement strand
GGGATGCTGTTTATACTGACAGGATTCCACCAGCATCCTCACAGGGGATTAGGTGATATAGATAGGGAAAATTTTATCATAAAAATAAATATTAACCAAAGCAGAGGGGAGTACGCAAGGCCCCAGGAAGCACTATAGCAACATTCCCATTGTGGAATGATACATGACTTCAGCAACTGATGTTTTCTCACTATTGCTCAAAATGATCACTTTTGTTTTTTCATTCCTCAACTAGATCGGGCCCACCAATAGTGAGATTTTGCGATCGCGATCGTTTTTGCCTACTTTTAAGGTAGCTGCATTCCGACTTCGGTGATGGTATCTAAACATGACACTAGTGAGTATGCAGTTTTTTTTAAAAACTTTGTCATCCGTTTATACCGGCATGCTAAGGGCCTACTCTTCCAAATGGCGGAACAGGATTTAACGTGTGCGCAAGATGTTCTGCGTGCGTTTGCACACGGGACCTCAGGGGACGGGATAGCCTAGTGGTTAGAATATTGCGCTCGCAATCTGACGACCCGGGTTCGATTCCCGTTCAAGGGGGATATTTTCCCCTGCAGTTTACATCAGTGCAGATTCCACTCTCCCCAAAAGTCCTTCGGATGAGACTATAAACCGAGGCCCCGTGTGCCAACGCACGCAGAACATCTTGCGCACACGTTAAATCCTGTTCCGCTTTTCGTAAGAGTAGGCCATTCTGTGCCGGTGGGAACAGATGACAGAATTTACAAAAACGCATACACACGGGGACTGGATGTAAAACGAAAATACGTGCTTATTCCATTATCCTCGATATAAAAGAATAAAATAAATAATAGATAAAATAAATAAATTCATATTCTCATTTGAAGGATTCTTTATTTGTGGAAAAATGTAATGACGTGACTGTTTGCCTAGGAGACAACTAGTAAGCCAACAGCCTGCCCAAAATGCGTTCGGATAGACAGACAGGGATAGACAAACAGACAGACAGACAAATAGACAGCTGGCATGCCAGCAAACAGAAAGACAAAAAGATAGGCAGATAGACAGCAATGCATACAGAAATGCAGACACTCAGATAAACAAACATACATACATATTGTTTGTATTCATTCTTTTATATCGAGGATTATGGAATAAGCACTCATGTACTTTTTTTTACATGCATGCATGCATGCACATACATACATGCATACATATATGCATACATACATGCATGCATGCATACATACATACATACATACAGACAGACAGACATACAGATATAAATACATACAGACAGACATACAGACGGAGGAATACAAATGTGACATTCACTTTCTCTAGAACAAAGTTGTCTTTGAGAGCACTCCAAGACAGACAGACGTACAGACACACGATAGAAAGACAGACAGGCAGACAGACAGACAGACACACGATAGAAAGACAGACAGGCAGGCAGGCAGACAGACACACGATAGAAAGACAGACAGGCAGACAGACAGACAGACACACGATAGAAAGACAGACAGGCAGGCAGGCAGACAGACACACGATAGAAAGACAGACAGGCAGACAGACAGACAGACAGACGATAGAAAGACAGACAGGCAGACAGACAGACGATAGAAAGACAGACAGACAGACAGACAGGACAGGACAGGACAGACAGACAGGCAGACAAACAGACAGACAGACAGGACAGGACAGGACAGGACAGACAGACAGACAGACGTTATGTTCACTTTCTCAAAAACAGAGTTGTCTTTGAAAACACAGACAGACAGACAGACAGGCAGACAGACAGACAGACAGACAGACAGACACACATACAGCCAGACAGACAGCCAGTCAAGACAGACAGACAGAGAGACAGGACAGGACAGGACAGACAGCCTGGCTAACGTGATGTTCACTTCCTCAAGAATAGAGTTGTCTTTGAAAGCACAGACAGACAAGCACACAGGCAGACAGACAGACAGACAGACATACAGACAGACAGGCAGGCAGACAAACGTGATGTTCACTTCCTCCAACACAGAGTTGTCTTTCAAGGAACTGCACAATGCTTGAACCGCTTCCAGAACTCACACACACACACACAGACAGACAGACACACACACAGAAACACACAGACACACACATAAACAGACAGCCAGTCAAGACAGACAGACAGACAGACAGACAGAGGGACTGACGTGATGTTCAGTTCCTCAAGAATAGAGTTGTCTTTGACAACACAGACAGACAGACAGACACACAAACAGCCAGTCAAGACAGACAGACAGAGATGCAGACAGACAGAGGGACTGACGTGATGTTTAGTTCCTCCAGCACAGAATTGTCCTTCAGGGCACTACACAAGGCCTGGGCCCCTTCCAGCCCAAAGCCGTTCCACGACAGGTTGATCCTCTTCAGGATCACGTTCGTCTGCCCGCATCATCATCATCATCATCATCATCGTCGTCGTCATAGTCGTCGTCATCACTGTCGTCGTCATCATCATCGTCCTTATTATCATCATCATCATCATCATCATCATCATTGCCGTCGTCACTATCGTTATGGTCATCATTATTGTTATTATCATCGTTGTCGTCGTCATCATCGTTATCGTCGTTATCATCGTCGTCGTCGTCGTCATCATCATCGTTGTTATGATCATCATCGTTATTGTTATTATTATCATCATCATCAATCATCATCACCCCCATCATCATCATCATCGTCGTCGTCATTTTCGTTATTATTGTTGTCATCTTCGTCGTCGTGGTCATCATAATCGTCATTATCATCATTATTATCGTCATCATCATCGTTGTTATTATCATTATCATCATCATCGTCGTCGTCATTATCGCTATTATTGTTGTCGTCATCATCATTGTCATCATCATCACTATCATCATCATTTTCGTCGTCATTATTGTCACTATCAGTGTCGTCGTCTTCATTTTCTTCCTTGTTGTCGTTATTATCATCATCATCATCATCATCGCTGCCGTCATCATTATCGTCTGTATCATCACTGACACCACCATCGTCATCTTCTTCGTTGTCGTCGTCGTCACCCCCCGCACCCCCTCAATCATCACTATCACAAGTACCACTATTACAGTCTTCTTCATCACCATCATCACCATCACCGCCACCATCATCACAACCATCATCTCCATCACCATCACCATCACTACAACTACTACCACACACCTCTATCGCTACGTGATATTATGGCAGCCTTTGTTGTTGTAATCTCATCAGTTATTGATGAACATGTTGTCATCACTACAATAATAATAATAATAATAATAATAATAATAATAATAATACCATGGTCGACACTTAAGAAAAGTGTGTGTGTGTGTGTGTGTGTGCGCGTGCGTGCGTGCGTGATATCTTCAGTTTAACGTCTATTCACATTAAGTGATTTTAGACGGATGTGTGTGTGTGTGTGTGTGGTGTGTGTGTGTGTGTGTGTGTGTGTGTGTGTGTGTGTGTATGAGTGTGTGTGTGTGCGTGCGTGTATGCGTCTGCATAAGTGGGAACACGTGCTCGTGCGAGTGTTTGTTTATTCATTATTTCATTTTCTTTTAGTAATCGATCCACTGTTTATGTTATTGTTTCATCATCTGGTGAAATATTCTTGGTGACAGTCGAACCTGGCGTTCTCACTCAAACAGGTCTGTGCATGCACGCTTGCAATCAAATCCACCAAAATACATAAGACATAACGTGTGCGTGCACTCTTAAAACACAGACGGACACAGAAACACACAGACACACGAACGAACGAACGAACAGACAGGCAGATAGGCAGACAGACACACACACCATCATTATCATTGCCCCTACCAGCACAATCACCACTATTACCACCTCACCACAGCCACCACACCACCATCGCCCTCACCACCACTATCACAACACAACCATCACCACATCCGCAACACCATACCACATAACCACCACGACCACAACCCCCACACCACACCACAACCCTCACAACTACTCCCACCACATCAACCCACCCCCACCATCACAGCCCTCATACCACAACAACCACTTCACAACACCCCTCTCCACCACCACCACCCCCACACACACACATCACAACTCCCACCCCCCCCCTCACACACACACACCACCACCACCACCCCCTCACCACACGCACACACACACACCACCACAACCACCACCACCACCCCCACACCACCACCACCACCACCATCATCACAACACACACCACCAAGAAAATGAGAAAATGAGAAGTAAAATGCAACATGCTTTAGTGTACATCAATTTGAGCCATAGAGATGATAATAACTGATGTTTGCTTGTTTTGTTGTTGTGTCAAATAAGTCTACTTGACTTAAATGGTAATATAAAATATTCTGAATCTGAATCTGAATCTGAATCACCACCACACACACACGCACACACACACACACCACCACCCCACCCCTCACACCCTCCACACCACCCCCACCCCCCCTCCTCACCCCCCACCTCCCACCCTCCCCACCACCACCCCCACCACACCACCCACCTTCACTCCAGCAGCCACGGCGGAGGCCCCTCTCCTGCGGAGATGGTTCCAGGACAGGTCGAGGTCCTTGATGTTGACGTTCTCGGAGATGGCCGGTCCCAGACACATCCCTGCTGCCTCACACAGCTGGTTACGGCTGAGGTTGAGGTATTCCACTTTGCTGGGCGCCTGCACGAGTGTGTGTGTGTGTGTGTGTGTGTGTGTGTACGTGTGTGTGTGTGTGTGAGAGAGAGAGAGAGAGAGAGAGAGAGAGAGAGAGAGAGAGAGAGAGAGAGAGAGAGAGAGAGAGAGAGAGACTTTTTTTTATATCGAGGATAATGGAATAAGCACTCATGTGCTTTTTTATATCTAGTCCCTGTGTGTGTGTGTGTGTGTGTGTGTGTGTGTGTGTGTGTGTGTGTGTGTGTGTGTGTGTATGTGTGTGTGAGAGAGAGAGAGTGTGTGTGTGTGTGAGAGAGAGAGAGAGAGAGAGAGAGAGAGAGAGAGAGAG
>CM054157.1:47927459-47929959 GCA_028751875.1 Rapana venosa | reverse complement strand
AATAGGATGTCACCCGAAAACGTTTTACATTCCTACAAGAACACTGTTTTCCACTCTGATGAAGGTGGGGGGGGGGGGGTGAGTTTCTGTGGTGATAATGACAGTTATAATGATAGCAATAACAGAAAAGAAAATGTCGGTATCACCCCCGAGACATTTACATTTCTCCAGGCACACATTTTACTATTACCGACAAAGAGAAGAAGAATGCAGAGAAGAAGAAGAATGCAAAGAAGAAGAAGAAGAATGCAAAGAAGAAGAATGCAAAGAAGAAGAAGAATGTAAAGAAGAAGAATGCAAAGAAGAAGAAGAATGCAAAGAAGAAGACGAATGTAATGAAGAAGAATAATGCAAAGAAGGAGAATGCAAAGAAGAAGAAGAATGTAAAGAAGAAGAATGTAAAGAAGAAGAAGGAGGAGGAGGAGGAGAAAGAGGAGGAGAAAGAGGAGGACAAGGAAAGAAAGAAGAAGAAGAATGCAAAGGAGAAGAAGAATATAAAAAAGGAGAAGAAGAATGCAAAGGAAAAGAAAAAGAATGCAAAGGAGAAGAATGCAAACGGGAAGAAGAAGAATGCAAAGAAGAAAGCAAAGAAGAATGCTAAGAATGTGAAGAATGGAAAGAATGCGAAGAAGAAGAAGAGGAATGATAATAAAAGTAATGACGATGATGAATACAATGATGGTGGTGATGATGATGATGATGATGATGATGATGACGACGACGATGATGATGATGACGACGATGATAATAACAGTAGTAATAAAACTAACAATGACAACAATAACGATGACAATAATACTGGCGCTAATTAATGCAATAATAACGATAACTCATGATAGCAGGAATGATAGCCATAATGCTAAAGGACTATTACAGAAATACAAACTAGGTAATACCCTTTACTATACCTCACCCTCCTCATCCTCCTACCACCACCACCACCACCACCACTCACCCTCTCGCTCCAGATCCGTATCCCATCCCTGGTCATCCGTGAGATCCGGTCCTAGGAGATCCAGATCCGAGGACAGCCTGGCTTTGATCTGGTCCTCCCAGTCACTCCCGCTCGCGGAGCTGGCCCCCCTCTCTCCCTGAGTGGACCGGGCGCTGTTTGCCTGCGACCTGCGGCTGCTGGGCCGGCTTATTGTCTGAAAAGAGGGGTGGAAGGGTTAGTTAGTTGTTGGATTTTTTAGTGTGTTTTTCGTTCTTCGGCTAGAGCTCCGAGATTTAGTGATGGTTAGGTTTGGGTCTGCGACCGTTTTTGCCCACCACTAAGGTAGCCGCATTCCTGAAGTCGAAATACGCCTACCTTAATATATGGAACAGTCGTATTTTAATAATAATAATAATGTATGGAATTTATATAGCGCTGAATCTTGTAAAGCAACAAATCAAAGCGCTCAGATGACTTTCTTTTTATATCGAGGATAATGGAATAAGCACTCATACGCTTTTTTACATCCAGCCCCCGTGTGTATGCGGTTTTGTAAATTTTGTCATCTGTTCCCACCGGCACACAATGGCCTACTCTTTCGAAAAGCGGAACAGGATTTAATGTGTGCGCAAGATGTTCTGCATGCGTTCGCACACGGGGCCTCGGTTTAGAGTCTCATCCGAAGGACTTTGACATTCAGTTCGATTTTTTGGTCAAACTGGGAGGAAGAAAGGGCGAGGCTGGGAATCGAACCCAGAACCTCACGGTTTACTTGTTGGCAGGCAAACGTCTTAACCATCCTGCCACCTTCCTTCCTTCCTTTTGGTAAATATCGGGGCTCTACCCAAGGAACGACTCCCCCCCACCCCCCCCCCCCCCCCCCCACCCCCTCCTACCAAGACGAATACCAAGGGGAAAAAAGTTCAGCTTTAAGTTCCGTGTTTTATGACTAACAACTAAGGTTACTTTGTTTTAAATCTATAATAACAATAATAACAATAATATAATAATAATAATAATGATGATGATGATGATGATAATAATAATAATAATGATAATAATGATGATGATGATAATAATAACAACAACAACAACAATAATAAATTGAATAAAAAGTCCTTCGGATGAGACTATAAACCGAGGCCCCGTGTGCGATGGCATGCAGAACATCTTGCGCACACGTTAAATCCTGTTCCGCTGTTCGAAAGAGTAGGCCAATGTGTGGCGGTGGGAACAGATGACAAATTTTTTTAAAACCGTATACACACGCATAAATATAAAAAAAAAATCATCTGAGCGCTTTGATTTGTTGCTTTACAAGATTCAGCGCTATATAAATTCCATACATTATTATTATTAATTCATATAGCGCTATATCTTGCAAAACCCAAATCAAAGCACTTTCATTCATCCTACTCATTCACATGCAGCCTTACAAATTCAAATGTATACACACAAGCTCGCACACACACACACACACACACACACACACACACACACACACACACACACAACACACACACACACACACACACACACACACACACACTCACGCACACACACTCA
>CM054157.1:47909959-47919959 GCA_028751875.1 Rapana venosa | reverse complement strand
TGTGTCTGTGTGTCTGTCTGTCTGTCTGTCTGTCTGTCTGTCTGTCTGTCTGTCTGTCTGTCTGTCTGTCTGTCTGTCTCTCTCTCTCTCTCTCTCTCTCTCTCTCTCTCTCTCTCTCTCTCTCTCTCTCTCTCTCTCTCTCCTCTCTCTCTCTCTCTCTGAGTGTTGTGTTGTGTTGTGTTGTGTGTGCGTGCGAGTTTGTGTGTGTGTGTTTAATTTTTTAAATTTTTTTTTCTCTTCTGTCATTTCGATAATAATAGAATAAGCACTGACGTGGCTTTTAATTTTTTTTTACATCCAATGTGTGTGTATGTGTGTGTGTGTGGTGTGTGTGTGTGTGTGTGTGTGCGCGCGCGCTTGAGTACGTGCGTGCGTGTGTGTGTGTGTCTGTGTACGCATGAATGAAATCATTAAAAGATCTTTTTCTCCAATTTAACGTCTTCTTCTTCGTCGTCATCGAACGCTCAGACAGCAACTATTGTTGTCTGCCATAATATATATATAAGTGAAAATGCGTTGCGCTGCCGTTACATGCCTGGCAAGTCAGGCCCAGCACATCTGACCTCAAAATGGCAGAGAATCATCTTTTCAGTCTTTCTGGCGGGAAAAAGGCAGGAGAATGGACCAAGGCGGCAGAAAATGAAAAAAAAGATGACAGGAAGAAAAGGAAGAAGGCAGGAACAAAGAGAGTGATAGAAAAGAGGAAATTCCTAGCACACACAGAGTTGTAGAAGGTGGGGAATGCTATTTACACTGACAGGTCCCCGGCATCCCCGCAGACGAACTCGACACAGTCGGCAGGCTTTGAAAACTCAACAATTTAATGCCTAGCATGCGCCAGGCTCCGCCAACGCGTTAAAACTTGCCCTTGTCATGCTAGGCAGATTGCAACGGTGATTTAAACAAGATGTTCTGACAAATTTTATGGAGCTCATCTGCAGGATTTTGTACGCAGAGATACTTCCATGAAACAAAAGCTCTGAAAACTGAAGAAGAAGAAGAAGAAGAAGAAGAAGAAGAAGAAGAAGAAGAAGAAGAAAAGTGAAGAAGAAAAGAGAAACATCCTGTGAAAGGTGATGAATAAGTTAAAAGTGATGAAGAAATTTAATCAGCAGTAGAAGGATATTTTGATAACAAGGTAATGCATATATATTTTCTGCTTGGCATCATCATCATCAACAACATCATCGTCGTCGTAGTCGTCGTTGTCATCGTCACCATCATCTTCCTCAACATTACCATTGTCGCCATCATCATCACCGCCATTTTCATCACCACCATCATCATCATCATCATCACCACCACCACCGTGATCGTCATCATCATCATTACACACACCACCACCACCACCACCACCACCACCATCATCATCATCATCTTTAAACCTATGACCTAGACGGTCGTTGAGAGAATCACTAGTTTAAGACGTTAAGTCAAATCAGCTTTTTAAAGCCGAGTCAATGACTGTATAAGTCATGTCAGTGGTTTTCAGTCAAATCTTAAGCCAAAAATTTACGTCAGGTCGGTAATTTTCACTCAAGTCAGTGTCACAAACAAAGCTAGCAGGACTTAACACTATATCATAAAAAATGAATATGATTTCTTAAACTTCCGTATGAGCAAATTGATGACTTGAAAAATCCCTTCCTAGACATCTTTCCCTTTAGGTCTAGTCTCCTTCCTCTTGCTTTTGATAGTCTTTTAACGCTCTCTCTCAATGCTCTCGCTTTCACGGATGGGTAAAAGGCAGATAAATCCTGCCGTTTATGGGACATCAAGATAGATCATGGTAATACGATCTGGTTTTATCGAGTATTTTATTTTGTTCACCTTGACGCGAGCGGTAAGGGGCAATAGGTGTGTGAAGCTAGCTAACGTTATACAGTGAGTTTGATACGGTCTTTTGCTTTTAGTATTTTTTTTTGGCTTTGTTTTGTAGGAGTCATTGAAATGTAACGCTGGGTAACTTTGGGTTTGATATGGTCTCTCTTTATCTTTGTTTTGTTTTGTTTTGTAGGGTTGATTGAAATGTGATGCTAGGTAACTGTGGGTTTGATACTGGTCTCTGCTTCTACTTGTTTCGTTTCGTTTCGTTTCGTTTTGCTTTTGCTTAGTAAACGTAGAATTTCAAAGGTTTGTTTTTGATCTCTCTCAATCTCTCGTCAGGTCAGTAAATTAAACTGAAGTCATGTATACACACAGACACACACACAATCTTCTCCTCTAATATATATTTATTATATTATATATCTATATATAATATATATATATATATTTATAATATGTTGTGTTGTTGTGTGTGTGTGTGTGTGTGTGTGTGTATGTGTATGTGCGTGCGTGCACGCGCGTGACTGTGTCTGTTTAGTGCAGACTTTTTAAGTTCGATACATGTATACTTTCTTTTAACGTTGCTCTCGAAGTAAGTCCTCAGATCTTAACACACCCTTGCACCTGCCGACTCCATTCTACACGGCACAGCACACACAGCATTGCCACATTGATCAACATCAAGAGCACCAAAGGCTGTTTTGGGCAAACCGGTCTGCGCAGAATTTTCTTTATATTATACTGAAAAAAAAGGTTATGGCCGAACCAGATTTCTTTCACTTATTTTTCATCGGGGGGGTGGGGTAGCCTAGTGGTTAGAACGCTGTGCTCGTGATCAAAAGCCCGAGTTTGAGCCTCTACCTAGGCACCTGTGCGAGGGGATTTTTCCGCTGTGATCAGAGCACTCGCTTTCCCCCAGCCAAGGTGAAGCAGCATCGAGCGTGGTTACCACTTGGATGGGTGACCGTTTGCGCGTCTTGGCTTCAGTACAGTTCCCCCAGTTCACCCAGCTGTAAATGGGTACCTGCCCTCTTTAGGGTCAGGGAAGGTAAAGCAGCGAGGGAGAGGAGATGGGCGCCGTCCTCAATATGCTGGCCCTAGAGAAGTGAGGCCTCTGACGCCTCGCTTCCCTACGATCACATAGGTTATGGGACACCTTTACCTTTTACCGACTCCATTCCCCTGAAAGTCCTTCGGATGAGAGTGCAAACCGAGGTCCCATGTGCGAACGCGTGCAGAACATCTTACGCACATGTTAAACCCCGGTCCCGCCTTTCGGAATTAGTAGATTGTTTTGTGCCGGTCGGAACGGATGACAAAAATTTAGGATAGCCTAGTGGTTAGAGCGTTGCCCTTGTGATCTGATTGCCCGGGTTCGAGCCATTACTGAAGCACCCGTTCGAGGGGATTTCCCCCCTGGTGTTAACATCAGTACGAACTCCACTCACTCAAAAGTGTTTCGGTTGAGACAAAAAAACTGAGGTTCGGGCGAACATTTACATGTGCAAAATAAATGGAACGGTCGCAATCTTGATCTTATGATTACCATTTCTCTCTCTCTCTCTCTCTCTCTCTCTCTCTCTCTCTCTCTCCTCTCTCTCTCTCTCTCTCTCTCTCTCTCGATAAACAGATAGACAGACAAACAGATAGATAGATAGATAGATAGAAATATAAGACAGATAGATAGCTTTTACCTCAAGTATAGATATAAATGTATGTATGCATACAAAACCTATCAAAGCTAAAAACGTTATCTACCTTTAGTTCAACTGGAAATCGGGGCTAGTATCTCACAGTACACATGTCAGTATAGATACATCAAGAAAATACAAAATTTACAATGTACAACCAGTCCGTACAATTCTCAAACACTATAACCATTCCACTCACAACAATAAACCCAATATTCCACACCACTACCACTTACCCGTCTCGAAACCTTGGCAGATTCCTTTTTGTTATGCATAGACAACGAAAGCGTCGACATGTTGGTGTTGTCGAGAAAAAAAACCAACAACCGTTGACTAGTCCGTTGAACAAATAAACAAAACAGTCGTTGACAAGTCTTGCTCAACTGTACGTAAACTCCAACGAAAATTTTCACACAGTTTGAAAAAGAGACAGTACAAAAAGCCACTAACGCTTCTCACTGCTGTCTTCACCTAACGTTTTTAACACCCCACACACAATCGAAGTTCTTCTCCACTTTTTTTTTTAGCCTCGGAGCGTACCTTATCTTATATATGTAAATCGGTTGTCAGGTTGCAGACGACACACACACACACACCGTTTCGAAGGGTTCTCAACAGTGAAACGGTTTTATCTATGACACACCCCGAGTACCGGTATTTCTGTATAATTTATATACAGACGTCATAAAAGTGTTAAACGGTAGTTTCAGTACCGGTAAAGTCCAACTTTGACTATTTGGAGTTAGGTATTCCTCACCTCTTTAAAACGATCTTTCTGTCAATCTCGACTTCGCTGTATGCATACAAAAGACAGGATTAAAATTCATGTTTTTTATATCAACTTTTTTTTTCCCAAAACAGTTCTACAGCTCACGTCTGATTCAAAGCAGACGATCTCACATTGGGAACTTTTTGTACCTCCGCGAAAAAAGAAAAAAATGAATAAATCCGCCTCCTTGAATAGAAGAGTTGTATCGGAAAGCTTCGTCTAATGCTTTCAGCAAATCGGCACACTGCTAGGATCCATAACTGCCGAAGAATGAGCCAGTATGCTACGGCTACAACTGCGCGAAGATTGGAGTAGACAGTACAATAGACAAGCAAAGGCGAGAATCGCTCGGCTAGATTTCTATACCGTTGACTCGGGTCGAAGGTCGCGAGGATCGGGGTATTGCTGGAGAAGTGAAAGGGGTGGGGGTGGGGTAGTGAATGGGGGTAGGTGGGTACAGGTGGTGGTGACAAGCCAAGGGTAGGTGGCTGAATCGTTGACAAGATGATCCCCAGGTTTTCTCTGTTCGTGTTGTGGTACTGAGAGATCGAACTGAGGTCATTTTTATTTCGTGTTGGGGCGAAGTCGCGAAGTGGTGGGATGAAAGTAGGTAGGGAGAGGAATGGTGGGTGGTAGTGGTGGTGAAGGTGATGGTGGTGGTTGTAGTGATGGTTGTTATGTGTGTGGTGGTGTGTGTGATGTGGTGTGGGGAGTGAGAAGCTACACAGTCAGATATATAGAAAGATACTGGCAGCGAATTATATGATTAAACAGATGGAATAGATTAATACATTGATTGATTTGTTGATTGGTTGACTGATTAATTGATTGATAGGTAGGTAGATACATGTATACGTACGTACACTGAGAGAGAGTGAGAAAGAGACAGACAGACACACAGAGACAGACAGACAGCGTGTTGTGTGTGTTGTATATGTGTGTGAGAGAGCATGTGGTGTCTGTATGTGAAGAGTGAGAGAGAGAGAGAGAGTAGACGCGTGTGTGTGTGTGTGTGGTGTGTGTTGTGTGTTTTGCACGCGCGCTTGTCTATCTTTCTGTCAGTGCACAAGCGCAAACACTCACCCTATCATAGAGTCCTATGCATCGCAGCAGTGGCATGCGACAGAGAGATAAAACAACAGATATCAAGGTCAACAAATCTTTTTTTATTTATTTTTGTTTTCTCTTTTTTCTTTCTTTTGTTATATTGAAGATAGAGGGACGGGATAGCTCAGTGGTCAGAGCACTCGCTTTCCCCCAGCCAAGGTTAAGCAGCATCGAGTGTAGTTACCAAGTAGACGGGTGACCGTTTGCGCGCCTTGGTTTCAGTACAGTCCCCCAGTTCACCCAGCTGTAAATGGGTACCTGCCCTCTTTTAGGGTCAGGGAAGGTAAAGCAGCGAGGGAGAGGAGATGGGCGCCGCCCTCAATATGCTGGCCCCTAGAGAAGCTGAGGTCTCTGACGCCTCGCTCCCCCTACGACCACATAGGGTATGGGAACACCTTTATCTTATTGAGGATAGACAGATTTAGGCCAATGACTATCTCTCAAGTAGTAGGCCTACTTGTTGCACCAAGGGATTATGCAAGCAGGAAAATGCACATAATTTATACATAAGCACGCTTGCACGAACACATACACTCACACAGGCGCGCGCGCACGCAGGCGCACACACAAACACACATGCACGCACGCGCGCGCACACACGCACACAGCCGCGTTTGAGCCTGAGCGTTTCCCTAACCCATTAGACTGAGGTTGCTAGTCTTTTGTACTAGACAATAAACCGAGGTCCCGTAAGTCATACAATTTTGTTAGTGCATGTGAAAGAACCCACGTCAACAAGAGAGATGTCTCTGGCAATTGTTTTTTTTTTTTTTTAGGAAAAAAGCCATTTTGTTACAGAAATAAATCAGGCAGACTGCAAAATTATAAAAACAAATAATGGGTGGCGCTGCTCGTGTGGCGGAGCGCTCTCCCAAGGGAGATCAACAGCCTGTGGATCGGTGGTCTAGAGGTAACGCGCCTGTCTAGAAAGCGAAAAGCCGGGTCGGAAGTGTGCGGTGGTTCGAATCCCGTTTGGGCCCGAAACTTTTCCCCATCCATTAGACCATGAGTGGTGGTCTGGGCGCTTACTCTTTCGGATGAGACGATAAACCGAGGTCCCGTGTGTTACACATAATTATTCAGCGCACGTAAAAGAACCCACAGCAACAAGAGAGTTGTCCCTGGCGAAATTCATAGAAAAAAAACAAACCCACACTCTGATAGGAAAGCAAATACACTTGCAGACATAAAAAGGGTGGCGCTGCTCTTGTGGCGACGCGCGCTCTCCCCGGGGAGGGGACAGCAGCCCTGAATTTTACGCAGAGAAATCTGCCGTGACTTAAAGTGGCATAAATAAATAAATCAATGAATTTCACACACACAAAATCGACCATGACTAGAAGTTAGTATAAAAAAAAAAGGTAAAGGAGTCCCATAACCTATAAGGTCGTAGGGGAGCGAGGCGTCAGAGACCTCAACTTCTCTAGGGGCCAGCATATTGAGGGCAGTGGCGCCCATCTCCTCTCCCTCGCTGCTTTTCCTTCCCTGACCCTAAAGAGGGCAGGTACCTATTTACAGCTGGGTGAACTGGGGGGAACTGTACTGAAGCCAAGGCGCGCAAACTAAACGGTCACCCATCCAACTGGTAACCACGCTCGACGCTGCTTACAAGTTAGTATAAACAATAATTGCAACAACAAAAAAACAAAAATTCTGAAAGTTAAAATGTCTTTTTCATTCCTCGGCTAGAGCTCCGAGGTTCACCAATGGTGAGATTTTGCGTATGCGAGCCGGTTTTACCCCCACCACCGTTAAGGTATCCGCATTCCATATTCGGGGGATAAAAGCTATATAAAAAAATTGATACGAAAAGGGGTGCGTGCGTGCGTGCGTGCGTGCATGGTAGTACCAGGGTGTAGAGCCCGCCTCCCTCTCCCTCCCCACCCCCACCCCCTTAGGTATGTTGAGGGGTAGGTGTCAGAAAGTGTGACAAAATATTCAGTTCCGTTTTTTGGTTGGTGGGTTTTTGTTTTGTTTTGCATTCTTGTTTTCTTTCTTAACGAATCCGGTTCGTTTCTCTTGAGTAACTGCGTCCGTGTGTACACCTCTTCTCTCTGTCTGTCTGTCTGTTTCTGTTTGTTTGTCTCTTTGTCTCTTTGTCTGTCTCTTTGTCTCTGTCTCTTTCTCTCTGTCTCTCTCTTTGATTTGATTTGATTTGGTCTCTGTGTGTCTTTGTGTCTGTCGATGCGTCTGTGTATCTGTCTGTCTGTGTGTCTTTGTGTCTGTCTGTCTGTCCGTCTCTGTATGTGTGTGTCTGTGTGTCTGTCTTTGTGTCTGTTTGTATATTTGTCTGTCTCTCTCTCTTTCTCTCTCACTCTGTCTGTCGCTCTTTCTGTCTCTCTCTCTCTCTGTCTGTCTGTCTGTCTGACTGTCTGTCTTACTGTCTGTCTATCTGTCTGTCTGTCTCTGTCTCTCTCTCTCTTTCTCTCTCTCACTCTCTGTCTGTCTGTCTGTCTCTTTCTCTCTCTCTCTCTCTCTCTCTCTCTCTCTCTCTCTCTCTCTCTCTCTCTCTCTCTCTCTCTCTCACTCTCTCTCTCGCTCTCTCTCGTAAGAGTAGGCCATTGTGTGCTGGTGGGAACAGATGACAAAATCTACAAAACCACATGCACACGGGGACTGGATATAATATGGAAAGCACATGAATGCTTTATTCCATTATCCTTGAAATAAAATATAAAAAATAAAACTCTCTCTCTCTCACTCGCTCGTGTGTGTGTGTGTGTGTGTGTGTGTGTGTGTGTGTGTGTGTGTGTGTGCGCGCGCGCGCGCGCGCTCGCGTGCATACGTGCGTGCGTGCATGTGCATGTGTGTGTGTCACACAAATCAACGCACAAAATCGGAGAGAGAGACGGACAGAGAGACAGAGAAATTGATTTACCAACTTGTTTTTAATGCAAAGCTCGATATAATAAAAGAACAGTACGAACACTGATTTTTGTTTGTTGGTTGTTGTTTTGTGTTTGTTAGCTGGTGTGGTTTGGTTGATTATGATGTGTTTTGATCCTTTTCTTGCACTGACATGGAGCTCTTTTAAAGCTTGTTGAAGAGAGTGATAGATCAATGACCAGTTTTAGAAATGCTGTGGAGGAGGAGAGAGAGAGAGGAGAGAGAGGAGAGAGAGAGAGAGGGGAGAGAGAGAGAGAGAGAGGAGAGAGAGAGAGAGAGAGAGAGAGTTGGGGGTAGGGTTATGTTGAAGGGGATTATTTTCTTAATTCTATTGCACGGTCGAGTTTCTTTCTTTCTTTTGTTTGTTTGTTTGTTTGTTTCTTTCGTTTGTTTGTTTGTTGTTTCTGTATGGTTTTTGTCTTTTGTCTGTCTGTCTTTTTGTCTGTGTGTGATGTGTCTTTCTTTTTCTTTTTCTTTTTTAATTTCTTTTTTTCTTTTCTCTCTTGGTTTCCTTCTATGAGTTGTCCTTTGTTTCTTTCTTCTTTTTTTTTTTGTTCTGTCTGTCTGTCTGCCTGTCTGTCTGTCTGGCTGCACCTCTCTCTCTCTCTCTCTCTCTCTCTCTCTCTCTCTCTCTCTCTCTCTCTCTCTCTCTCTCTCTGTGTTTTTCTGTTTGTTGTTTTAAGTTTCGTATTGTTGTTGACATTAGTGTTGCTGCTGCTGGTGGTGGTGGTGGTGGTGGTGGTGGTAGTAGGGGTGGTGGGTGGTGATGGGGGTGGTGGTTGGTGTGTGTATGTTTCTTTGTGTTTAAAAAAATTTCTTTTATATCGATGATAATGGAATGAGCACTTGTGTCCTTATTTACATCCAGTCCCCGTGTGTATGCAGTTTTTGTAAAATTTTGTCATCTGTTCCCACCGTGTGTGTGTGTGTGTTGTTGTTGTTGTCTTCAATTTAACGTCTGTTCACTCTAAGTGATATTAGACGATGTGTGTGTGTGTGTGTGTGTGTGTGTGTGTGTGTGTGTGTGTGTGTGTGTGTGTGTGTGTGTGTGTGTGTGAGTGTGTTCCGCACTGATTGTGGTTGCGATTGGTGCATGCGTGTGTGCGAGTGAGCGTGCATGCATGCATACGTGCAACCGTATATGTGACCATCAAAAGAGCAAAAACCTCTACGTTCTTTAAAAGGCAGAGTTAAAACAGTGATTCAAAGAAAAAGAGAGCCTGCAGATTATCCTCTACATTTTCGATCGATTTCAGAGTTAAACTAGTGATTCAAAGAAAGACAAAGCTTGCAGATTATCCTCGATAGAGTACAGTATTTCAGAGATCGATATTTCTAGAGTTAATAACAGTGATTCAAAGAAAGACAGCTTGCAGATTATCCTCTACATTTTCCATCGATTTTCTCTCCCCTTCCCTTTCAAATGGGGATTGTTCTCCTCTTTTGAATTCTCTCTTTTGTTTCGGTTTCCCCTCACACAGCAAAGAATCTATGGTTTATTCTTTTAACTGTGAAACCATCGGGAGGGAGGGGAGGGGGGGGAATTGGGGGGTAGCGGGATAGCCTAGTGGTTAGAGCGTTGCGCTTGCGATAATAATAATATAATAATAATAATGTATGGAATTTATATAGCGCTGAATCTTGTAAAGCAACAAATCAAAGCGCTCAGATTTCATTTCAAGTCACGGCAGATTTCTCTCCGTGAAATTCGGGCTGCTCT
>CM054157.1:47899959-47904959 GCA_028751875.1 Rapana venosa | reverse complement strand
GGTGGTGTTTGTGTTTTGTGTGTGTGGGTGTGTGCGTGTGTGTGTGCGCGTGTGTGTGTGATAGTGACAGATAGACAGGGTGTGGTGTGGAGGTGAAATGAGAGGAGAGGGGAGGATGGGTGAGGTGAGAGTGTGTGGTGGAAGAGAGAGAGAGAGAGAGAGGGGAGGAGAGAGAAAGTGTGTGTGTGAGTGTGTGTGTGTGTGTCTGTCTGCGTCTGTGTGCGTGCTGCGTCTGTGTATGTGTGTAATGGTGTGTGTGGTGGGGTTGTGTGTGAGTGTGTGTGTGTGTGTGGTGCGTGTTGTGTGTGGTGTGGGTGTGTGCGTGTGAGTGAGTGTGGTGTGTGAGATAGAGAGAGATAATGTGTGTAGTGTGTGTGTGTGTTTGTGTGTCTCTGTGTGTGTGAAGTGAGAGAGACAGAGACAAGAGTGTGAAGAGAGAGAGAGAGAGAGGAGGGAGAAGAAGGAGAAGAGAGAGAGCGAGAGAGAGAGAGAGGTGTGTGAGTGTGTGTTTGTGTGTGTGTGTGTGGTGTCTGTGTGTCTGTGTGTGTGTTCACGTCTGTGTCTATGTGCGTGCTGTGAATATGTGTATCTGTTGCATGCATTCCTTACCCGGTGCATTTACTTCAAAGCATGGGTGACTCTGTCTAAGTAGTGCATGAACCTAAGAGAAAACTGACATTAATAGGACGTCACAAAAATCAAAAGCAAGAACAAAAGAAATATATTTTTGGATAAACAGATAGATATTACAGATGTACTGATAAACTTGATTTGAAATAGCATCCTGTTTAAGTGTATGATATGCTTCATAGCTTAAAAATCTACGTGATTTGTGGGAGAGTGGGTGCGGTTGCAGTATATATTTGATTGGTATGTTTTCTTGGTACGCAATTTCCTATTTATTGTTTGGGTTTTGTTGTTCCATGCAAATGGGGGGGTGTGTATAAATATAGTTAGAAGTAATCAATATTAGAATTTTTATGTCTGTGTACGTCATTTCTAATTCTTAACCCCCTCCTCCTCCGCTCGCTCTCTCTCTCTCTTCTCTCTCTCTCTCTCTCTCTCTCTCTCTCTCTCTCTCTCTCTCTCTCTCTCTCTCTCTCTCTCTCTCTCTCTCTCGTTCAAGAGGATTTTTTCCCTCGGAATTAACATCAGTGCCGACTCCATTCTCCCCAAAAGTCCTTCGGATGAGACTATAAACCGAGGTCCCGTGAGTAAACGCACGCAGAACATCTTGCGCACACGTTAAAACCCGTTCCGCTTTTCGGAAGAGTCGGCCATTGTGTACCGGTGGGAACGGATGACAAAATTGACAAAACTGCATACACACGGGGACTGGATGAAAAAAGTATATGAGTGTTTATTCCATTATCCTCAAAATAAAAGAATTAGAAAATAAATCTTAAGTCTCACTCACTTTCTCTCTCTCACATACACAGACAGACCACAGACAGACAGACAGACAGACAGACAACAGACAGACAGACAGACACACACACACACACCACACACACACACACACAACACACGCACACACACACTCACCACACACACACACACACACACACACACACACACACACACACACACACACCACACACACACACACACAACACACACACACCACACACACACATACCATACCGGGCTAATGGTATCAGTATCATAGGGGATTTTTAGTCACAAAACAATAATAACACTTTCCAGTCACCAACTTTAACAGCTTTCCAAATCCTTTAACCCTATAGCTAACTTTATATAAAAAGGTAAAGGAGTCCCATAACCTATAAGGTCGTAGAGGAACGAGGCGTCAGAGACTTCAGCTTCTCTAGGGGCCAGCATATTGAGGGCGGCGCCCATCTCCTCTCCCTCGCTGCTTTACCTTCCCTGACCCTAAAGAGGGCAGGTACCCATTTACAGCTGGGTGAACTGAGGGTGACTGTACTGAAGCCAAGGCGCGCAAACGGTCACCCATCCAAGTGGTAACCACGCTCGACGCTGCTTAACTTGGCTTGGGGAAAGCGAGTGCTCCGACCACTGAGCTATCCCGTCCCCTTTTATATTTACATCCACACAAAAACGTCTCTCTATTCGTATTCAACAAGGTGTTTTGTTTATATCGTCTTTGGAGCGTGTAGATATACACTGCTATACAAAAATGGGGTGATAATTATCGTTTTGTTGTTGTTTTTGTTTTGTTTTGTAAGGGTGGTGTTGGTGTTGGTAGGGGGTGGTGTAAAGCATTCAAAACATTTTTTTATTGACTCGGTGCTGATGTGTGCATGTCATTGTGAATTATGACTTTGCTGGATATGGGGGGGGGGGGGGGGGGGGGGTCAATATTCAAAAGAGGTTAATATTTTGGGGCTGTTTTGGGGTTTCCTGTTTTTTGTTCTTGTGTGGGGTAAAAAAGACAGGATCACGAATGAAGAACTATGGAGAATGTGCAAAGTTGATGATCTGAAGTCAGTAGCTAGTACCAATAGACTGCGCTGGTTTGGGCACGTTCAACGGAAAGCAGACCACCACATCATAAAAAGAGCAACGAACTTCGTAGTGGATGGAAAGAGACCAAAGGGAAGAACCTAGCAAAACCTGGGCTGCCTGTATTGCAGATGGTCTTAGAGAAAGGGGCATAAATAAGGAGGAAGCTCAAAACAGAGAGAGATGGAGAAGGCTCGTCAATGTCAAACCTCCCCTGGGAGAAACATGACATAAAAGGAAGAAGAAGAAGAAGTGGGGTAAAAAAGAAAGCAAGTGTGTAAAGTGTTTGTGCGCGCGTGGGCGTGTGTGTACGACTCCTCTGTGTGTGTGCGTGCGTGCGTGCGTGCGTGTGTGTGTGTGTGTGTGTGTGTGTGTGTGTGTGTGTGTGCGTGCGTGTGTGTGTGTGTGTGTGTGTGTGTGTGTGTGACTCTTCCGTGTGTGTGTATGTGTGTGTGACTTCCGTGTGTGTGTGTGTGTGCGTGTGACTCTTCCGTGTGGTGTGTGTGTGTGTGTGTGTGTGTGTGTGTGTGTGTGACTCTTCCGTGTGTGTGTGTGTGTGTGTGTGTGTGTGTGTGTGTGACTCTTCCGTGTGTGTGTGTGTGTGTGTGTGTGTGTGTGTGTGTGTGACTCTTCTGTGTGTGTGTGTGTGTGTGACTCTTCCGTGTGTGTGTGTGTGTGTGACTCTTCCGTGTGTATGTGTGTGTGTGTGTGTGCGTGTGTGTGTGTGTGTGTGTGTGTGACTCTTCCGTGTGTGTGTGTGTGTGTGTGTGTGTGTGCGTGTGTGTGTGTGTGTGTGTGTGTGTGACTCTTCCGCGTGCGCGCGTGTGTCTGTGTGTGTGTGCGTGTGTGTGTGTGTGTATGTGTGTGTACGCGCGCACGCACGCGCACGCGCGAGTGTCCTTATCTATATCTCCTCTTGCATAAAACACTGGTGTGACAAAGCGAAGGAGAAAATGTGTGTCAAGATAAAAACACTGATTGACATTATCTCTGACAGGCCCTTCACACCTTGTCTCCTCACCCGACCTCTACTCTTTTTTTTTAATATATATAATATATTATTATCGTTGTTTATCTTTTGTTCTGGGTGGCGGGGATAGCTCAGTGGTTAGAGCATTGCTCTCGTGATCTGATGGCCTGGATTCGAACCTCACGTACCCGTTTAATAATAATAATAATAATAATAATAATAAATGGAATTTATATAGCGCTATATCTTGCAGAGACAAATCAAAGCGCTTGCACTCAACTCATTCTTACACAGTGTGTGTTCGAACGCATGCAGAACATCTTGCGCACACATTAAATCCTGTTCCGCTTTTCGGAAGAGTAGGCCATTGTGTGCCGGTGGAACCAGAAGACAAAATTTACAAAACCGCATACACACGGGGACTGGATGTAAAAAAGCACATGAGTGCTTATTCCATTATCCTCGATATAAAAGAATAAATAAATAAATAAACAGTCATACAACCAGTAACAATTAATAGTTCCACCAAGTCCAAATGTGCACGCACGCACGCACACACACACACACACACACACACACACACAACACACACACACACACACACACACACACACACACACACACACACACACACACACACACACACATCACACACACACACACACACACACACACACAACCACACACACACACACACACACACACACACACACACACACACACACACTACCCGTTTGAGGTGATTCTTCCCCTGGAGTTAACATCAGTACCGACTCCACTCCGCCGAAAGTCCTTCGGATGAGACTGTAAACCTACATCCTGTATGCAAAAGTTTCATTTCAGTTTTGTAGGTAAAGGTGTTCCCATAATCTATGTGGTCGTTGGGGAGCGAGGCATCAGAGACCTCAGCTTCTCTAGGGGCCAGCATATTAAGGGCTGGTGCTCATCTCCTCTCCCTCGCTGCTTTACCTTCCCTGACCCTAAAGAAAGGCAGGTACCCATTTACAGCTGGGTGAACTGCGGGAACTGTACTGAAGCCAATATACGCAAAACGGGTCAAGCCATCCACTTGGTAACCACGCTCGACGCTGCTTAACCTTAGCTTTGGGGGAAAGCGAGTGCTCCGACCACTGAGCTATCCTCCTATGCCCGTACTATTCTGTGTCTCTTTTCAAACGCATATTTCTACAGAGACTCGACCCCACAACCTCGGCTACTTCCACATCACACATTTCAACGATCAAACCACTCGGCCCTCCAGAACAAACATATACAAACTATTGTGGTATTGTCACAGCAGGTCTTGTGTTTCCTTCTACCTGTGTTGAAAGGGGCCACAGTCAGAATCAGCGTGCATTATTTGCTGTTCAATATCTACGAATACCAAAGAAAAAAAGGAGAGAGCTTTTAGTATTGTAATTCATTTATTTATTTATTCTTTTATATCGAGGATAATGGAATAAGCACTCATGTGCTTTTTTACATCCAGTCCCCGTGTGTATGCGGTTTTGTAAATTTTGTTATCTGTTTCCACCGGCACACAATG
>CM054157.1:47889959-47892459 GCA_028751875.1 Rapana venosa | reverse complement strand
CGAAGAGTTTGTCCCTCATCGGCAGGTTGGTCAGTAGGCCAGATATCGGCCAGTCCTCAAGGTTTTGGTGTGTTGGATGGCCAGGTCTGGAGGAGGAAGTGGTCTTCCACTGTCATGGGAGAAGTGCACACACACACAGGGGCAGGCCTCAGAATCACTGACAATGTGGAACTTGGTTCAACTTGTGATGTCTTGAGTCTGCAGTGTCCAGTCCTCAGCTTCATAATTGTGACTTGGTCTTTTCTTGGGAGGAGGAGGAGGTAGTAAAAGCATGTTTGTCCGTCGTGTCCGACGATGACCTCCAAAACAGCAGAGGAGGCAGCTGCTGTTTTGGAAACTGGGCAGAAATTTGATTATAGTGGAGATGCCTTTCCCACAGTACATCCCCAATCTCTCGGCCAAGTGGGCATAAGGACAGTCAGCGTTGGAGATGTTCTCCAAAGGCCAACCAGCCTCCAGGGCTGCAGCACATAAGGACTGTGTGAGTCAAGCCTCCTGAGTCAGAGAGTCATAGTCGATCACTAAAGACTAAGCTGTAAAGTGGAATTCCATGAGTGGGAAAGCCACTGGTCATACAGCCTCTCACTTTGCTGTTGCCCCCAGCGTCAATGGTTTAATTAGTAGTAGTAGTCATGCTTTGGTCGCACACCGGTATTAAAAAATCACTCTTTTCCTTCTGTTTTTCTATGTGACTCTTATATTCATACCGCACATACTAAGGCATCCACAGAAATAAAATAAAAAACACTTTTTTTGTGAAAGACTAACCTTTGACTCAAAACTCATGTGATTTTGAACAAATTTGGTACGTTTGAAATTTTTTAGTTTTTCAGCAAACGCTGTACCCCCCCTCAGTCCTTTGTCGTCTGCTAGCTTCCTTACCGCAATATGCATGCGCGAGGTCAACGCTGTAGGAATACAGGCAATCCTCATTTGATGGTTATTTCCAACTTTCTCGTGACTACCTGGTATTGTTCTATGTCCTCAATCCCCCAAAACAAGTGCACAGTCCATTTTTTCATGCTTAAAAAAATCTGTGAAAATCACCAACACTTTTTCCCACTCGCACTCTATACAAGATACTACATGACCCCCCAATTAATACTGGTGTGCAGCCTTTGCTGTTGAAATGAGGATGCTGCCGAAGCCATCTTCTCTTTCGGCTTTTCCTTCACAATTGTCTTTGTCTCTTCACACGTCACTTCCTGCTCCTCTTGAGGCATGTGACCTCCTAGGGAATCTAATAGCTCTTAGCTGACGATCACACACACACACACACACACACACAAATGTTCTGAATCTGAATCTGAATCTCACACACACACACACGCACACGCACACCACACACACACACACACACACACACACAAAACGACTCACAAAAATCAAAATTTAATATAATGTGTGCTCAAAATGTTCTACAAGCGTTCGGACACAGTACTTCAGCATACAGTCTCATTTGACAGATTTTTTTCAAAAGAGTGGAGTCAGTAGCAATGTTAATTCCAGGGTGAAGTGGAAAAAAAAGCCTCAGCGTGGATTCGAACCCTCTTTATTTCTTTTATTTCGAAGATAATGGAATAAGCACTCATGTCCCCCCCTTTTTTTTTTACATTCCCGTGTGTTTTTGTCAATTTTGTCATCCGTTCCCACCGGCCCACAATCCCCTACTCTTCCGAAAAGCGAAACGGGTTTTAACGTGTGCGTAAGATGTTCTGCGTGCGTTCGCACACGGGAGCTTCGGTTTAGAGTCTCATCCGAAGGACTTTTGGGGGAGAGTGGAGTCTGCACTGATGTTAACTCCAGGGGTAAAATTCTCCCCTCCCCTCGGCCCCACTTACTGTCAGGTAACGACTGTGACGCTCAAACCACTCGGCCAATCCGTACCCCTTTTATCTGCTACCTGAGCCAATGAATGATACCTGAATATAGTTGTTTTCGAAAACTAAAGCCGTTATGTTTCGATGGCAATCAATTAATACCCGGCATTTGTTTTTATTTTGTTTTGTTTTTATTTATTTCATTTCGTGGATAATGGAATAAGCATTGCTGTGCATTTTTGTTTTTACATCCAGTCCCCGTGTGTCTGCAGTTTTGTAACATTCGTTCAGAGAGAGAGAGAGAAAGAGAAAGAAAGACAGAGAGAGACAGACAGAGAGAGAAAGAGATATAGACTAAGACAGAGAGAAAGAGAGAGACAGACACACACACAGAGACAGAGACAGAGAGAGACAGAGACATAGACTAAGACACAGAGAAAGAGAGAGAAGAACAGACAGACAGACATACAGACACAGAGGGACAGAGACAAAAACAGAGAGACGGAGGGAGAATAATTATCTGGGATGAGAGAGAGAGTGATTGATTGATTGATTGATTGATTATCTTTAATCCCAACGGTTACAGATAAGTATTGATATTCTTTTTATCATCCTGCCCTTGCCCTGAGAAGAGAATATCCTTAATAATCACAACTAATAATGTCAAGCAAACACAGAGT
>CM054157.1:47884959-47887459 GCA_028751875.1 Rapana venosa | reverse complement strand
ACACACACACACACACACACACACACACACACACACTACACACACACACACACACAATACTCACACAACACACACACGCACACACACACACGATTCACAGTTCAAGGCAAGTGCATGCTATATTATTACATTAAGTGTTTCTCTGTGTGTGCGTGTGTGTGTGAGTGAGTGTGTGTGAAAGAACTGAAGCAGCCGATTGAGATATATTGGTGGTGTTCTGTGGAGTTTTTGAACAAGAAAATTAGTACAGAGAAGAAGACTGTCGGAGATACTGATAAATTAAGATTCAACCGGGTGAGTATTGTGTTGTCTTGTGTTGTGTGGTGTAGTGTGGTGTGGTGTAGTGTTGTGGTGGGGTGTAGTGTGGTGTGGTGTGGTGTGGTGTGGTGTAGTGTGGTGTGGTGTGGTGTGGTGTTGTGTTTTTTTGTTTAAAAAAAAATTCTTTTATATCGAGGATAATGGAATAAGCTCTTACTTGCTTTTTTAACATCTAGTCCCCGTGTGTATGCGGTTTTGAAAATTCTGGCATCTGGTGTGGTGGGGTGTGTTGAGGTGTGGTGTAGTGTGTTGTAGTGTGGTGTAGTGTAGTGTGTTGTGATGTAGTGTGTTGTGATGTGTTGAGGTGTGTTGTAGTGTAGTGTGTTGTGGTGTAGTGTGGTGTGGTGTGGTGTGGTGTAGTGTGGTGTGGTGTGGTGTAGTCTAGTGTGGTGTAGTGTGGTGTGTGGTGTGGTGGTAGTGTAGTGTGGTGTGGTGTGGTTTAGTGTAGTGTGGTGTGATGGGTTGTAGTTGGTTTTGTGGTGGTGTGGTGTGGTGTGGTGTAGTGTGGTGTGGTGTGGTGCGGTGTAGTGTGGTATAGTGTGTTGTGGTGTGGTGTGGTGTATGTGTGGTGTGGTGTAGTGTTGTTGATGTGTGTTGTGTGGTGTGGTGTGTTGTGGTATGGTGTAGTGTAGTGTGGTGTGTTGTGGTGGGGTTGGGTTTAGTGTGGTGTGTTGTATTGTGGTGTGGTGTAGTGTGGTGTGGTGTGGTGGGGTGTAGTGTGGTGTGTTGTGGTGTGGTGTAGTGTGTTGTGGTTGGTATGGTGTGGTGTGGTTTAGTGTGGTGTAGTGTGTTGAGGTGTGGTGGGGTGTAGTGTATTGTGGTGTGGTGTGGTGTGGTGGGGTGTAGTGTGGTGTGGTGGGTGTGGTGTAGTGTGGTGTGGTGTGTGGTGAGGTGCTGTGTGGTGTGATGTGGTGTGGTGTAGTGTGGTTGGTGTAGTGGTTGTAGTGTGGTGTGTTGGGTGTGTGTGGTGTGTTGTGGTGTGTTGTGGTGTGTTGTGGTGTAGTGTGATGTGGTGGGGTGTAGTGTGTTGTGGTGTGGTTGAGGTGTGTAGTTGTGGTGGGATGTAGTGGGGTGGGTGGGGTGAGGTGCTGTGTGGTGTGATGTGGTTGTTGTGGTGTGGTGTAGTGGTGATGTGGTGTGTTGTGTTGTAGTGTGGTGTGGTGTGTTGTGGTGTGGTGTGGGTGTTGTAGTGTGGTGTGTGTGTGGTGTAGTGTGGTGTGGTTGTAGTGTGGTGTGTGTGTGTGGTGTGGTGGTGTGTGGTGTGTTGTGGTGTGGTGTGGTGTAGTGTGGTGTAGGTGTGGTTGTGGGTGTAGTTGTAGTGTAGGGTGGTGTGTGGTGTGTTGTTGTGTTGGTGTAGTGTGTGGTGTGTTGGTTGTTATGGCGTGGTGTGGTGTGGTGTGGTGTAGTTGGTGGTTGTGGTGGTGTAGTGTGTTGTGGTGTGGTGTGGTGGTGGTGGGTGGTGGGTGTGTGGTGTGTGGTGTGTGGTGGGTGTGGTGTGGGTGTGGTGTGTGTGTGGGTGTGTGTGTGTGGTGTTGTTGTGTTAGTGTGTAGTGGTAGTGTGTTGTGGTGTGGTGTAGCGTGGTGTGGTGCGGTGTGGTGTAGTGTGGTGTGGTGTGGTGTGGTGTGGTATGGTGGTGAGATGTGTTGAGGTGTGTTGTGGTATGTTGTGGTGTGGTGTGGCGTGTTGTGGTGTGTTGTAGTGTAGTGTTATGTAGCGTGGTATATTATATTGTGTTGTATTGTATTCAATTGTATGTGTTGCATGGCATGCAGACTCCCTAATTATCCTTTTTCGCGATGTTCCATCGGACACTTTTAACTTCCTTTTTATTTTTTTTTTTATTTCGAAGATAATGGAATAAGCACTCAAGATCTGTTTTTCATCCAGTCCCCGTGTGTATACAGTTTTATAAATTTTATCATCCGTTCTCTCCAGCACACAATGGCCTACTCTTACCAAAAGCGGAACAGGTTTTAACGTGGGAAGTTTTTTCTGAGAGAATCAGGACTTTTCCCGTCTTGATATGAGTAAAGATGTCATACTCAGTCACTAAGAACAAGGTTGTTTTAAGGAATCTGGTTTTGGTTTTATCTCATTTTATGTGTTGTTGATGTGGTTTTTCCCACAACGCGGTGCCCGTCCTGGGTTGACCCTTATGGTTGGCCAGGGCGTTGCTACAAG
>CM054157.1:47864959-47879959 GCA_028751875.1 Rapana venosa | reverse complement strand
GGACTGGCCGATATCTGGCCTACTGACCAACCTGCCGATGAGGGACAAACTCTTCGGACCCCTGGAGGGCCTTCAGCGTACCACGGCAGCATTTGTCAGGGCCTCAGGAGTTGCTGTCTGAGCGTTCGACGACGAAGAAGAAGAATACTGAAGTTTCAACAACAACAAATTCCTGACAGTGCGATAATTCATAAGTAACCATAGTCTAGGCTTCTTCTCAGCCTTGATGACGTTCAAGATCTAAAAATAAAAATGACGTCATGCTCATTGTGAGGTAACCACTTCCAGAACGTCATCCACACCCACCCACTCCACCATGAACAGCAGCGACCACCACCACCACCACCACCACCACGACCACACAGAAAACGGGCCACAACCCGAAAAAACCGCCACCCTCCTCCTCCTCTCCCCGAGACACACCCCAGCCCCCCAACACCCACCCGCGACCTCCACCACCGACCATGACCCTGACCATGACCCCGCCTCCTCAAGGTCAGCCACAGGTCACCGCGACACGGGACAACGCGAACCGCGCAGGATCCTCAAATCTTCTACTACTACTACCACTACCACTGCCGCCGGCGCGCGCGAATCTGGGTCAAGGTCGGTCAACGGTATTTATAGCAACAGTGAACCCACGCGCACCGCGACCTTCACCCGAGCTCCGCCTGCAAGGAGAAGGAGCGTGGTTTCTAATGGCGGAGATGTTTCGCGATTGTCGCTACATCATCCTCATAATCATCATCATTCGGAAAGTTCGCATCTAGGGTCGTGGGCGTGCCAGAGTCCTGGAGGAGGTAGCGCTACGCCATTTTGGAGCCCGGCACCGTCGAGGATTGGGGGGCCTGCAGGCGGCGGGTATTCGGCGCAATTGAGACGAGGCGGGCAGAGACTTAGTAGTTTTTTCGGCGAGGAAAATGGCAGTGGTAGTGGTGGTGGTGGTGGTGGTGGTACTGGGGAAGGTGGAGGAGGAGGAGGAGGAGCGACGTCTGGATTGTGAGTAGTCTTTGTATGTTGTGTTGTTGTGTGTGTGTGGGGGGGGGGGGGGGGAGGGGGAGGGGAGGGAGGTTGTGGAGGGGTGGGGGGGGGGGGGAGTAAAGGGATGTTGGGGGGTTGTGGTGGGCGCCGCCCTCAATATGCTGGCCCTAGAGAAGCTGAGGTCTTTGACGTCTCACTCCCCAAATGACTGCGTATGTTATGGGGAATACCTTGTTTGTTACTTTGCTTTTTGGTGGGGAAGGGGGGTAAGTTTGGGGGGGGGGGGTAGTTGGGGGGGGGGGGGGTCGCGAGGGGGGGGGGGGGTCGTTTGTGTCTATGGTTCTCTCTCTGTGTATGTATGTGTGTATGTATGTATGTATATATGTATGTATGTGTGTATTTTTATATATATGTATCTGTGTAAACTATTATGTTAATATAAGCATAACAATATGCAAAAACAACCAAATAATTGTTGTCGCACACACCTCCACTCCCTTTCAAACCAACTGTACCATAGCAATATTGTGCATAATTATATCAGAACCTAGTATGCCAAATATTGGGTGACGGGCCGTATAACTCTCTTGTAATCAGGAAGGATTTATGAGTTCGGTTTTGTACTGGAGGGAACTGGTTGTTGAGTCTTTGAGGGTGCCCCCAAGGTCGTCAGACTACGGGACAGATAGATAGATTTTGTACTTCAGACCTAAGGCATTTTTATTTATTTATTTATTTATTTATTTATTTTATTTATACCACTTTAAGTCACGAGATTTCTCTGCGTGAAATTCGGGCTGCTCTCCCCGGGGAGAGCACGTCGCCACAAGAGCAGCGCCACCCATCTTTTTTTTTTTTTTTTTTTTGGTCTGCAACTGTATTTCGTTCCCTATCAGAGTGGCTTTTTTCTAAGAATTTTGCCAGGGACAACTCTCTTGTTGCCGTGGGTTCTTTTCCGTGCGCTGCATAATTTTCTGTAACACACGGGACCTCGGTTTATCGTCTCATCCGAAAGACTAGCGCCCAGACCACCACTCATGGTCTAATGGATGGGGGAAAAGTTTCGGGCCCAGACGGGATACGAACCCGGACTTTTCGCTTTCTAGACAGGCGCGTTACCTCTAGACCACCGATCCACCATGTGCAGGAGAGTGAACTTCCTGTACCCACAATGCACTGCTTCCTCATTTTCTGCTTAGAAACTTAGGGGGCGATTAATTATTTAGGGAAAAAGTTTACTAAGCCAAAGATACTGCTCTGCTGTTGTTTCTTTTTGTTAATCTACTTTTAGGTGGTTTGTGTTTTCTTGTTCGATAGCTCAGTGGTCAGAGCACTCGCTTTCCCCAAGCTAAGGTTAAGCAGCGTCGAGCGTGGTTACCACTTGGATGGGTGACCGTTTGCGCGCCTTGGCTTCAGTACAGTCCCCCCCCCCCCCCCCCCCCCCCCCCCCCCCCCCCCCCCCCCCCCCCAGTTCACCCAGCTGTAAATGGGTACCTGCCCTCTTTAGGGGTCAGGGAAGGTAAAGCAGCGAGGGAGAGGAGATGGGCACCGCCCTCAATATGCTGGCCCCATAGAGAAGCTGAGGTCTTTGACACCTCGCTCCCCAAATGACTGCGTAGGTTATGGGGAATACCATGTTTGTTACTTTGCTTTTTGTTTCCTGACATTTATTATGAAATTTTGCTTGTTCTTTTAGTTGTATACACGTTAACACCCCCCCTCCCCCCTCCCAGATGCTTATGCTACTCTGGGGAACGCCCAACAAGAAGTACAAAGTCCAAAACATTTGCTCAGCAGCTCAGAATATGGGAGAATCAAAACCAAATACTACTAATATGTTGCGTAGAGAACTTACTAATCATCAAAGGTCTTATTTAATCCAGCTTTTATCTGTTTTAAAGTTTTGTACCAACCAATTTCAAACTTTACGAAGTGGGAATTTTTCTTTTTAAAGGAAAATAAATCTTTGCACTTTTTTTTTTTTTGGGGGGGGGGGGGGGGGGGGTCGTTCCTCGGCTAGAGCTCCGAGGTTCACCAATGGTGAGATTTGTTGTGTATGCGACCGTTTTTGCCCACCATGAAGGTAGCCGCATTGCGACTCGGGGGGTGTCTAAACACGACACCAATAAGTGTGCCATTTTTATATGTGTGTGTTTTGTGTGTGTGTTGTTGGGTTGTTGTTTTTTTTGGGGGGGGAGTTCTTTTTGTTTTTGGTTGGGGTTTTTGTTAGGTGTTTCTGTTGTTTCTGTGGGGGGACGGGATAGCGCAGTGGTCGGAGCACTCGCTTTCCCCCAACCAAGTTAAGCAGCGTCGAGCGTGGTTACCAGTTGGATGGGTGACCGTTTGCGCGCCTTGGCTTCAGTACAGTTCCCCCAGTTCACCCAGCTGTAAATGGGTACCTGCCCTCTTAAGGGTCAGGGAAGGTAAAGCAGCGAGGGAGAGGAGATGGGCGCCGCCCTCAATATGCTGGCCCTAGAGAAGTGAGGTCTCTGACGCCTCGCTCCCCTACGACCTTATAGGTTATGGGACACCTTTACCTTTACCTTCTGTTGTTGCTTTTTTTTTTGGCTCATTCACTAAGGCCTACTCTTCCTAAAGGCAGAAGAAGTTTTAAAATGTGCGCAAGATGTTCTGCATGCTTTCCCAAACAGGGGCACTCGATCCCGGGCCGTCAAATCCCAGCGCAGTGCTCTAACCACTAGGCTTGCTCCCCCCCTCCCCCCTCCCCCTGCTGGAGGGGAGGTAACCTATGGCCAATTTGTTTGATGAGTTCAACACTAGTTACATCCCGTAGAATCGCTGTTGTTGTTGTTGTTGTTGTTGTTGTTTTCTTCTTCTTCTTCTTCTTCTTCTTCTCCTCCTCCTCCTTCTCCTTCTCCTCTTCCTCCTCCTCCTTCTCCTTCCCTCCTCCTCCTCCTCCTCCTCCTCCTCCTTCTTCTTCTTCTTCTTCTTCTTCTTCTTCTTCTTTTTTGCATTCTTCTTCTTCGCATTTCTTCTTCTTCTTCTTCTTCTTCTTCTTCTTCTTCTTCTTCTTCTTCAAATTCTTCTTCTTCTTTGCATTCTTCTTCTTCGCAATTTCTTCTTCTTCTTCTTCTTTGCATTCTTCTTCTTCGCAATTCTTCTTCTTTGCATTCTTCTTCTTCGCAATTCTTCTTCTTCTTCTTTTCATTCTTCTTCTTCTTTGCATTCCTCTTCTTAACATTCTTCTTCTTGTTGTGACCTGCGTATGATTGATCGTGACATATTAAGAACCAGCAATATTATCGTAATCGACTGTAACATCTATAACAGATTGTTATGTACCCAGCATGCACCTGGAGGGGAATGGGCTCCGCCAGGACAACTTGTCCATAACACACTAGCAGAAAAAGTCAATACAAATGCCCAACGACTCCAGAAGGAGTTTAGGTAGAAGTCAAATCACCTGTATACTGCGTAGTGACACTTGGTGCCAACATGCCTTAGGTGTGACAATCAGTGCAGGTGGAAACGAAGTTTTGCAAGAGAGGGGGAGGGGGGGGGTATGTTTTAGGGTTATGTCACAGCAGTAGGATGTAGCTGTTGTTGTTGTTGTTAGTGTTGTTGTCAGTGTCGTTGTTGTTAGTGCTGTTGTTGTTGCTGATGTTGTTTCTGGAAGCAGGCAGGCAGATAGACAGGCAGGGAGGCAGGCAGGCAAGCAGACAGACAGACAGACAGACAGGCAGGCAAACAGACAGATAGACAGGCAGGTAGGCAGACAGACAACACACAGGCAGGCAGACAGGCAGGCAGGCAGGAAGACAGACAGACACACAGGCAGACAGGCAGGCAAACAGACAGACAGGCAGGTAGGCAGACAGACAGACAGACAGACAGACAGGCAGGCAAGCAGGCATTCAATCAATCAGTCAGTTAGGCAGGCAGGCATTTAATCAGTCAGGCAGGCAGACAGACAGAAAGTCTATTGTTCATTAGATTGCTCCATGGTGAACTCATTCATTCATATGTTCGTTCATTAGTTCGTTCAAATTGATAAATTCATGCATTTATGTTGTTTATAGCATAATCTTCCACGAAGGTGTTATTAGATTCTTTCCTTCATTCTTTCATGTTGTTTGCAGCCCATCCATCCATCCATCCATCCATCCATCCATTCAACCTGAGCACATTATCAGATTCCTTCCTTTCTTCCTTCTTTCTTTCCCCCCTTTATTATTTCATTCATGCAATCATTGATTAAATTAATTAATTATTTGAATGATTAATAAATTAATTAACTTTTCTTATAGGGTACAGTCCAAGGGTATTTTCAGAGCTCACGTTACATTGAAGAATATGAATGCTGCTAAATAAATAAATAGATAAATAAATGACAATGAGAAGTTATCATCCGATCCTTCGAATTAAAAGCTGCACTACTATCTTCTTCTTCTTCTTCTTCTTCTTCTTCTTAAACTCTGGCCACTTTGGCAGCTCACTGAAGAGCTCTTCACATAATTCCTCCATCTTTTATCAGTTGTGTCCTGAAGCCTGGGTTATCTAAACATGGTTTCCCTGTCTGTCCTTTCGGCAGTATCATCACTGTCCACCGATTTTTGTTTGTTTTGACTGTTTTGGTTTGCATTGTTTGTTTTGCTTTCTTTGTTTCCTTGGTTTGATCTGCCGTTTATTTTGTTTGATTGGTTAGTTGTTTTTATTTATTTGTTTAGTTGTGCATTTTGTTATGTTGGTGTATTTTGCTTCTTTGTTGTTCGTTTGTCTTTCTTGCTTTTGTTTGTTTGTGTTTGTTTATTTGGGTTTTCTTTGGAGGGGGAGTCGGTTATTGGATTTTTGTTGATTTTGTGTGTGTGTGTTTTTGGTGAGGCTTTTTTTTTCGAAGAGGATGGGGGTTGTTGTTGGTTGTCGTTTTCGCTTTTTCTATCTACCTCTTCGTCTTTTTCCTCCTGATCCGACAAAATGTACGACACGTACTGTGTGACACCACCTTTACTTTACAATCTAGAAACTAAGGGAGGAGAAAAAAAGAAATGGAGAGTAGAGAATGAGGGAGAGATATGGGTAGGAGAGGGGGAAGGGAGGGGGGGGGGGGAGGTTGTATTGTCAAGGGGGCTAGGCTGGACAAAAGGAGTTATCTGGATGTGGGGCGATTAAATTCAAATATACACCGTTGTGGCTTGATTAGGTTGACAAGGCTTAGGTGGGTGAGAATGGGGCGCAATGGTTCGACACCCCAGTGTGCGTATGTATGTGTGGTTGTTTAAATTTTATTCTTTTATTTCGAGGATAATGGAATAAGCGCCTATATGCTTTTTTTTACATCCAGTCCCTGTGTGTATGCGGTTTTGTAAATTCTGTCATCTGTTCCCACCGGCACACAATGGCCTTCTCTTTCGAAAAGCGGAACAGGATTTAACGTGTGCGCAAGATGTTCTGCGTGCGTTCGCACACGGGGCCTCGGCTTATAGTCTCATCCGAAGGACTTTTGGGGAGAGTGGAGTCTGCACTGATGTTAACTCCAGGGGAAAATATTCCCCTTCAACGGGAATCGAACCCGGGTCGTCAAATTGCGATTGCAATGTTCTAACCACTAGGCTATCCCGTGTGTGTGTGTGTGTGTATGTGTGTGTGTGTGAGCTATCCAACTCACAATAGTGTGTACACACACTAGGCATATGTGGAGAGACAATGACAATGACAAAGGTTTTTAATTGCCAATACAGCATGACAATAAAGCCCTTTAAACAATGGGGCGGTGAATATAACAACTGGAAACACAATTCGTAAACGACAAATTCCTAATTTAACAGTCAAACGTATATGCACGCAGGCATTACTAAAAAAACAAAACATACACGCATGCATACACACACCCATTGCACAATACGCAAGCACGTACGCACACACGCACATAATTATACACACACACACACACCACACACACACAGATACAATTATAATAATCATTATTGTAATCTTATTTGACTTCTCTTGCTTGGATAGTTATTGTGTGAATATGTCATTTTTAAAAAAGCGCTATTTGAAAAGTATGAGTGCATAAAAAAAGCACACCTTTGCTGGGTGGAGGAGGAGAGGAGGGAGGTCATTGAAGGTAATATTATCAGTAATGACGAATGCCTAGTATTTTCTAACGTTTTATTCCTGTACCTTTTTTATATCTAAAGTATAAACGTGAAAAAATGGATGAAACAGTAAGTGAAGTAATTTGTTTGTCCTGACGTTTTATGCTTTTCTTTTTTTAATTCTTAAAACATTTTTATTTAAATGTGTGTGTGGACGTGAGCGCGCACAGGTGTGCATGAGTATGTGTGTGCGTGTATATGTATAAGTGGTAATTTGTATTTTCAATGTATTTCCTTAACGATTTTTTCCTTCTTTTTTTTCTTTTTTACTGGTTTAATTTAATGGTAAATGATGCTATAATGTAGTGACTTAGTATAATCATTACGAAATTTGTTCTTAGATAGATGGCTTGATGAAAAAAAGCAAATGCATTGCTTATTCAATGTACCATCTGGAAATAAAATTTTGACTTGACTTGACTTGACACACACACACACACACCTATGTGAAGAGAGACAGACAGACAGACAGAGACAGACAGAATGAGGGAGAAGCAAAATCATTATTTCGTTGTTGTCGGGCGTTCCCCAGCTTAACACCCTGGGGGTCTATCACCCAGAACATGCACTCTGTCTGTCTGTCTCACTCATCATCCCACCTGGGAATCACTGTGAGACTGTGAAGTACACACTGGATGAGAAGTTTGTAAAAATGGCTGTTTTTAAATTCGTCACATTTGCATAAATATTCCGACTTGAGGATTTTGGGGTGGTCTATTTTGACACAGGGGACAGGATAGCTCAGTGGTCAGAGCACTTCCTTTCCCCAAGCTAAGGTTAAGCAGCGTTGAGCGTGGTTAGCAAGTGGATGTGTGACTGTTCGTGCGCCTTGGCTTCAGTACAGTCCCCCAGTTCACCCAGCTGTCAATGGGTACCTGCCCTCTTTAGGGTCAGGGGAAGGTAAAGCAGCGAGGGAGAGGAGATGGGCACCACTGCCCGCAATATGCTGGCCCCTTGAGAAGCTGAGGTCTCTGACGCCTCGCTCTGTAACGATCACATAGGTTATGGGACACCTTTACCTTTTACTTACACTTTATTATTATGCTAAGAGCTTGACGTGGATAAAGACAACCTTAAAAAACCCCATATTATTATTATTATTATTATCATCATCATCATCAATGTAGTCCTTTGCACTTTACTTGCATCAAGAACTGACAATGGTTTTGGCTTGGGTCAAAACATTTGCCGTCAGCGCCTGGGCTTTATCACAGTTCCTGATTCAACCATTGACGCTGGGGGCAACACCAAAGTGAGAGGCTGTATGACCAGTGGCTTTCCCACTCATGGAATTCCACTTTACAGCTTAGTCTTTAGTGATCGACTATGACTCTCTGGCTAGGAGGCTTGACTCGCACAGTCCTTATGTGCTGCAGCCCTGGGGGCTGGTTGGTCTTTGGAGAACATCTCCAACGCTGACTGTCCTTATGCCCACTTGGCCGAGAGAGTGGGGATGTACTGTGGGCAAGGCATCTCCACTATAATCAAATGTCTGCCCAGTTTCCAAAACAGCAGCTGCCTCCTCTGCTGTTTTGGAGGTCATCGTCGGACACGACGGACAAACATACAAAACATTACGTTAAGAGAATTATTGTTCTCTCTCTCCCCCTCTCCCTCTCTCTCCCTCTCTCTCTCTCCCTCTCTCTCTCCACCTCTCTCCCTCTCCCTCTCTCCCTCCCTCTCTCTCTCTCCAGACATTATTTATGTTTGTTTCACTTTTTTCCCCATGAGGGCCTGGTGTAAAGAAGCCTCTGGCTTATCCAATTACCCTCATTAAAATATTCGAGTTCGAGTTCGAGTTCTCCCTCTCTCTCCCCCTCTCCTTCTCTCTCCCTCTCGCTCGCTCTCTCTCTCTCCCCCTCTCTCTCTCCCTCCCCCTCTCTCTCCCTCCCTCTCACCCCCCTCCCCCTCTCTCTCTCCCTCCCTCTCTCCCTCCCCCTCTCCTTCCCCCTCTCTCTCTCCCTCCCTCTCTCTCTCTCCCTCCCTCTCACCCTCTCTCTCTCTCCCTCCCTCTCTCTCTCTCCCTCCCTCTCACCCTCTCTCTCTATATCTCTCTCTCTCCCTCTCTCTATCTCTCTCTCTCTCTCCCTCTCTCTCTCTCTCTCGCTCTCAAGAAGTGTCGGAGAACGAAAACGAACATTAAACTTTCCCCACGAAAAGCTTGGCAGGTGGAGGTAATTTTTAACTTCTCGCCTGACAAGTCTACACTGCAATTTTTTTTTATTTCACTGCTCTCCCTTTGCAAGCGATTTTGACCCCTCCGCTCTTCAGGCGAGAAAGGAGAGACATTGGAATACTGCACTCGTCTGCTTGCGCATTATTGTGGTGTTTTGTTTGAATTTATTGTGTAGAGTTTTCGTCTGGTGTGCGGGGTCGTTTAAGCTGTGCGATTTTGAGAAAAGTTTTCCTAGATTTTTACTGACAAAATCGTTGTGTACAGATTATTGTTGTCTGTTGCTGCTGTTGTTGTTATGATTATATTTACGGCTCTGTGGAAATATCTATTGTCTGCAGTGCAGGTGTTTCATGTTTGTTTTTGTTTGTTTGGTTTTTGTTTTTATATTTTCTCTGCGATTTCAGAATTTTTTTTATAAATAAGTGAGAAGATCGTCGATATTCGTTCATTGTTACTTTAGCAGTATTTTGTTCATATATATCGCAGAATTATCACAATATGAACTATTCACACTTTGACTTTTAAAAAAATCTGAAACAAAGATATGTGTTAGCATCATATTGGCCTTTTCTGCGATTTCAACCGTTTAATACTAATCAAAGTTAACTGAATGATGATCAATCTTGAAACGGTTATGCTGTGTTAGGACTGGTTGTTGTGAAATAAAAACAAACATTAAATCAAAAACACTTTTTTATGATCTGCAAGAAAATGACGGGACATTAGTTTACATTCATACGAAGGGAAAAAGCGCAAAAAAGTATGAGCAGAATTAAAAGTTATACCCAACTTTATTCATGAACAAAACTACCTATTTTATGAATCATACAAAAGTTGAAAGATTTTTTTTCTTATTCAAAGCTTTCAAATATTACTAAAGATTTTTTCCTTTCTAAAAAAAAAAACACTGCTCAAGATTTTTCTTGTTAGAACATTACTAAAAATGTTCTTTTATAAAGCAAAACTAGATCTAAATATGGTTTAAATTGATTCATATATGTTGAAATTCTGGTGTTTTCAATGTATGATCCTAAATCATTCTGAACATCATTTTTAAAGAACAAAAATAACTGGACATAGACGAATGTTTCAGAGAATGTTTACATAATGAAACTCCACAAGAGGAGATTCAGCGTGTAAATCTGGACGCAAGCAAAAACAGAGAAACAACCAACCGGTGACCAGACGTTCGTCATTTTTGACATAATACGTGATATTAATAAAGAATAACACCTCCAGTAATGACTGCTCTGGAACCTGTGCTAGACTAACATTATTTCTACCGTTAGTGACGTCAGTAATCATTCTTAGCTCTCAATGGTGTTACGGAGGAGGAGCGTAGTGCTATACACGTCATTATGACGTGTCAGTGACAAAGAAGCGTCTGTAGTGGTGACGGTGTTCGCTATTTTGAGAAAGAAGTGTGCGTGTGTGTGTGTGCTCATAAATTTCCAAGATGCCGCGCAAATTCACCAAGATGGATTCAGACTCTGATTCCGAGGATCTGAATTTTGGGTAAGGATAAGTGAGAACTGGTCTGTTTTCTGAAATAGCTAGCAGATATTCTGGTGTCTTTTGCTTTCTTATAATAATGATAATAATAATAATAATAATATATGGAATTTATATAGCGCTGAATCTTGTAAAAAAAAAATCGAAGCGCTTGCACTAAATCATTTACAGGCATGCAACTCTCCTTAAACATAATGAACAACAGATTTCAAATCCATGCGCGCGCACGTACGCGCGCACACGCGCGCGCGCACACACACACACACACACACACACACACACACACACACACACACACACACACACACACACACACACGGAACAACACTTAGAATGTGAAAGATGCTGTTGAAAATTAGGTACAGATATGTGGGGGGAAAGTCTCAGGTAGGAAATAAGTGTTTTGAGGCTGGATTTGAAGGTATCAAGTGAAGGCTTTTGGCGAAGTGAAAGAGGGAGGTCATTCCAGGTGGATGGACCAGAAACAGAGAAGGAGCGACGGCCAACAGTGGTTTGTTTGAATCTGGGTGTTCGAAAGCACAAAGTATCTGCGGCTGAACGAAGGGAACGGGATGGAGTGTACAGGTGAAGACAGTTACAGAGATAAGAGGGTGCAGATTTGTGGAGACATTTGAAACAGAGGGTATTGATTTTATACTCCAGTCTTTGTGAGACAGGCAACCAGTGAAGAGATCGCAGAAGAGGAGTGATGTGTTCTTCTTACAACAACAACAACAACAACTTCTTCTTCTTGCTACTACTACTTCTACTGCTACTGCTACTACTACTACTACTACTACTACTAACTACTACTGCTGCTGCTGCTGCTGTTGCTACCTTACTACTATCGTTACTACAACTACTACTACTCATCATCCTCCACCTCGTACTACTACTACTACTACTACTACTACTACTACTACTACTACTACTACTACTACTACTACTACTTCTTCTTCTTCTTCTACTGCTGCTGCTGCTGTTGCTGCTGTTACTACTACTGCTGCTGCTGCTGCTACTACTACTACTACTGCTGCTGCTGCTGCTGCTGCTACTACTACTTTTTCTTTGTCGTAATTATAATGATCATTATCCTTCATTTCATGTTCTTTCTTTCATCATCATCATCATCATCATCATCATCTTCTTCTTCTTCTTCTTCTTCTTCTTCTACTACTACTACTACTACTACTACTACTACTACTACTACTACTACTACTGATAAAGATACTAATGTTACTACAACTATTTTTTCTTATCATCATCATCATTCATCATCATCATCATCATCATCATAAATGAAGAAATCAATAACAACAGCACAAGCACCACCAACAACAACACCATCAACAGCACCACACAAAAACACCACTGGGAACGTTTTTGATTATTTAAGGGTGTTTTTTCAGGAGTACCACCACTCTGTCCTCCGCCACAGAGGCTTTGGATGACGGTGTGGACGGCCACTTCAATGTTGTCCTCAGGTCAGTATCGTTATTATTATTGTCCATTTGACAACAACAATGTCAACAACAACACCAGCATCAGCAGCAACAGCAGTAAGCATCGTTAATATGCGTGTGATGATTGGAATGCAAGCGATTTGATTTTGTTTGCATTACAAGCTTTAATGCTATAGAAATTCCATATGTTATTATTATTATTATTATTATTATTGTCATCGTTGTCGTCGTTTCGTCGTTGTTGTTCTGTTGTTGTTGTTGATTAATCTTATCTACCATAGTAGGAAGAACTGACACATGAGATGTCCAGATATCATTGGCACATCCTTGGGCTCTGCGAAGTCAGGTGGAAAAACATGGGAGAAACAACGACCCAGGAAGACCACAAATTATACTACAGTGGAAAACAGGATAAACATGAACACGGCGTGGGGTTTCTCGTTCACAAAGACGCCGTTGAACACCGTCATGAGCTGTCAGCCTGTGTCCAGCAGACTTATTACCATCCCCCTGAGGCAACCCCCTTTAACATAAACTTATAGTACAGGCTACGCCCCTACATCAGACTGCACAGATGAAGCCGTAGAAGAATTTTATGACCAGCTACAGAGGTTCTGAATCAAACACCCAAGAAAGACATCCTCGTTGTGCAAGGCGGACTGGAAACCCCAAAGGGTAGGAGAAGATGCATGGAAAGTTTGGGGGAGGGCGTTTGTGGGCCACATTGTAATAACCAATCAAATGAAAGAGGCTTGAGACTCCTGGAGTTTGCCAGTAAAACACCTCCAGCTAGTGAATACACTTGGCCCACAAAAGAAATCCAGAAAATGGACAGGGCATACCCCAAATGGAGAACACCACAACCAATTAGATTCCCATCATGGTGAAAAGCGGTTTCAGTCTAGCTTTAAAACATCGCACAGACACGAAAGTTTTCCAGGAGCAGACATAGGGAGTGTTTCATGATCTTGTGATGATGACTTTCCGACTACGTCTAAAGAAAATCCAAAAGCGGAACAACATCAGGATCAAATTTGCCCTCGAGAAGCTAAGGACCCAGAGGTATTAGAAATTTTTTCAAGCAAGGATAGGTGGAAAGTTTGCGCACTCACTGTGATAGACTCAGACATAGATACACTGACGAATAGTTTCAATACAGCAGTGACTGAAACAGCAAACGAGCTTCTTGGCAAACCCCCACCAGTCAAAAAACAGGGTCACACCTAACATCCTAAACTATGCGACAAGCGTAGAGAGTTGAAGGGAAAAAAAAAAATGAAACAAAAGAAAGAGCAGAAAAATATAGGGCAGTCACAAAAGAATCAGGAAAATCCATGACGGAGGCAAAAGAGAATGGATCGGTGAACAGTGCCAAGAATTGAAGAGAAACATCAAAGAAAAACAATAGCAAGAAAGCATATCAGCTGGTGAAAGACCTGACTAGCACGAAACAGAGAAAAGGTTTAACAACCCAAGACAAAATGGGAAAATGTCTCAATGACGACCCCGGATATTCTGAACGATGGACAGAATACTGCTCCGACTGTATAACTATAGAACCCCAGGGATCCAGAAGGTCCTTAATGTACCCGAAAGCAAAGACACAGACAGTCACCCATCCTCCGAGAAGAAATGGGGAAAAAGCAGTCAGATCGCTGAAAAAGGGGGGAAATCAGCAGGGGCTGACAAAAATTCCAGCTGAGTTGGTCCAAGCTGGAGGGGAAAGCCATGATCAGCGCCCCACTAAGAATCTGCAAAAAGATCTGGCAGACAGGAAATGGCCAACACCATGGACGCAGTCGTCATCATCACCCTCCCCAAGAAAGGAAATCTACAACAATGCCATAATTACCCCACAATCAGCCTCATATGTCACCCAAGCAAGGTCATGCTGCAGATAATATTGAATAGGACTGAAGCCACAAGCAGAGACCATCATTGCTGAGGAACAAGCAGGTTTCAGAGCAGGGCGCAGCACAACAGAACAGATATTCAACCTCAGAAATACTATGTGAGCGGTACCTTCAACATCAACAAGACCTACACCACGTATTTATCGATTTTAAGAAGGCATTTGACAGGGGTGTGGCATGCAGCTTTGTGGGCAACCATGAACTTGTACAGCATCAATGCAAACCTGATCAGAGTCATCAAACAGCTGTACAGCGAGGCCACCAGTGCAGTGTACTACAACAACAACATTGGAGAATGGTTTCGAACAACAGTTGGAGTAAGGCAGGGCTGTCTACTCTCACCCACTCTTTTCAACATCTTCCTTGAGAGAATCATGGCTGATGCACTGGAACATCATGAAGGATCAGTCAGCATTGGTGGCAGAACGATCACAAACCTCCGCTTCGCAGATGACATTGATGGAATAGCAGGATCAGAAAAAGAGCTTGCCAGCCTAACAGAACACTTGGATAAGGCCTCCAAAACATACGGCATGGAAATCAGTGCAGAGAAGACCAAACTGATGACTAATAACAGCAACGGCATTACACTGATATCAGGGTTATATGACCAGAAGCTGGAAACAGTTCAAAGCTTCAAGTACCTGGGAGCCATTGTATCCGACCAGGGATCCAAGCCAGAAGTAGTATGCAGGACTGCACAGACAATAACAGCTTTGTCAAAACTAAACACCATCTGGAGAGATAAGAATATCTCACTTTCTCCAAGATCAGACTAATGCGCTCCCTTGTCATATCCATATTTCTGTATGCCTGTGAATCATGGACCATGACTG
>CM054157.1:47842459-47857459 GCA_028751875.1 Rapana venosa | reverse complement strand
TCCTGATGCTGCTGTTGTTTCTGCTGTTATTGTTACTGCTGACATGCACAAGTCCGTAAGCAAGGGGGGACGTTATAGCCTGGTGGTTAGAGTGATGTATTCGTGATCTGCTGACCCGGGTTCGATTCTCGTTCAAGAAGATTTTTCCTCTGGAGTTAACGCCAGTTCCGACTCCTTTCCCCCTCAAAAGTCCTTCGGATGAGACTATAAACCAAGGTCCCGTGTGCGAACTTACGCAAAACATCTTGCGCACACGTTAAAACCTGTTCCGCTTTTCGTAAGAGTAGGCCATTGTGAGCCGGTGGGAACGGATGACAACATTTACAAAACTGAATATATACGGGGACTGGATGGGGCAAAAAAACCCACACGAGTGCTTATTCCATTATCCTCGAAATAGAAGAAGAAAGAAAGAAAGAAAGAAAGCACACGGGTCAGACAGGTTTAGAGTTTCTTCCGAAAGACTTTGACATTCAGTTCGATTTTCCTGTCAAGCTGGGAAGAAAGGGCAAGGTTGGGAATGGAACCCAGAACCTCACGGTTTACTTGTTAGGCAGGTGAACGTCTTAACCGCTCTGCCACCCACCTTCCTTCTTAATGTTTTTTTAAATAATTCTTTTCTTTTCTTTTCAAGGGTGAGGATAAAATGGAGGTAATGGTCTTTTGTTATGGTTTGCTTTGGTTGCATTAATTTGTGAACGTAATATTGTTAAGTTTGATTTGCAGTTTGTTGATGTTGTTCATGTTCCTCTCGTTGTTGCTGTTAGTGGTTGTTGTTGTTGTTCCTGCTGTAGTGTTTGTGGTTGTTGTGGTTTGTGTGTGTGGCTGTTAATCGCATTTTATTATTTTTGAGTGCATTTGTTTTTTTCTTAATACAGTGAGTTTTGTGTTGTTGTTGTTGTTCTTCTGCTGCTGCTTTGCATTTTTCTTTGCATTCTTCTTCTTCTCTTCTTCTTCTTCTTCTTCTTCTTCTTCTTCAGTTTTGCATTCTTTTTCTTTTTCTTCTTCTTGGCATTTTGCTTCTTCTTTGCATTTGTCTTTCCTTCTCGATTTTGCATTCTTCTTCTTCGCAATTCTTCTTCTTCTTCGCAATTCTTCTTCTTCGCAATTTTTCGCAATTCTTCTTCTTCGTCTTCTTCTTCTTCCTCTTCTTCTTCTTCTTCTTCTTCTTCTTCCTCTTCTTCTCAATTTTTCTTTGCAATTCTTGTTCGCAATTCTTCTTCTTCCGCAATTCTTCTTCTTCGCAATTCTTTTTCTTCGCAGTTCTTCCTTGCAATTCTTCATCCTTTTTTTCTTTACAATTTTTCTTCTTCTTCTTCTTCATCATCTTCTTCTTCTTCTTCTTCTTCTTCTTCGCAATTCTTCTTCGCAATTCTTCTTCGCAATTCTTCTTCTGCTTTTTCTTCTGCTTCTTCTTTTTCGCAATTCTTCTTCTTCTTCTTCTTCTTCTTCTTCTTCTTCTTCTTCTTCTTCTTCTTCTTCTTCTTCTTCTTCGTCGTCGTCGTCTGCTTCTTCTTCTTCTTCTTCTTTCCTTTCTTTCTTCTTCCTTTCTTTCAAATTCTTTCTTCCTTCCTTCCTCCCTCCCTCCCTTCATCCCTTCCTTCCTTCCTTCCTCCCTCCCTCCCTTCATCCCTTCCTTCCTTCCTTCCTCCCTTTCTTTCTTTCTTTTCTTTCTCTTTCAACTAATTTCCTTCAAATTTTTTTTCTTTCTTTTACTTCATCTATTCATTACCTTCTTTTTTTTCTTTTCTTTTCTTTTTTTTTTTTTACAAAAAATACTCTTTAAGCAGAAAAACCAATAACGCGAACACATAAATCACAGCCATACCCCATGTAACCTTGATGCACAGTCGTGACGTCTTAACGCACGTAAAATCGGTTGCGCGTTAACACCAGTACACTTATTGCCCACCCGAGTAACTAACCTAGGTTAGTTAGCAGTAAGTTAATATGACCTTGTCCAACACTGGTTCCAGCTCAGATTTATAACGTGTTAATCTGTTGTGTGATTTGAGGTGAATGTTATGTGGGGGTGGGGTGGTGGTGGTGAGGGGTAGGGTGGGAGAGTGTGTGGGGGAGGGGGGGTTGTTGAGGGGAGGTGTGTGTGGGGAAAGAGAGGTGTGGTGTGGGTGTGAATGTGTGTGTGTGTGTGTGTGTGTAGGAAGAGAGAGGAAGAGAGAGTGTGTGTGTGAGTGTGAGTGTGGTGTGTGTGTGTGCGTGTGTGTGTGTGTGTGTGTGTGTGTGTGTGTGTGTGTGTGTGTGTGTGTGCGTGCGTGCGTGCGTGTGTGTGTGTGTGTGTGTGTAAGAGGACGAAAAAGAGAGAGATAGAGATTAAATTATTGATTTATTGATGGATGATCTTTATCTGAAACAGTTACTGATAGTAAAATATTGACATACCGTTTTTTATCCGGCCTTTGCCTTAAGTAAGGATTATCAATGATCGCAACTATTAATTCCAAACAACGATTCATTCATCCATTCATTCATTCATTCATTATTTCTTTCTTTCTTTCGTCTATTCATTCATTGATTCATTCATTAGGTGGATAGTCGATTGGTTGCAGGACGATTCTGATATTGTTGACATCGACTATTTATTTATTCATTCATTCATTCGCTCATTCATCCATTAATTGATTGATTGAAGGACAAAACTACGATTGTTGACAACAATAATGATTCATTCATTCTTATTTATTATTCGTTTGTTAGTTGATTGATTACAGAACTGTATTGATACTATTGAGAACAATAACCATTCATTCATTCATTCACGAGTTCATTCATTCACGAGTTCATTGATTGCAGGACGATAGTGATATTGTTGACAACAATAACGATTCATTTATTCATTCAATCGTTCATTCAATCAATAAATCATTCATTCATTCATCCATCCACCCATCCATTCATCCATTCGTCAGTTCATTGATTGAAGAACGATACTGATATTGTTGACAACAACCATCCATTCATTCATTCATTCATTCATTCATTCATTCATTCATTCATTCATTCATTCATTCATCCATCCATCCATTCATTCATTCATTTGTTCATTCATTCATTTGCCAGTTCATTGATTTCAGGATGATGCTGATATTGTTGACGATGATTCATTCCTCCATCTACCCACCCACCCACCTACCCATCCATCCATCCACCCATTTATCCACCCACCCATTCATCCATCCGTACACCCATCCATCAATCTATCCACCCATCCATCCACCTATCCATCCATTCACCCACCCACCCATCCATCCACCTATCCATCCATTCACCCACCCACCCATCCATCCACCCACCCACCCATCCACCCACCCACCCACCCATCCATCCATCCATCCATCCACCCATCCACCCACCCACCCACCCACCCACCCATCCACCCATCCATCCATCCATTCATTACGTGATTGATATATTGCTTGACGATACAATACTGATATCCATCCATCCACCCATCCACCCACCCACCTAGCCATCCACCCATCCATCCATCCACCTACCCATCCATCCATTCACCCATCCATCCATCCACCCACTCACCCATCCATCCATCCATCCACCCATCCATTACTTGATTGATGGATTGCATGACGATACTATACTGATATCCATCCATCCATACATTCACCTACCCATCCATCCATTCACCCACCCACCCATCCATCCATCCATCCACCCACCCACCCATCTATCAATCCACCCACCCACTCAACCACCCATCCATCCATCCACCCACCCACCTCTTGACTGATGCAGTGCAAGACGATACTATACTGACAATATTATTAACTAACAACAAAACCGATAATATATATATATATATATATATATATATATATATATATATATATATATATATGTATATATACATATATTTTTTATTTCCCCACAATAGTTTCACCAAGAGGGTGCACACCCAGATCCCAAGATGTACGGCATTATACAACGGTCATTCCGCTATCTTTTCCGACAACTGAAAGAGCAAGGAGGAGGAAAAACCATACGCGCGTCCTACCTGGAGATCTACAATGAACAGGTTGTGCTTTCGTGTGTGTGTGTGTGTTTTCGTGTGTGTAAGTGTGTGTAAGTGTGTGTAAGTGTGTGTGTAGTAAGTGTGTGTGTGTGTTGGTTGGTTGTGATGGTTGTTGTTGTTGGGGGGTGGAGAGAGAGGGTGAGAGGGGAGGGGAGGGAGAGAGGGGAGGATGGGGAGAGAGACAGACACACAGACACACACAGAGATGCAAAGAAAGCCAGACAGATAAAGTACGTTAAGAAATTGCAAATTTAACACACACACACACTCACACTCACACTCACACTCACTCACTCACGCTCTCATGGACCCACTTACTCGAGCACTCGCTTATTCATTCAGTCAATCAGGTAATCAATCATTTCTTCATTCATTGATGTATGCAATCATTCCGTTTAAAACCTATGGGTTTTTTCCATGTCAACATTGCAATTATAATATATTGGATATCAACTATGGTTATGTCGCTTGATGTGTCTTATACAGGTTTTTTTTTTATACGTTCTTTGTCTCTGGTTCTAATTGTTAATAACAAAATGTTTTTGAGTTCATCATATAAGACATATTCATCGAGTAAATGAAATTCATCTGTTTTGTTACAGTATCTACATTTTCTGTCCTCTCTCTCTGTCTCTGTCTCTGTCTCTGTCTCCTCTCTCTCTCTCTCTCTCTCTCTTTCTCTCTCTTTCTCTCTCTTTCACTCTCTCTTTCTCTCTTTCTCATTCTTTCTTCTCACTCTCTCCCCCCCCTCTCTCTCCCCCTCTGCCCTCTGTGTATATATACATACAAACACACACACACACACAGTATATGTATGTATATATAATATATAATATATAATATTATATATAGAGAGAGAGAGAGAGAGAGAGAGAGATGTGTGTGTGTGTATGTATGTACGTACTATGTATGTACGTACGTATGTATGTACGTATGTATGTATGTGTGTGTGTATGTATGTACGTACGTACGTACGTATGTATGTATGTATGCGTGAGTGCATGCGCGTGCCTGCCTTCCTGTGTGTGTGTGTCTGTCTGCCTGCCTGCCTGTGTGTGTCTGCCTGCCTGTGTCTGTCTGTGTGTGTGCCTGCCTGCCTGTGTGTGTTTTGTGTGTCTGCCTGTGTGTGTCTGCCTGCCTGCCTGTGTGTGTGTGTGTGTGTCTGCCTGCCTGCCTGTGTCTGTCTGTGTGTGTGCCTGCCTGCCTGTGTCTGTCTGTGTGTGTGCCTGCCTGCCTGTGGGTTGTGTGCCTCCCTGCCTGCCTGTGTGTGTGTGTGTGTGTGTGCCTGCCGGGTGTGTGTGCCTGCCTGTGTATGTGTGTGCCTGCCTGCCTGTATGTGTGTGTGTGCCTGCCTGCCTGCCTGTGTGTGTGTGCCGCCTGCCTGTGTGTGTGTGCCTGCCTGTGTGTGTGTGCCTGCCTGCCTGCCTGCCTCTGTGTGTGTGGTGCCTGCCTGTGTGTCTGCCTGCCTGCCTGCCTCTGTGTGTGTGTGTGTGAGTCTGCCTGCCTGTGTGTATGTGTGTGTGTGCCTGCCTGTGTATGTGTTGGTGTGCCATGCCTGCCTGTGTGTGTGTGTGTGAGTCTGCCTGCCTGTGTGTGTTTGCCTGTCTGCCTGTGTGTGTGTGCCTGCCTGCCTGCCTGTGTGTGTGGTGTGTGTCTGCCTGCCTGTGTGTGTGTGTGTGTGCCTGCCTGTGTGTGTGTGTGTGTGAGTCTGCCTGCCTGTGTGCCTGCCTGCCTCTGTGTGTGTGTGCCTGCCTGTGTGTGTGTGTCTGCCTGTGTGTGTGTGTGCCTGCCTGCCTGTGTGTGTGTGCCTGTGTGTGTGTGTATCTGCCTGCCTGTGTGTGTGTGTCTGCCTGCCTGTGGGTGTGTGTGTCTGCCTGCCTGTGTGTGTGTGTCTGCCTGCCTGTGTGTGTGTGTGTGCCTGCCTGTGTGTGTGTGTGTGCCTGCCTGAATGACTGACTGCCTGCATGCCTGTGTGTGTGCCTGCATGTCTGCCTGTGTGTGCACCTGCCTGCCTGCCTGTCTGCCTGTGTGTGCCTGTCTGCCTGTGTGTGTGTGCCTGCCTGCCTGTGTGTGTGTGCCTGCCTGTGTGTGTCTGCCTGCCTGCCTGTGTGTGTGTACCTGCCTGCCTGCATGTGTGTCTGCCTGCCTGCCTGCCTGCCTGCCTGACTGTCTGCCTGCCTGTGTGTGCAGGTAATTGACCTGCTGAACGTCAGTCACCGGCGCTACCTGTCTGTGCGGTGGTCCAAGAACAAGGGCTTCTACGTGGAGAACCTCTTCACCGTGGAGTGTGACAGGCTGGACGATCTGATGGCAGTTCTGGAGGAAGGTATGGTGGTGGTGTTGTTAGTTGTCGTTGTTGTTAGTTGTCGTTGTTGTTGTTGTTGGTCGCTGTCTTCGTCGTTTTTGTTGTTGTTGTTGTTTTAGTTGTCGTTGTTATTGTTAGTGTTGTCGATGTTGTCGGCCTAATCAACATTGTCGTCGTCATCGTCATTAGCGTCGTCATCGTCGTCATCATCAGCGTCGTCGTCGTTATCATCATCGTCGTTGTCATCATTATCACCATCGTCATCATCATTATAATCATCGTCATCATCATTATAATCATCGTCATCATTATAATCATCATCATTATCATCGTCATCATCATTATCATCATCATTATCATCATCATCCCTACCACCATCATGGACATCGGCACCATCCTCAAAGTTGTCGTTGTCGTCATGACTTTTGTCAGTGTTGTCTTTGTTGCAGGGGCCATTATCATCAATACCATCATTAGCAGCAGTACCTTCGTCGTCTTCTTCATGTTCTTCTTCTTCTTCTTCTTCTCTTCTTCTTCTTCTTCTTCTTTGCATTCTTACATTCTTTGCGTTCTTCTTCTTCTCCTCCGCCTGCTCCTCCTGCTCCTTCTCTTTGCATTCTTCTTTTCATTCTTCTTCTTCATCATCTTGGCATTCTTCTTCTTTGCAGTCTTCTTCTTCGTCCTCCTCCTCCTCCTCCTTCTCCTCCTCCTCCTCTCAGTGTTGCTTTCTTCCTCATATGAATGCTACGCCTTTTCGGAATTGTACTGGGATTTTGGGGGGTTACTGTTGTTTTTGTGGGTTTTTTATTTATTCATTTGGTTTTAACAATAAACAATTGGAAAAGTGTTATGAAGCGTTTCATCTTAATCTTGATGTTGTTGCTGTTTGTTTAATTCATAGTATTGTTTTAAACAAAGACAGTGTTTTAATATGTGATTTTTTTGCTGGGTTTGATACTGATACGATCTGAAGGTGTACTCTCTCTTTCTCTCTTTCTCTCACTCTCTCTGTGTCTCTGTCTCTCTCTCTCTCTCTCACTTTAACCGATTTCCTTAATTAGAATCAGTGTATCTGTTTTGACATTAATGTTCGAGCCAGTTGGGGATTATGTGTTTACTGAACACATATTTATCTCTTTTCTTAAAATAATTATAATCAGTATAACTGTTTTGACATCAAGGGTCAGGTCAGTTGGGGATTGTCTTTGTTGAATACACATTCATCTCTTTTCTTTAAAGCACAGGTTGAACTTTTGTTGTTATTGTTGGGGGTTTTGTGTGTATTTTTTCTAGCTTCTGTTTGTTTTTGTTTTGATAGTCTCTAATCAGGGAAAGGACCGAATAAAAAAAAATGAATGCGTGTTCCTTCTCCCCTATGTGCCTGTGGTAAAGAAAACCAGACTGGCGAGCACATCCTTTTGAGGTGCACGCTATACAGCGACCTGAGGGAGATTGTGTGGCTGACGGAGATAACCCTGCAAACCAAGCTGCACGGCCCACGAGAGGAGCTGGAAAGGAGATGTATGCCATTATTTTTCCCCAGACACATCTGACGGTGTAAAAAGCGAACGAGAGAAAAAGAAGAGGAGGAGGAGGAAGAAGAAGAAGAAGAAAGAAGAAGAAGGAGGAGGAGGAGGAGGAAGAAGAAGAAGAAGAAGAAGAAGAAGAAGAAGAAAGAAGAAGTGGAGGAGGAAGAATTGCGAGAAGAAAAAAGAAAAAGAAGTAGAAAAAGAAGAAGAGCAAAGAAATGGAATTTATATAGTGCTATATCTTGCAGAGACAAATCAAACCGCTTGGAGAAGAAGAAGAAGAAGAAGAGAGGAGGAAAAAGAACAAGATCTGAAGGGGTAGAAAGCAAACAAGAAAAGAAGAAGAAGGAAGAAGAAGAGGAGAGACTAAGTGAATGCTTATCCATAACCCTTTGAAAAAAAACAACAACAACAACCAAACCCAACACCATTCACTCACTCATGCACTCCTGTTAACGTCTCCGATTCTCCTGCAGGATTGAGGAACAGGCAGACGGGGTCCCATGGACTGAACGAGTTCTCCAGCCGGAGTCACAGTGTGCTGACCGTCAGCATAGAGTCAGAGACACGCGCTGACAATGAGGACGACAGTCTCTACGTCACCAAGAGAGGAAAGCTGTCCTTTGTCGATCTGGCCGGTGAGTGAGTGGGTTGCTTGGTTGGATGGTGGTTGGTTGGTTGGGTGGGTGGGTGGTTGGTTGATTGGGTGGGTGGGTGGTCGGGTGGGTGGGTGGTTGGATGGGTGGGTGGGTGGTTGGTTGGTTGGGTGGGTGGTTGGTTCGGTGGGTGGGTGGGTGGGTGGATAGATGGTTGGGTGGGTGGGTGGGTGGGTGGTTGGTTGGATGGGTGGTTGATTGTTTGGTTGGTTGGATGGGTGGTTGGTTGGTTGGTTGATTGGATGGTTGATTGATTGACTGATTGGTTGACTTCTTCTTCTCCTTCGGATGAGACTATAAACCGAGGCCCCGTGTTCGAACGCACGCAGAACATCTTGCGCACACGTTAAATCCTGTTCCCGCTTTTCGGAAGAGTAGGCCATTGTGTGCCGGTGGAAACAGGTGACAAAATTGACAAAACCGCATACACACTGGGACTGGATGTAAAAAAAAGCACATGAGTGCTTATTCCATTATCCTCGATATAAAAGAATAAATAAATTGACTGATTCATTGACTGAATCATTTTTTTAAAAATTCTTTTATATCGAGGATAATGGAATAAGCACTTGTGTGCTATTTTTTACATCCAGTCTCCGTGTGTATGCGCATGCGGTCTTGTAAATTCTGTCATCTCTGTTCACACAGGCACACAATGGCCTACTCTTACGAAAAGCGGAACAGGATTTAACGTGTGCGAAAGATGTTCTGCGTGCGTTCGCACACGGTGCCTCGGTTTATAGTCTCATCCGGACTTTTGGGGAGAGTGGAGTCTGCACTGATGTTAACTCCAGTTGAAAATGTCCCCTTGACCGGGAATCGAACCCGGGTGGTCAGATCACCGGTGCAATGTTATAACCACTAGGCTATCCCGTCCCCATTGACAGATTGAGTGAGTGAGTGAGTGATTGACTGATTGGTTAGTTGATTGACTTGACTGTATGTGTGTGTTAATTGTGGTTGTTATTGTTGTATTATCTTTTAGGTTTGCTTTGTTTAGTTGTTTGTTTGGTTGGGGTTTTTTTCCGTTTTGTTTCTTTTTTGTTTTGTTTGTTTTGTTTTGTTGTGTTGTTTTGTCTTATAGTGGGTGTATTCTTACAAGACTTTTTGGCTAATGTTTAATTTGTATGGCTTATCATTACTTAGGGTTTTATTTTATGTATGCATATATATATTAGCATTATTATCATTATTTTTTATTTTTTTTACTAGTAATATTTTTAGATAGATGGCTTGATGAATAAAAAGCAACTTCACTGCTTATTCAATGTGCCATCTGAAAATAAAAGTTTGCCTTTAATTTTGACTGTGACTGACTGACTGATTGGTTGATTAAATTGATTGACTGATTAATTGATGATTAATTGACTGACTGACTGACTGGTTGGTTGGTTGGTATTTGTTTCGTTCTTCAACGAAACCTCTGAGGTTCACCAATGGTGAGACTTTGCGTATGTAAATGGGTTTTTTTTTATCCATCATTAAGATAGCCACATTCCGACTTCGGGGATGTGGTGGTGGTGATGATGGTGGTGGTGGTGGTGATGGTGGTGGTGGTGGTGAGTGATGGTGGTGGTGGTGGTGGTGATGGTGGTGGTGGTGGTGGTGGTGATGGTGGTGGTGTTGGTTGATGTGGTGTGGGTGGTGTGTGGTGATGTGGTGGTGGTGGTGGTGTGATTGGTGGTGGTGGTGGTGTGGTGGTGGTGGTGGTGGTGTGATGGTGGTGGTGGTGGGGTGTGGGATGGTGGTGGTGGTGATGGTGGTGGTGGTGGTGGTGATGGTGGTGGTGGTGGTGTGATGGTGGTGGTGTGGTGATGGTGGTGGTGGTGATGGTGGTGGTGGTGGTGTGAGATGGTGGTGGTGGTGGTGATGGTGGTGGTGGTGGTGTTGGTGGTGGTGGTGGTGGTGATGTGTGGTGGTGGTGATGTGGTGTGTGGTGGTGGTGGTGGTGTGTGGTGTGGGTGGTGATGAGTGGTGGTGGTGGTGATGAGTGGTGGTGGTGTGTGATGGTGGTGTGGTGATGGTGGTGGTGGTGGTAGGTGGTGGATGGTGGATGTGTGGTGATAGTGTGGTGGTGGTGGATGTGGTGGTGATGGTGGTGGTGGTGTGTGGTGTGGTGATGTGTGGTGATGGTGGTAGTGGTGGTGATGTGTGGTGTGTGGTGTGGTGGTGGTGGGATGGTGGTATGGTGTGTGATGTGTGGTGTGTGGTGATGGTGGTGGTATGTGTGGTGATGGTGGTAGTGTGGTGTGTGTGGTGTGATAGTGGGTGGTGAGTGGTGGTGAGTGTGGGTGGTGGTGATGATGGTGTGTGGTGGTGGATAGTGGTGGTGATGTGTGATGATGTGGTGGTAGTGTGGTGGTATGGTGGTGATAGTAGTGGTGGTGGTGATGGTGGTGATGTAGTGTGATGGTGGTGGTGGTGATAGTAGTGGTGATGGTGGTAGTGATGGTGGTGGTGATGTGTGATGGATGGTGGTGGTGGTGGTGATGGTAGTGGTGTGGTAGTAGTAGTGTGGTGGTGTGGTAGTGATGGTGGTGGGGTGGTGGTGGTGTGGTGATGATGGTGGTGGTGGTGATGATGATGGTGGGTGTGGTGTGATGATGGTGGTGGTGGTGGTGGGGTGGATGATGAGATGTGAGTGATGATGATGATATGGTAGTGGCTGTGGTGGTGGTGATGGTAATGGTGGTGGTAGTGAGATGATGATGGTGGTGGTGATATTGGTGGTGGTGGTGGTAGTGACGACAACGATGACGATGATGACGATGACGATGATGAAAAGGCGGATATAATGATAAGTCTGAATATTATCAAGAGAAGAAAACTGTCTTCTGTCAATCTGGCTAGTCAAAGTCAAAGGCAAACTTTTATTTTCAGATTGTACATTGAATAACCAGGTGAGTTGATGATCCTGACGCTGATGATAATGATGACAATGATAATGAAGAAGAACAACAGCAGCAGCAACAAATGGTAAAAAGGTAAAGGTAAAGGAGTCCCATAACCTATAAGGTCGTAGGGGAGCGAGGCGTCAGAGACCTCACTTCTCTAGGGCCAGCATATTGAGGGCGGCGCCCATCTCCTCTCCCTCGCTGCTTTACCTTCCCTGACCCTAAAGAGGGCAGGTACCCATTTACAGCTGGGTGAACTGGGGGAACTGTACTGAAGCCAAGGCGCGCAAACGGTCACCCATCCAAGTGGTAACCACGCTCGACGCTGCTTAACTTGACTGGGGGAAAGCGAGTGCTCCGACCACTGAGCTATCCCGTCCCCGACAGCAACAAATGAGATAATAATATAATGGTTGCACACAGGAAGCGAGAAGGTGAAGGACGCCAGTAGCGGTTTGGGAGGACCTGGAATTCTGGAGTCCAACAGCATCAACAAGAGTCTGCTGGTTCTGGGTAAGTCTGAGTGTTTGTCTGTCTGTCTGTCTCTTTGCCGTCTGTATGATTGTCAGTCTGTTTTGACTGTCTTTCTCTTTGTGTGTGTGTGTCTGTGTGTCAGTTTTTGTCTGTCTGTCTCTCTGTGTGTCTGTTTTTGTCTGTCTGTGTGTGTGTTTGTTTTTTGTCTGTCTGTATGTCAGTCTGTCTGACGTTCAGTTTTCTCTCTCTCTCTCTCTCTCTTCTCTCTCTCTCTCTCTCTCTCTCTCTCTCTCTCTCTCTCTCTCTCTCTCTCTCTTCTCTCTTTTCTGTCTGTCCATCTATCTCTCTGTGTCTGTCAGTCTGTCTGTCTGTCTGTTTGTCTGTCTGTCTGTTTGTCTATCTCTCTCTGTCTGTCTCTTTGTGTGTCTGTCTGTGTGACTCTGTGTGTGTGCGTGTGTGTGTGAGAGAGAGAGAACAGAACAGATTTGTGTTGTATAATCTTTTGTTTGAATAATATAACTTCTTATTAATTAATATGAAAAAGAGATAGAAGGATGGATTGATGGTTAGTTGGTTAACTGATTGATTACTTGACTGAATGACTGACTGATTGATTGACTGATTGATTGACTGAATATCTTGCGCACAAGTTAAATCCTGTTGCGCTTTTCGTAAGAGTAGGCAATTGTGAGAGAATTGACAAAACCGCATACACACGGGACTGGATGTAAAAAAGGCGCACAAGTGCTTATTCCATTATCCTCCATATAAAAAAAATAAAATAATAATAAATGGAATTTATATAATGCTATATCTTGCAAAAACAAACAAATCAAAGCCCTTAAAATAATAAATGATTGCTTGATTGATTCACCAGTTGATTGATTGACCGATTGATTGATTAGTAATTGCGTGACCGACTGAGTGATTGACTGACTGACTGACCAATTGACTGACCGATTGATTGATTGACCGACTCACTGATTGATTGAGTGATTGACTGACAGACTGACCGATTGATTGACTGACTGACCAATCGACTGACCGACCGATTGACCAACTGACTGACCGATTCATTGACTGACTGACCGACCAACCGACCGACCGACCGACTGACCGATCGATCGATTGATTGATTGATTGATTGGTGGACTTCCAGGCAACTGCATCTCTCACCTGGCGGACTCCAAAAGGCGCCACGGTCACATCCCTTACCGGGACAGCAAGCTGACCAAACTGCTGTCCGACAGCCTGGGGGGACATGGCATCACCCTGATGGTCAGTGGGTGTGGGTGTGTGGCAGCGTGTGTGTGTGTGTGTGGGAGGGGGGTGTTGGGGGGTGGTGGTGGTGGTGTGTGGGGTGGGGAGGAAGGGTGTTTGTGTGTGTATGAGTGTGCGTGCATTAGTGTGTGGCTGGTTGTGTGTGGGTATGGGTGGGTGAAGTTTGTGTGTGGGTGTGTGTTTGTGTGTGTGTATGGGGGGGGGGAATTGTTGGAGGTGGGGGTGGTGAGGAGGTGGGGGAAAGGGTATTTGTGTGTGTATGAGTGTGTGGGTGGGTGTGGGGGTGGAAGTTTGTGTGTGGGTGTGTGTGGGGGGAATTGTGTGGGGTGGGAGGGGTGGGGGAAGGGTGTTTGTGTGTGTATGAGTGTGTGGGTGTTGTGTGTGTGTGTGGGGTGAAGTTTGTGTGTGTGTGGGGGGATTGTTGGAGGTGGGGGTGGGTGGAGGTAGGGAGGAAGGGTGTTTGTGTGTGTATGAGTATGTGGCTGGGTGTGGGTGTGGGTGTGTGGGGGTGAAGTTTGTATGGGTGTGTGTGTTTGTGTGTGTGTGGGGGGGGGGGAATTGTGTAGGGTGGGGTGGGGAGGGGGGTAAGGGTGTTTGTGTGTGTGTGTGTATGAGTTGCGTGTATGAGGTGTGTGGCTGGGTGTGTGTGGGGGTGGGTGGGTGGGTGGGGGGAAGGGTGTTTGTGCGTGTATGAGTGTGTGGCTGGGTGTGGGTGTGGGGGTGAAGTTTGTGTGTATGTGTGGGTGTTGTGAGTGTGTGTGTGTGTGGGGGGGGGGGGTTATTGTGTGTATGTGAGGGGGGTTGTGCGTGCGAGGTGTGTGTGAAGAGGGTGGTGTATGTAGTGGATGGAGAGAGAAAGGGAGAGGAGAGATGGAGGGAGACAGGAAGAAAGATAAAGGAGAGAAGGAGGTAATGTGTTAGTGCGTGTATGCGTGCGCGCGCGTGCGAGCGTGCGTGTATGTGAGTGTGTGCGTGCGTGTTCGCGTGTGTGTGTTAAAATTTCAGCGTAGCGCCCCAAGAATCCTCCTTGAGTTAAGATAATGGTTGAACATTGCGCTCGCAATCTGACGACCCGGGTTCGATTCCCGTTCAAGGGGATCTTTTCCCCTGGAGTTAACATCATTGCAGACTCCACTCTCCCCAAAAGTCCTTCGGATGAGACTATAAACCGAGGCCCCGTGTGCGAATGCACGCAGAACATCTTGCGCACACGTTAAATCCTGTTCCGCATTTCGTAAGAGTAGGCCATTGTGTGCCGGTGGGAACAGATGACAAAATTGACAAAACCGCACACACACGGGGACTGGATGTAAACAAAAAGCACACAAGTGCTTATTCCATTATCCTCGATATAAAAGAATAAAATAAAAGATAAAAATCATACAGACAGTCAGTCTGTCAACCAGTCAATCAGTCAGCCAACCAATCAGTCAGTCGGTCTGTCAATCATTCAGTCAGCCAGTCAATCGATCAGCCAACCAATCAGTCACTCAGTCAGCCAGTCACTTAGTCAGCCAATCAGTAACTCACTCACTCACGCACTCACTCAGTCAGTATCGATCAGCTATGCTGACTGTCACTAAACGTTATGATCGTTATCATCATTATTGATGTAATTGTTGTTGTTGTTGTTTTCCAGATCGCCTGCATCACCCCCTCCTCCTCCAACATCACAGAGACCATGAACACCCTGCGCTACGCCAGTCGCGCCAAGAAAATCAAGAGCAGCAAGCCCACCGTCAAAATGGTGAGTGCACAACTGCTGCGCTTTAGTGTAAAAAGGTAAAGGAGTCCCATAACCTATAAGGTCGTA
>CM054157.1:47832459-47837459 GCA_028751875.1 Rapana venosa | reverse complement strand
TGAAAGCGTAGAGTGTGGTCTGATTTCAGTTTTTCAATATGAGATGTAGTTTTGTTTTCAGTATTGAAGAAAAGTTACAATTTCTAATAGCTGAGTACTTAGGATGATTCATGTATAAGAAAATGTCTGAAATATTTGTGATTTTGTCAGGCAAAATAGAATTCGTGGTTAGACTTAAAATTGATTGAGTACGACTAAACTAACTAATTGCGATTTTTTTTCCGCGAATATATCATTTTATTCCTTTTTTTACCCCATGGGATTTAACGAGTCGTTTTGATTACGAATGGTTTCTTTCATTCATTTTGGTTACAAATGGTTTCTTTTATGTTTCCTTGTGGTTTTCTATTATCAATATTTTGTTTGGAATGGTACGTCATTTTATTTTACTGTTTCCTATTATAATATCATACATATTTCTATATCATTATCTGTGTTATTTTCACTAAATTGTGTTTGTAAGTATTTTGATTTACTTTGCTGTTTTATAAGTGTGATTTTAGGGTGTTTTTTTACGTGTTCTATTTTCTTCCATATAGTAGTAGTAGTAGTAGTAGTAGTAGTAGTAGTAGTTATAATTTGTGCTGTGTTAATTGTTTTGTTTTGCTCTTAATGCCATGGGAACGGGATAGCTCAATGGTTAGAGCATTCGCTTTCCCCCAGCCAATGTTAAGCAGCATCGAGCGTGGTTACCACTTGGATAGATGACCGTTTGCGTGCCTTGGCTTCAAGTACAGTCCCCCAGTTCACCCAGCTTTCAATGGGTAACTGCTTCTTTAGGGTCAGGGAAGGTAAAGCAGCGAGGAAGAGGAGATAGGCGCCGCCCTCAATATGCTGGCCTCTAGAGAAGTTGAGGTCTCTGATGCCTCGCTCCCATACGACCTTATAGGTTATGGGACACCTTTTTACCTTTCATCTTCAAAGCGTTCAAGTGTGGTCTGTTCTATCTTAGTATATTCATATTCTTTCATTACACTCACTTCTGTAATTTATGCTCTGTTGTTCATTTCAGAAAGTGGACTGTACGAAATGCTCCAGGAGTATATGGTTGAAAATGAAAATCTCAGGTAGGAGCTGTGTGATATATATGTGTGTATATATATATATATATATATATATATATATGTATATGTAATATCTATAATTTATGTGTGTATATATATAGATATAGATACATACATATATATATATATTATATATAATATATATATATAACTGAGACAAAAGAGTGAGGAAAAACAAGTGCAGGTAACCCATTACAACTTCATTCTCATCATAAACTAATTTTTGTCCAAGATTTGAGGGGAAAAACACTACTACAAGATAAAACTTTGAAGGCAGCATTAGGGGAATATTTGAGTAGGGACCATGCCTTTGGCCTGACCTGACTCGAGTTTCGGCTCCTGGTTGAGCACTCTTCAGAGGTCCCGGCACTATTTGAAACCTCACTCATCCTTTGTGGTAGGTAACAGCAAGACACCCTCCAGAATTTATAAGTGTCTATTGCCAGCCTAAGAATAAATAGATAATTTTGTGGCCTACCACCGCTGCCAGCGAAAGATGAAAAACAGAAAGAGAGGAAAACTATGCAAAAATAATAGTGGTTAAAAAAATTTTTTCTTTAAAAATGGAATGAAAATAACTGCCTAATGAATCTTTGTGCCTTATGTTCTTTGGGGATCCTTTTTTCTATCAAAAGGATGCAAGGGATGAGTCATACAGTTGTTCGTGCCTGTAATAAAGATATGTGTGTGTGATGTATGCGTGCGTGTGTGTGTGTATGTGTGTGTATTTGTGTGTATGTGTGTGCGTGCTCTTTCTTTAATTCAATTAACGTCTGTTCGCTCAAAGTGATATTAGACAAAAGTGTGTGTGTTGTTGTTGTTGTTTGGATCATCATCATCATCAACATCGTCATCATCATCATCAACATCGTCATCATCATCATTATCATCATCATCATCGCAAACCTTTGTGTTATAGTGATATTTCCTTTTGTTATTAGCTTCTTATCTGTTCTTACCTGCCTTCTTTTCCTTCTTTCTTTCTTTCTTTCTTCCTTTCGTTCTGTATTTTTTTTTTTACTTCTTCGTTTCTTTTCTTTTTTGTATTTTTCTTTGACCTTGTTTTCTCCCTCTCCTTCTTCCTTCCTTCCTTCCTCTTTCTTTCTTTTCTTTTCTTCCTTCCTTCCTTTCTTTCTTTCTTTTTACTTATTCTTTTCTTTCGTTTCTTTCTTTCTTTCTTTCATCATTCATTTCATTCATTCTTTCCTTCTTTCTTTTTTTCTTTTCTTTTCTTGCTTTCCCACTTTTCTTTCTTTCCATTCAGCATATTCTTCTCAAAATCCGGTCATATGGTTTTTACTTTCTTTCCTTCTTCCTTCCTTTCTTTCTTTTCTTTCTTTCCTTTCCTTCTTTTTCTTTCTTTCTTTTCTCTTCTTTCTTTCTTTCTACCAGTCTTTCTTTCTACCAGTCTTTCTTTCTACCAGTCTTTCTTTCTTTCTACCAGTCTTTCTTTCTTTCTTTCTTTCTCTCTCTCTTTCTTCCATCTCCCCCACTTTTTCTTTCTTTTCCATTCATATTTTTTCTCTAAATCCGACCACATACGTTTTCCACTTTCTTTTCCATTCATCACATTCTTTCTCTAAATCCGATCACTCACACGATTCCCACTTATTTTTCTGTCTTTCTGTCAATTTCAAAAGGGCAGAGAATTCCGAAATGCACTCCACCAAGGACAAAACACGGCGGGAACAACAGCTGTTGTACAGGGAAAACGAAAAACTGATGAGACGAGTGGAAGAACTGGAAAGGTGAGACAGAGAGAGAGAGGAGGAGGGAGAGAGAGGGAGTGGGAGGGAGAGGAGGAGTGGGAGGGGGTGAGGGAGAAAAAGAGGAGTGGGAGGGGGGAGAGGAGGGGGGTGGAGGGAGGGTGGGAGAGGGGGGGGGGAGGAGGGGGAGGGAGGGAGAGAGAGACAGTCAGACAGATACAGAGAGACAGAGAGAGGGGGAGTGGAGGGAGAGAGGGAGAAAGATAGATAGAGAGAGGGGGAGAGAGAGGGAGATGAGATGAAGCAGAGGGAGAGAGAGGAGATTATATTTTTATTTTTATTTCGAGGATAATGGAATAAGCACTCGCGTGCTTTGTTACATCCAGTCCCCGTGTGTATGCGGTTTTTGTAAATTTTGTCATCTGTTCCCACAGGCACATAATGGCATACTCTTTCGAAAAGCGGAACAGGGTTTAATTAACGTGTGCGCAAGATGGTCTGCGTGCGTTCGCACACGGGGCCTCGGTTTATAGTCTCATCCGAAGGACTTTTGGGGAGACCGGAGTCTGCACTGATGTTAACTCCAGGGGAAAATATCCCCTTGAACGGGAATCGAACCCGGGTCGTCAGATTGCGAGCGCAATGTTCTAACCACTAGGCTATCCCGTCCCGATGAAAGAGAGGGAGGGGAAAAATAGGGAGAGAGAGATGGGGGGGGGGGGGAGAAAGAGGGGGGGGGGAGAGAAGGGGAGAAAGAGAGGTAGGGAGGGAGAGACAGACAGGCAGGCAGACAGACAGACAGACAGGGCGAGTGGAAGGGGGTGGGGGTAATTACCAATATTTTTAAATACACAATGAAAGTTCAAATATAATAATAAGAAGAAGAATATATGGAATTCATATAGCGCTGAATCTTGTAAAACAAACAAATCGAAGCGCTTGCACTCAAATCATTTATACGCATGCAACTTTCCTCAAATAACATAATTAAGAGATTTCACATTTATACGCGCGAGCGCGCAAACACACACACACGAACACACATACACATACACACACACACACGAACGAACACACACACACGCGAACGAACACACACACACACACAAACACACTTAGGTGGTGATGAAGGAGATGGAGAAAGCTGTTGAAAATTAGTAACAGATATGAGGGGAAAGTCTCAGGTAGGAAATAAGTGCGTTTTGAGGCTGGATTTGAAGGTATCAATTGAAAGCTTTTGGCGAAGTGAAAGAAGGAGATCATTTCAGGTGGATCGGTGGTCTAGAGGTAACGCGCCTGTCTAGAAAGCGAAAAGTCCGGGTCGGAAGTGTGCGGTGGTTCCAATCCCGTTTGGACCCGAAACTTATGCCCCCATCCATTAGACCATGAGTGGTGGTCTGGGCGCTAGTCTTTCGAATGAGACGATAAACCGGAGTCCCGTGTGTTACACATAATAATTTAGCGCACGTAAAAGAACCCACGGCAACAAGAAAGTTGTCCCTGGCAAAATTCTGTAGAAAAAAAAGGCCACTCTGATAGGGAAACAAATTCAGTTGCAGACAGGGTTAAAAAAAAAAAAAAGGGTGGCGCTGCTCTTGTGGCGGACGCGCTCTCCCCGGGAAGAGCAGCCCGAATTTCACGCAGAGAAATCTGCCGTGACTTAAAGAGGTCTAGAAGGTGGATGGATGGACCAGAAACAGAGAAAGAGCTATAATAATAACAATATAATAATAATAATAATAATAATAATGTATGGAATTTATATAGTAAATCAAACACTGTAAAATGATAACTAGACAAAATGAAGAGGAAGACTAGCTCCCAGACTTCCATTAAGATCTTAGTGGATAAGGAGAAAAGTTGGGAACTCAAACGGGGATTGAACCCACGCGGTTCGTGCAGTCTAGGCAAGTGTGCCTTACCTCCAGACCACTGATCCAAAGTCCTTCAGATGAGACTATAAACCGAGGAGCCCGTGTGCGAACGCACGCAGAACATCTTGCGCACACGTTAAAAACTCGTTCTGCTTTTCGGAAGAGTAGGCCATTGTGTGCCGGTGGGAACGGATGACAAAATGTGCAAAACCGCATACGCACAGGGACCGGATGGTAAAAAAAAAAGCACGAGTGCTTATTTCATTATCCTCGAAATAAAAGAATAGGATAAATATTTAATACAAAAATCCACTCAAAAGGAACTACAATTTAAAAAAGAAATAAAATCACACATA
>CM054157.1:47827459-47829959 GCA_028751875.1 Rapana venosa | reverse complement strand
GTTGGTAGTGGTGGTGTTATGTTTGTGGTGGTGTTGATGATGATGTTGTTGGTGTTGTTGTTGGTGGTGGTTTTATGTTTGTGGTGGTGTTGATGTTTTTGTTATTGGTAGTGTTGTTGATGGTAGTGGTGTTATTAGTGATGGTGGTTATTGGTGGAGGTGGTGGTGTTGATGTTGTTGTCGTTATTGTTGGTGGTGGGGGTGGTGGTGGTGGAGGTGCTTCTGCTGCCGTAGAATAGGTGGTGATGGTTGGGAGAGGGTGTATTCAATGTGTGGTGTTGTGTGTGTGTGTGTTGTTGTGCTTGTGTGTGTGTGTTGTGCTGTGTGTGTGTTGTGGTGCAGTGCGTGTGTGTGTGTGTGTGTTCGCTGTGTGTGTGTGTGTGTGTGTGTGTGTGTGTGTGTGTGTGTGTGTAGTGGGAGAGGGTGAGTGAGTGTGTGTTTGAGTGTGTGTGTGTGTATGTCAGTCTGTATGTTTGTCTATCAGTCTTTGTCTGCGGGTTGTTTTTTTAATTCAGTTTAGCGTCTTTTCACTGTGAATGATAGTAAACAAAGTGTGTGTGTGCTTGTGCACACGCGCGAGCTAAAGTGTGTGCGCGTGCGTGTGCGTATAATTATGCACGTTGTGTGTCCAGGGCTCGCCACCAGGAAGTCGAGGGAAAGGCAACCCCTCCCTCTCCCAAAGACCCCCTCACCATCTTCCCGACCCCATCCGCCCCTCTGTCAGGTAGATGAAATATCATATGCATAGCTATGAGGAGGAGGAGGAGGAGAAGTAGTATATAGAAGTAGTAGTAGTAGTAGTGGTGGTAGTAGTAGTAGGAGTTGTAGTGGGAGTAGGAGTAGTAGTAGTAGTGGTGGTAGAAGTAGTCGTAGCTGTAGTAGGAGTAGTAGTAGTCGAAGTAGGAGGAGGAGTAATAGTAGTAGTGGGAGGAGGAGGAAGGGGGGGGGGGTGAGTAGTAGTAGTAGTAGTAGTAGTAGTAGTAGTAGTAGTAGTAGTAGTAGTAGTAGTAGTAGTAGAAGTAGTAGTAGTAGTGGAAGTAGGAGGAGGAGTAGGAGGAGGAGGAGTAATAGTAGGAGGTGGTGGAGTAGTATGAGGAGTAGCTTCGATTTGTTTGTTTAACAAGATTCAGCGCTATATATATTCCATATAGTAGTAGTATGAGGTGGAGGAGTAATAGGAGGAGTGGTATGAGGTGGAGGAGGAGGAGTATAGTATGAGGAGTAGTAGTAGGAAGAGGAGTAGTAGGAAAAGGAGTAGTAGTAGGGGGAGGAGGAAAAGGAGGAGGAGTAGAAGGTGGAGTAGGAGTAGTAGGAGTAGTAGTAGTAGTAGGAGGAGGAGGAGAAGTAGGTGGAGGAGTATGAGGAGGTGGAGTAGGTGAAGGAGGAGGAGTAGTAGTATAGTAGTAGTAGCAGTCGCAAGAGTATGAGTCGGAGGAGTATGATTAGTAGTATAGTAGGAGTAGTAGTAGCAGTCGGAGGAGTAGGAGTAGTAGTATAGTAGGAGGTGTAGTAGTAGTAGTGTAGTAGTATTAGGAGGAGTAATAGTAGTAGAAGGAGGAGGTGGAGGAGTAGGAGGAGGAGGAGCAGGAGAGCAGTAGCAGTCGTAATAGTAGTAGCAGTCGTAGGAGGAGGAGGTGGAGGAGTAGATGGAGGTGGAGGAGGAGTAGTTGTAGAAGGAGGAGGAGGTAGAGGAGGAGGAGGAATAGTAGGTGGAGGAGTAGTAGTAGGAGGAGGAGGAATAGTAGGTGGAGGAGTAGGAAGAGGAATAGTAGGAGTAGGAGGAAGAAGAATAGTAGGAGGAGGAGGAAGAGGAATAGTAGGAGGAGGAGGAAGAGGAATAGTAGGAGGAGGTATAGGAGGAACAGTAATAGGTGGAGGAGGAGGAGTAGTAGTAGTAGTGGTGGTGGTGGTAGAGTGGTGGTCGTGGTGGCGGCGGCGGCAGCGGCAGCAGCAGCAGCAGCAGTAAAAATAATACTAATACTAATAATGATAACAATACTTCTAAAACATTTTGTTGTGATGATAATAATGAATAGAATTTTCATCGCGCTGAATCTTGTCATTGATGTAAATGATAGTAATAATAATAATGAATAGGATTTTTTCATCGCACTGAAGATTGTTATAACTATTACTGTTATTATGATAATGATTATTATCAAATCAAAGCGCTTAGAAGAGGTGGTAGTAGTAGTAGTAGTAGTAGTAGTAGTAGTAGTAGTAGTAGTAGTAGTAGTAATTGTATAGCGGCAATAGTAGTAGAAGTAGCAGAAGAAGTAGCGGTAGTAGTAGAAGTAGTAGTAGTAGTAGTAGTAGTAGTAGTAGTAGTCATAGTGGTGGTGGTGGTGGTGGTATTAGTAGTAGAAGTGGTCGTAGTAGTAGAAGTGGTCGTAGTAGTGATAATGGTAGTAGTAGTAATAATGATAGTTGTAGTAGCAGTGGCAGTCGTAGTCGTAGTAGTAGTAGTAGTAGCAGTATCAGCAGTAGTCGTAGTAGTAGT
>CM054157.1:47812459-47817459 GCA_028751875.1 Rapana venosa | reverse complement strand
ATCACCCCTTTTGTATTTTACACACACACACACACGCACGCGCACACACACACGCGCGCACGCACGCACACACACACATACTACTTTGAAGACTTAGCCACCTACCCCTCACGCGATTTACATTTTCAGCCATTTGTTATTACATAAACATATTTTTCATTGAATAGCCATAGTCGAATAAATTAATATACAACAAAAGATTGAATAAAACCAAAAAATAGCAAAAACATTCAAGAGATTTAAACTTATAAACAATCTATAGTTATAAGTAAAATAGTCTAAACAATTCTCTGTGTGCGTGTGCCCGTGTGAGTGTGCGCGCGTGCACATCTATTCTGAATAAACATCTGTCACACCAAATGACTCTAAAATATAATGAGATAAAGTCAGTTTAATGGTGTTTAAATAACTAAAACTTATCAAATAACTTCAAATAATAATCAAATGAAAATACAGTCCAACGGATAACTGAATGACTTTAATTCCAAACTGATAATCAACTTTGACTAACAATAATCCTATTTCTACATTAAATTTCTAAAAACAAGTGCAATTGACTAATTCTCCGATTTTAACATGTCTCATCTGAACACTGAATTTCTCAAAATAAGCACAATTAATTGACAAATTCTCCGATTTCAAATTTGAACCTTTACTTTCTTAAAATTATTGCAACTGACAAATTCTCCGTTTCAAAATGTCTCATTTGAACATTGAATTTCTTAAAATTATCGCAAATGACAAATTTTCCTATTTCGATATGTCTGATTTGAACATTAAAATTTCTCAAAATACGCGCAAGTGACAATTTTTTTTTTTAAAGAAATAATCTGACTGAACAAATGATAAACTGATTATTCAGAAAAAAGAAAAGAAAGAACAATATGAACATAATACAACCAAACTCTCTCAATGACCTTATCTGGTAATTGAAAATTTTCAAGTATAAATGGTACAACAATTCAAATAATTTCGCCTGGCATAATTGAAGTTGAAAGTTTTCTTGGGGGGGGGGGGGGGGGGGGGGGGGGGGGGGGGTTCAATCCGGCTAGAGCTCCGAGGTTCACTAATGGTGAGATGTTTGCGTATGCGACTGCTTGGGTTCAGAAAAAGTTAATTCACAAAAACATAGCTATTATACACATAAGCACCGTGAGCATTTTTGAACACTTTCAAGGTAGCCGCATTCCGCTTTTGTGTACGATATCTAAACAGTGTGCATGCACTTTTTTGTTCTCTCAGTTTTGTCAATCGTTCCTACGGGCACAAAATGGACTACTCTTCCCAAACGGCGGAACGGGTTTTTAACGTGTGCACAAGATGTTCTGTGTGCGTTTGTACACAGGCCCTTTATAGTCTCATCCGAAGGACTTTCAGGAAAGTGGAGTCAGCACTGATGTTAACTCCAGGGCAAAATCTCCTAAAACGGGCGTCTCGGTGGTGGCTCGAACCCGGGCCGTCAGATCACGAGCTCAACGCTCTAACCACTTGGCTATCCTGCTCTCATATAATTTTTTTTTCTTCTTCTTTTACTTCGAGGATAATGGAATTAGCACTCATGAGCTTTTTTTTGCATCCACTCTCGGTGTGTAAGCAGTTTTGTAATTGTCATATGTTCCTACCGGCCTACTATGTCCTACTCTTACGAAAAGCGGAACAGGATTTAACGTGTGCGCAAGATGTTCTGCGTGCGTTCGCAAACGGGAACTCGGTTTCTAGTCTCCTTCAAAGGACTTTTGCGGGAAAGTGGAGTCTGCACTGAATGTTAACTCCAGAAGAAAAATCCTCTTGAACGAGATTCGAACCCGGGTCAGCAGATCACGAGCACATCACTCTAACCACCAGGCTTATCCCGATTTGACTTCTCCCTCAACTGCTTGAGGAGTCGTTGAAGCACTGGACTGAAGTTTTCCGGGCAGTGTGTTGTGGGTTAAGCAATATACTGTGTGAGTACAAGAGGATTTTAAGCGTGAAACATCTGCATAGAAGCTCCTAACCTTCACCTTCACCTACCCTATGGATGAGACTATAAACCGAGATCCCGTGTGCGAACGCACCCGCAACATCTTGCGCACACGCTAAAACCCGTTCCGCTTTTCGGAAGAGTAGGCCATTGTGTGCCGGTGGGAACGGATGACAAAATTTACAAAACTGCATACACACGGGGGCTGGATGGGGAAAAAACCCACACACGAGTGCTTATTCCATTATCCTTGAAGTAAAAGAATAACATATTGTAAAATATTTTTTTTAAATAGTAAAATAAAATAAAAACCCTATAGTCTGTTAGACGGTTGAAGCACCACTTAAGATTTTGCTAATTTACTCAGAATTCTTCTCTCTGTAGAAACTCCAGAGCCTAGTAAAGAAAAATTAGTTATGCAAATACCACCTCATACAAGGCTCATGTGTCTAAATTTAGTATCACAACCCGTGATGACATAGGCAATGCTTACAAGGGGAAGCAATCAACAGTCGACTTTTTTTGCTCTATTTTTTTTTTTTTTACACAAACACACAGACATACACCATGATGACAAATAGATTCACAAAAGTATTGAAATTAATTGTAAACTCAACAAATATTCATCAGTTTATACCTTATTCATCTACCTCATTCATTCATACATATTCTCTTTCTCTTTCTCTGTCTGTCTGTCTCTCATTCACTCACTCTTTATATTTATACACACACAGGCATAAACAATGATAATAAATACTATCACAAAAATATTGAAGTTAATGGTAAGCTCAACAATTATCAATCCATTTATGGTACCAAAACCATTCATTCTCTTCGTCTCTGTCTACTTCTTTATACATAAACAATGAAAATGAACAGTATCACGAAAATATATTTACATAAATGGTAAAACCAACAATTACGTTTATGGTACACCTCTCTCTCTCTCTCTCTTGATAAATACAATTGCATTTTCTATTTCTTTCACTCTCAACTTTCCAAATACAACAGTTTAAAAGCCATGATGATTATAGCTATCACACACCGTAATAAATCATACTGTACTGATGCATAATGAATTGAAATCACGTTTGACTAAAAATGACTTATCACACTTAAACCTAATACATCAATCAAATAATACATCAAATACAATGCAAAGAATAATACAGTAACAGATGAAAGGTTAACTTTCAAGGAAAGGTTTGGATATTACACAGTAACAGAGCAAGAAATTCTGAAAGCTAAATTCAAAACTAAAATCACAAATATATCCCATATCAAATGATACATTAAACTTGAAATTCAACTGAAAATCAGTCCTAGTTTATGCTAAAACTCAAAAAGAAATATATATTAAATGATTCATAGAACTTGAATTTCAACTTGAAAATTAGTCCTAATTTATTTAAAAAACAAAGCAAAACATATATCGCATATCAAATGTTGCAATCAATTTTAAATTCAACTTAAAATCAGTCCTAATTTATCCCCAAAATCAAAACAAAAATATATCATATTCAATGATGCAACAAATTTGAAATCTAACTTAAAATCAGTCCTAAATTATTCCAGAAATATAAAAAATATATAGCACATCTTAAACAATGCAATAAATTAAAAAAATCAACTGAAAATCAGTCCTAATTTATTTAAAAATCAAAACAAATATATATCACATAATATATTATACAATGCGATAGCTTTAAAATCTTAATGTAAAATCAAGTCCCAAATTACCATATGCTAATGTTGCAAGACATGGTGAATCTCACTTTAAACTAAGATGAAAATAGGTATCATATATACAAGAAACAAAATAAAATAAAAATAATAATCAGCTCGAGTCAAATCTATTTTAACAAAGATTTTGTTCAAAAATTCATGTCCACAATGTTTACAATCACAATCATGTTATCAGTCCCTTACCCAAAGCATTTTTTTTCTTCAAGCCAAACACATTTTTCATTCGCAACTTTTCATCAGTCCAACCAAACAAATTTAAAATGCAATTTTCTATATTTGATTTGCATAACTTTACCAGCGTAGAAAGTCAAACTTTGATTATACACGTTCATGTACACAGAAACACATTCAGATATTCAAATACATAATACATTACACAGATGGTAAAGTATAGGTGTCCCATAACCTATGCAGTCATTGAGAAGCGAGGCGTCAGAGACCTCAGCTTCTCAAGGGGCCAGCATATTGAGGGCGGCGCCCACCTCCTCTCCCTCGCTGCTTTACCTTCCCTGACCCTAAAGAGGGCAGGTACCCATTTACAGCTGGGGGACTGTACTGAAGCCAAGGCGCGCAAACGGTCACACATCCAAGTGGTAACCATGCTCAACGCTGCTTAACCTTAGCTGGGGGAAAGCGAGTTCTCTGACCACTGAACTATCCTGTCTCTTCACATAGATACCCACCCTTTCAAATACTTGTCTATGATCCGACACTTTCAACAATAAACCAGCATTGAAACCAGCAGTAGCGAAAATAAGTAAATAAATGCAGCAAATTTGTTTTAAAAACCAATATAAAAAGAAAAAAATGATACTACATTATAATGTTGAGAATCAGCTCACTGTAATACTCTGTCCATTCGCATAAACTTTCACAGAGTGGCCTGATTTTGGGCCGACGGTATGGATGAAAAAACCCAGAACATTACCAAGCACACAATCTATGTGCTATCTCACACTCACACACACACACACACAATCACACACACACACGAGACTGTAAACCGAGGCCCCGTGTGCGAACGCACGCAGAACATCTCGCGCACACGTTAAATCCTGTTCCACTTTTCGTAACAGTAGGCCATTGTGTGCCGGAGGGAAAAGATGACAGAAGTTACAAAACCGCCTACACACGGGGACTCGATGTAAAAAAAAAGCACACAAGTGCTTATTCCATTATCCTCGATATAAAAGAATAAATATAAATAAATAAATAAGATATATATCATACCTAACACACAATTATTTTGTGCACTTCCATCACTCGCACACCCAGACGCACACACGCATGA
>CM054157.1:47789959-47807459 GCA_028751875.1 Rapana venosa | reverse complement strand
TTCAGTACAGTTCCCCCAGCTGTAAATGGGTACCTGCCCTCTTTAGGGTCAGGGAAGGTAAAGCAGCGAGGGAGAGGAGATGGGCACCGCCCTCAATATGCTGGCCCTAGAGAAGTGAGGTCTCTGACGCCTCGCTCCCCTACGACCTTATAGGTTATGGGACTCCTTTACCTTTACCTCTTCCTTTATGCGGTTTTTAAAATTTTGTCATCTGTTCCCACCGGCACACAATGGCTTACTCTTTCGAACAGCGGAACAGGATTTAACGTGTGCGCAAGATGTTCTGCATGCGTTCGCACGCCTCGGTTTATAGTCTCATCCAAAGGACTTTGACTTTTCTGAGGGGGGATTAGAGGTAAGAGCATTACATTCTGTGATGTACCTCCCCTTGATTGTCGAGTGTGGTGTGTGGTCATTTCATTCTTATTTATTATTTTATTTCGAGGATAATGGAATAAGCACTTATGTGCTTTTTTTTACATCCAGTCCCCCGTGTGGTTGCGGTTTTCGTTAATTTTGTCATCCGCTCCCACCAGCACACAATGGCCTACTCTTCCGAAAAGCGGAACAGGATTTAACGTGTGCTCAAGATGTTCTGCGTGCGTTCGCGCACGGGGCCTCGGTTTATAGTCTCATCCGAAGGACTTTTAGGGAGAGTGGAGTCGGCACTGATGTTAACTCCAGAGGAAAAATCCTCGTGAACGAGATTCGAACCCAGGTCAGCAGATCACGAATACATCACTCTAACCAGCAGGCTATCCCTTCCCCATCCCCCCCCCCCCCCCCCCCCCCCCGTCAGGACAAGAAGTTGTGGCTCGCGGTGGTTGAGGTGGTGGTGGTGGTGGTGGTCGAGGTGGTGGTGGTGGTGGTGGTTGAGGTGGTGGTTGAGGTGGTGGTGGTTGAGGATGGTGGTGGTGGTTGAGGTGGTGGTTGAGGTGGTGGTGGTTGAGTGGTGGTGGTTGAGGTGGTGGTGGTTGAGGTGGTGGTGGTGGTTGAGGTGGTGGTGGTTGAGGTGGTGGTGGTGGTTGAGTTGGTGGTGGTTGTGGTTGAGGTGGTGGTGGTGGTTGAGGTGGTGGTGGTTGAGGTGGTGGTTGTGGTTGAGGTGGTGGTGGTTGAGGTGGTGGTGGTTGAGGTGGTGGTGGTTGAGGTGGTGGTTGTGGTTGAGGTGGTGGTGGTTGTGGTTGAGGTGGTAGTGATGGTGGTGGTGGGTGATGGTAGTGGTGGTGACAGTGGTAGTGGTGGTGGTGGTGATGGTGGTGGTGTGGTGGTGGTGGTGGTAGTGGTGGAGGTGATAGTGATGGTTGTGGTTGAGGTGGTGGTGGTGGTGATGGTGGTGTGGTGGTGGGTGGTGGCAGTGGTAGAGGTGGTGGTGGTTGAGGTGGTGGTGGTGGTGGCAGTAGTGGTAGTGGTGGTGGTGGTGATGGTTTGTGATGGTGGTGGTGGTGATGGTGGTGGTGGTGATGGTGGGTGGTGATGGTGGTGGTGGTGATGGTGGTGGTGGTGATAATGGTGGTGGTGGTGATGGTGATGATGATGGTGGTGGTGGTAACAGGGTGGTGGTGGTGATGGTGGTGGTGGTGGTGATGGCGGTGGTGATAATGGTGGGTGGTGGTGATGGTGATGATGATGGTGGTGGTAACAGTGGTGTGGTGGTGGTAGTGGTGATGGCAGTGGTAGTGGTGATGATGGTGGTGTGGTAGTGGTGGTGGAAGTGGTGGTGGTGGTAGTGGTGGTGATGGTAGTGGTGGTGGTAGTGGTGGTGGTATGGTGGTGGTGGAGGCAGTGATGGTGGTGGTGGTGGTGGTGGTGGATGGGTGGTAGTGGTGGTGGTGATGGTATGGTGGTGGTAGTGGTGGTGGTGATGGTAGGGGTGGTGGTAGTGGTGGTGGTATGGTAGTGGTGGGGTAGTGGTGGGGAGTGGTGGTGGTAGTGGTGGTTGGGTGGAGAGCAGTGAGGGTTTGGTGTGGTGGTGGATGTGGTGGTGGGGTGGTGGTGGTGATGGCAGTGGTGGTGGTGGTGATGGTGGTATGGTGGTGGTGATGGAGTGGTGGGGGTTTAGTGTGGTTGGTGGAGGCAGTGAATGGTGGTGGTTTGGTGATGGCAGTGTGGGTGGTGATGGTGGTAGTGGAGGTGGTGGTGGTGGTGGTGGATGTGGTGGTAGTGGTGGTGGGGTTTGGTGGATGTGGTGGTGGTGGTGTGGAAAGAATGGTGGGTGGATGTAGTGGTGGTTCTAGAGTAGGTGGTGGTGATGGTTGTTAGGTTTTGGTGGTTGTTGTGATGATGGAGAGGGTTGGAAACAGGATGCCGTTGGTTAGAGGTTTGCACATTGCGCTTGTGATCTGCTGACCCGGGTTCGAATCCCGTTCAAGGGGATATTTTCCCCTGGAGTTAACATCAGTGCCGACTCCTCTCTCCTCAAAAGTCCTTCGGATGAGACTATAAACCGAGGCCCCGTGTGCGAACGCACGCAGAACATCTTGTGCACACGTTAAAACCTGTTCCGCATTTCGAAAGAGTAAGCTACTGTGTGCCAGTGGGAACAGATGACAAAATTTACAAAACTGCATACACACGAGGACTGGATGTAAAAAAAAAGGACATGAGTGGCCGTTCCATTATCCTCGCAATAAAAGAATAAATAAACACACACACACACAACACCCCCACATACCACCCACACACACACACACCCAAACACACTACATGCCCCCCCCCCCCCCCCCCCCCCCCCCCCCCCACACACACACAAACACCTATCTCTTTCTCTCTACACACACCAAACCCACACCCTTCCATCCACCATATCCCCCCCAAACCCACCCACACACCACACACACCCACACCATCCACCCCAACCACACACACACCACACCCACACCCCACCCACCACACACCCTACTCCCCCCCACACAACCCACACCACCCCTCACCCCACCCCACCATCCAACACCACACCAAACACACCACCCACCCCAACCCCCAACCTCACCACCCCCACCCACACCACACCCCCCCCCCAACAACCACCAGCCCCCCCCCCCCCCCACCACCCACCACCCCCTACTCAAACCCCACAAACCCCCCACCCCACACAACCCCACACACCACAACCCCAAACACACCACCCCAACCCCACCACAACCCCACCCCCCCCCACCCCCCCCCCACCACAACCCCCCCCCCCACCCCACACCCCCACCCCCCCCCCACCACACACCCCCACAACCCACCCCCCCCCCACACCCCCCCCCCCCACCACCACCACCCCCACCAAAACCCCCCCCCCACCACCCACCCCCAACACACACACACAAAACACATAACACTTACGGAAGAGGGCGAGCCTTCCCCACAGCACGCGAGGGGGGCCCTTTATATCCTTCCTCCTTACTCTTCCCCCCTCCTCCCCACCACCCCCTCCTCCTCCACCACCGCACCACCGCCACCACCACCACCACCACCACCACCGCCACTGCCAGCCAAGCCAGCGTAACAAGAGGGTTGCTGCTCCTCCTCATCCTCCTCCTCTTCGTCCTCCTCTTCCTCCTTCTTCCGCTCCTCCTCCTCCTCCTCCTCCTTCTCCTTCTTCTCTTCCTCTGTGGGCGTTCGGAGGACTGGGGAAGCTTCAATCTGGGTGCACCAGGTACCCGAAAGAATCCAGTGATCCACCCCACGACGGTCTTTGACCACCCCGGTTACCTTGAAGAAGAAAGCGAGAGATTTGATTGTTGTTGTTGGTGGGTTTTTTTCTCACAGTACAATGACAATGACAATGACAAATTCTTTTATTTCGAGGATAATAAATAAGCACCCATGTGCATCCAGTCCCCGCCCTTATGGATGTATAATAATAATAATAATGTATGGAATTTATATAGCGCTGAATCTTGTAAAGCAACAAATCAAAGTGCTCAGATGACTTTTTTTTTATATTGAGGATTATGGAATAAGCACTCATGTGCTTGTTTAACATCCAGTCCCCGTGTGTATGCGGTTTTGTCCATTCCGTCATCCGTTCCCACCGGCACACAATGGCCTACTCTTCCGAAAAGCGGGACGGCAAAACCAATACCACACCAAAACCAAATCCCACCTCAATCCAACCTAAACTAGCCCCAACCCCACCCAAACCCAACGCAGCCTAACCCCAACCCAACCCGACCCACCCAAAAACCCCCCCCCACTCCCTCCAAACTCACACTAACCTAAACTCGCCAGAACCCCCGCCAAACCTAACCCAAACCCAATCAAAACGCACCCACCCCACCCAAACCCCCCCCCAAACCCAACCCCACCCCCCAAAACCCACCCCCACCCCCCCAAACTCACTCAACCAAAACTCGCCAAACCCCCCCCCCACCCAACCCCCCCAACCCACCCCCACCCCAAAACCCCCACCCACCCCAAAACCCAACCTCAAACCCACCCCCTACCCCCAACCGAAACCCCACCAAACCCACCCCAAAACCCACACCCACCCCAACCGAACCACACCCAAACCCAAAACCCAACCCCACCCAAACCCCACCCAACCCCAAAACCCACCCTAACCGCCAACCCCCCAAACCCCACCCAAACCACCCCAACCCAAAACCCACCCCAACCCCCAACCGAAACCACACCCAAAAACCCAACCCCAAAACCCCCACCTACCGCCAACCCCAACCACACCCCCAAACCACCCAAACCCAAACCCACCCCAACCCCAACCGAAACCACACCCAAACCCAACCCCAAACCCACCCCCAAAACCCACACCTACCCCCAACCCCAAACCACACCCAACCCCACCAACCAAACCCCCAAAAACCCACCACCTACCCCCAACCGAAATCCCACCCAAACCCACCAAAACCCACCCAACCCCAAAACCCACACCAAACCCCCAACCCAAAAACCCCCCCCCAAAACCCAACCTACCTCCAACCGAAACCACCCCAAACCCACCAAAACCCACACCCCAAAACCCAACCACCCCCAAACCCACAACCCACCCAACCCCAACCCCCAACCTACCCCAACCGAAACCACACCCAAACCCAACCAAAACCCACAACCCAAAAACCCAAACCTCACCCCAACCGAACCACAACCCAAACCCACACCAAAAACCCAACCCCAAAACCCACAACCCCAAAAACCCCAAACCCCAAAACCCACACCTACCCCCAAAACCCCACCCCAAAACCCACACCTACCCTCAACCCCAACCACACCCCAAACCCAACCCCAACCTACCCCAACCGAAACCACACCCAAACCCACACCCAAAACCCCACCTACCCCCAACCCCAACCACACCCACGAAAACCCACACCCAACCCCAAAACACCACAACCTTTCCCCAAACCACACCCAACCCACCCAAACCCACACCTACCTCCAACCACACCCAAACCCACCCAAAAACCCAACACCCAACCCCAAAACCCCACCCAATACCCAACCATTTGAATCCACCCCACAACCCAACCAACCCCCAAAACCCCCCCAAACCCACCCCAACCACCCTAAAGAGGGGCCTCCCAGGGCCTTTCTGTGGGGGGTCCCTGGAGAAGTAGCTGTAGGCCTGGTACTTTTAGGGCAGACGTGCCCGTGGCGTGGTTGGTGATGTCCATCAGCCCCTCGTTTTCCACCCCCATTTGCCCATGATGAGTTGTGCACCGGTGTCATTGCGCCACGTGTAGTGGTGGCCTGTGCTGTGGAAAAAATTGAGGTGGCCAAAGCCCGGGGTTTGAAGACACAGACAGAGAGACAGACATCAGCAACATTGCCCCGGTGCTTTATCATTTACAGGGACGGCCACCGTGGCGAGGATTAGGCGGTCAACTCGTGATCCAGAGGTCGCGGTTTTTGATCCCCCTCGGCTCGGTTTTGTGTTGTTGGAAAGACACTTTACCCCATTTTCTCACTCCACCCAGGTTTTACATGGGGCCCAGCTTCTGCTAAGCATCTGGCACAGACTACGTCCTTTTCACAGGGGGTAAAAACCGTTCTTAAAGCACGCCGGGTAGCTACGGCTCTCCATCCCCTCTCCTCACCTCATCTTATCTTTCGGCTACCACTTATGAACCAACTCATGAAAAGGGCACAAACAATCCCTAAAAAGAGAGATTTCTTAAAATCTTCCTCCAAAACTGATAAAGCGGAGGTAGCCTTCAAGCTTGCTCATAATCCCACCAAAAGGGGAATGTTTGTTTTTTTCTGATGTTCGTCCTCACACCAGTTAAAGTCCTTTGGGTTTCTTCTTATATATTTGTGTAAATCAAACTTTTCCCCATTTTCTGAAAACTAGAAGAAATCATTTTGAAATTGGCTTGAATTCCACTTTAGTCTAGGAAATTTTTTTTTCATAACTTAATCATTTTTAGTTTTGCCTTGTTCTTTTTTTCCTTTTTTTTCCTTTTCAACTTCCACCCCCTTTTTAAAACCCCCCCGGTTTTTTTTTCCGTCTTCCCTGGGAAAGATTTTCGAAGACAACCCCACAGGGGGGAAAAACCATCTTGCAACGTTTTTCCCCAAAAGGGAAAAAAATGGGGAGGGCTCATTGGGGCCCCTTTTCCCCCGCCAATAACCTACTTTTTCCCTTTGGAGGGTACCTTTTGGGCCCCCTTTAGAAAAAGTTCACCCCCGAAAGAACCCCCTAAAAAGGGGAAAGGTCAAAAAGGGGTCGGGCCCCCCCAAACCCCAAAAGGAGGTCCTGAGCCTTCCCCCCAGCCCTTTATTTTCTCCACCACCAAAAAAAAGGAAATTTTTTTTGTTTTTTTAAAAAAAACCCCCGAAAAGCAAACAAAAAAACCCAAAACAAAGAAAAAAACAATAAAAAACAAAAAATTTAAAAAAATTTAAATAAAAATAATCACGCCCCCCCCCCCCCCCCCCCAACCTACCCCCCAAAGAAACAAGCAAACAAAAACCCTCCAAAAATAAACAAAAAAAAAGTTAACAAAAGAGAGAGAGGGGAGAGAGAGAGAGAGAGAGAGAGAGAGAAAAGAGAAAAGAGAGAAAGGTGGATGGATTATGATGGATGGATGGAGGGATGGAGGATTTAGTGAATGGGATGGGATGATGATGGATGGATGGATGAATGAAGGAATGAATGGGAGAGACAGAATGTAAGAATGAAACAAATAAAAAAAGGAATGGAAGGAAGGAAGGATGGACGGAAGGAAGGAATGGAAAGGAGTGTGAATGAATCAATGAAGGAATGAAGGAAGGAAGGAAGGAAGGAAGGACGGAGTGTGAATGAATGAAGGAAGGAAGGAAGGAGTGTGAATGAATGGAATGAAATGAATGAATGAATGAATGAATGAAAGAAGGAGGGAGGGAGGGAAGGATAGAGAAGTGGTATCCTGTGCTGCTGATTTTCAGGTGTGCCATGCCAGCTTACAGACAGAAAGGATGATGCGTAAATGGATGGATGGAGGGGAGAAAGGAAGAAGGAAGGAAGGGAAGGGTAGAAGAAATAAAAGGAGAGGGGGGGAAGAGTGAGCTGGGAAGGGGACGGATAAAAGATGGAAGGAAATAAGAGAAGGAAGGGAGAGAGGATGGATGGATGGATGGATTGGGGTGGATGGATGGATGGATGGATGGAAGGGAGGAAAGAAAGAAGCAAGGAAGGAAGAAAGAAAAATGAAAAAAGGAAAGGAAGGAAGGAAGAAAAGGAAATGAATAAGAAGAAAGAAGGAAGGAAAAAGGAAGGAAGGAAGAAAGGGAAAAGAATAAAGGAAGGAAGGGAAAAAGAAAAGGAAAAGGGAAAGGAGAAGAAAGGAATGAAAAAAAGGAAGGAAGGGAAAAAAGAAAGGAAGGAAGGAAGAAAGAAAAGGATTTAATAAGGAAGGAAGAAAAAGAAGAAAGGGAAAGGGAATGAATGTATAAAGGAAGGGGAAGGGAGGGAGAAAAAGGGAAAGGAAGGAAGGAAGGAAGACAGGGAAAGGGAAGGGAAGGACAGATAGGGGATTACTTGGGGAGGGATGGACCCGTTGGTGGTGATGGTGAAAATGACGACGACGACGAAAGAAAGAAGAAGAAGAAGAAGAAGAAAAAAAGAAGAAGAAGGGGAAGAAGAAGAAAAGAAGAAGAAGAAAAAGAAGAAGAAAAAGATGATGATAAAGATGATAATGATGACGAGGGTCATCATATCATTTTGGTAAAAAAACGAGGAAAAACCCGACGACGACGTTTGTTTGATCATACAGACAAAAACAACAACACTAAACAAACAAAAACACCCGACTTTCAAACCCAAGGGGGATGATCTGGATGTAGGGGCCCTCTAAAATTAATGGTCAGGGTTTAAAAACTCCCCTCCCACAAGGTCCAACCCCGGCCCCCGTGTGGGTGGTGGCGTGGGTGGGTGGGGGGAAACCCTTTTTCATAATTATACACATAAAAAATAATGATAATAGAAAAATTTAATAATAATAATAATAATAATGTTTAAATAAAAAATAAAAATTTAGTAATAAAAAATGATGGTGATGATGATGATATGGTGAAATGATGATAAGATAATAATAAAAAAAATTTAATAATAATAAAAATTTGTATTTAATAAAAATAATAATAAAAATTTAAATTTTGGAATTTTTTTAAAAGCGCTGAATTTTTTGCAAAAAGCAAAAAAATCAAGCGTTCCCAACATACCAACCCCAAATGTGTGAAATGCCTGTGTTTGAATAAAAAGGGGCAGCCCAGCATGAAGAGGACAGTCGAGATTTAAAAGGGGTTTTTAAAAGGTCCACGCTAAACGCACGGATGACAAAAAAAAATTTAACCCCCCCCCCCACTTTACCCCTTCTTCCTCTCTCCCCTCTCCTCTCTCTCTTCTCCTCTCGTTCGCTCTCTCTCTCCTCTTGCTCTCTCTCTCTCAAAACCACTCACACAAAACATACACCCCTCACCACCACCACCCCCATTATCATCCCCCACACACACGCCCACACATACACAAACACACACACACACCACCCCCAAACCCCCTTCATCACCACCACCAAACAACTATCCCCGGCGCGCGCACGCAGGGCACGGTACACACACACACAACACAACACACACACACCACCCACTACACCCCACCAATCTCCCCTTCCCTCTTTACACACAAAACATACACCCCAAAAAAACCCCACCAAAACCCAACCCACCCCCCAAAAACCCATCACCCCACCACCACCCCCCACATTCACCACCTAAACCCCCCACCAAAACCAAAACCCAAACCCCCCCCAAAAAACCAAACCAAACCCCCAAAACCATAAACCACACCACTACTATCATCCCAACCAACCACCCAAAATCCCACCATCCCCACCCCCAAACCCCACACAACTCCACCATCCCATACCAAACCCCCACAGAAAAAAAACCAAAACACACCCCCCCTACCCCCAAACCCCCCCCACCCCCCACTCCTCCCCCAACAACCACCCCCACCCTCTCCACAACCCCCACCCCCCACACCCCCCCCCCACCACCACCACAACCCCCCCCAAAACCCCACCCCACTCCCTCCCCCCAACCAAAACCCCACCCCCCCCAACCCCCCCACCCACCCACCCCAAAACACCCCCCCAAAACCCCCCCCACAAACCTTCCACCCCCACCCCCCCCCCCCCCAACCAAACCCCCCCCCAAACCAACCAAAACCCACCACCCAAACCCCCTCCCCCCCCCCCCCAACCCCCCCCCCCCCCCCTTTCCATCCCCCCAAACCCCCCACCACCCCCCAAAAAACCCCCCCCACCCTCCACCCCACACCCACCCCAACCCAACACCACCACCACCCCAACCCACCCCCACCTACCACACCCCCCCCACCCCCCCCTACCCCCCCCCCCCCCCCCCCAACCACCCTCACACTAACCTGTTCAGCCAGCGTCCTCCAGCCTAAGTCGGCCGAGCGGTCAAACTCGAAGGTCTCCCCCAGCAGCGGGTTGAAAGGCTTGGCGGTTCGGAACTGCGTGGTGGCGTAGGCCGACACGGTGAAGGCCGCCACGTGAGCCAGCTGCTCGCGCGAGTCCTCGCAGGTCGCCGCTCGGTCCAGGATTTCCGAGTACTCCAGTTCTTCCGTCAGCCGTTGCAGCATGGACAACGGCTCGTTGAAGTTGACCTGAAACCACCCACAAGAAAAAAACGAAAAAGTTTTTGAGAAAGAGATTTCGGTTTTTTTGTGTTTTTTTTTAGTTTATTTTCTTCTGAAGTCGGAATCTTGTTCTTCTTGCTCTTATTCTTCTTGTTCTTCTCCTTCCTCTTCTCCTCCTTCTTTTTCTCCTTCTTTTTTTCTTCTTCTCCTCCTCCTCCTCCTCCTCCTCCTCCTCCTCCTTCTTCTTCTTCTTCTTCTTCCTTTTTTGTCATGTTTCTCCCAAGGGGAGGTTTGACATTGATGAGCCTTCTCCGTCTCTCTCTGTTTTGAGCTTCCTCCTTATTTATTATGCATGCCCCTTTCTCTAAGATCATCTGCAAAATACAGGCAACCCAGGTCTTGCTAGGTTCTTCCCTTTGGTCTCTTTCCATCCACTACGAAGTTCATTGCTCTTTTTAGGATGTGGTGGTCTGCTTTCCGTTGAACGCGCCCAAACAAGCGCAAGTCTATTGGTACTAGCTACAGACTTCAGATCATCAACTTTGCACGTTCTCCATAGTTCTTTATTCGTGATCCTGTCTTCCCATTTGAGCTTTGTCATGTAGCGTAGTATTCGGGTTTTCATAGCTAGCTCTTCTTCTGAAGTCGGAATGCGGCTGCCTTAATGTGGCCAGTACTGTGCCGTAATGGTGGGCAAAAAAAAAAAAAAAAAGGTCGCATGCGGAAACATCTCTCCATTGGGGAATCTTACCAGGGTAAGATAGTATGACACACTCTTTGACTTCTTGAACAGTTCATGGCAAGATATGACAGCACACTGACTGAATTCTTAAAGATTTCAGGGTCAGATATTAATTATCATGGCACACTCTCCGACTTCTTGAAGAGTTAAGGTAAGGTAGTATGGCACACTGAATTCTTGGACTTCAGGGTAAGATATTATGGCACACTGATTTCTTAAAGACTTCAGGGTAAGATATTATTTCAAACTGTCTGACTTATTAAAGACTTCAGGGTAAGATATTATGGCACACTGATTTCTTAAAGACTTCAGGGTAAGATATTATGGTACACTGATTTCTTAAACAGTTCAGGGTCAGATATTATGGTACACTGATTTCTTAAACAGTTCAGGATCAGATATTATGGCACACTGGATTCTTAATGACTTCAGGATCAGATATTATGGCACACTGTCTGACTTAGGCATGAATTCTGGGAGAAGTCAGGTTGATTGATTTTTTTTTCCAACAAAGGGGCCATGTGTTAAAAACGTAGGAATTGGGATGAATAAAGAGACAGACGGACGAACGAACGGACGGATGGATGGATGGATGGATGGATGGATGGATGGATGGATGGATGGATGGATGGATGGATGGATGGATGGATGGATGGATGAACAAATAGATCATCTATCTCACAACCATCACAACCACTACTACCACCAACACGACACAACAACCACCACCACAACCATCACCACACAACCACCATTACCACAACCACCACCACAACCATCACCACCACAACTATTCATCACCAAAACCTCCTGGCAATCATCACCATCACCACAATCACACGACAAACCACCCCCATCCCCAAAATCACCAACCCTTACCCCCGCCTCCCAATCCCCTCATTCCAAATCCTTCACTCACAGGCATGGGGATTTTGGACAGCTCCTTGCCAATGCAGTTCTTCAGCACACTCCACAAATTCAGGCTGATGTTCGGTTTTTCTCGGATCCACGCACGGCGGGGTCTGCTGCCGCGAGGATCCTTGGGGCAGCCATCCTGGTTTTCATCCTGGTTGGCTGTTTCTGTCTGTGGGCAGTTGAATATGAATACACAGTTTAGTAATTGATGTTAAAATACTATGTTACTGTGAGATTACGGTGTGAGTCAATGACAAAGTCAATGACAATGACAATAACAATGACAAATTCTTTTATTTCGAGGATAATGAATAAGCACCCATGTGCTTTTTTACATCCAGACCCGCCCTTAGGGATATATATATATATATATATATATATATAAGAGAGAGAGAGAGAGACGGAGAGAGAGAGAGAGAGAGAGAGAGAGAGAGAGGTGTGTGTGTGTGTGTGTGTGTGTGTGTTTTGTGTGTGTGTGTTGTGTGTGGTGTGTGTGTGTGTGTGTGTTGGGGTGGAATTGAACCTAAGACTGTTCGAGTTGTTTGTCCACCTGCTGAGTGAGTGTGTGTGTGCGTGTGTGTATGTGTAAGTGTTAGCGTATGTGTTAGTGTGTGTGTGTTAGTGTTAGTGTGTGCGTTGTGAACTGCATTGAATACGACCTTCACCCAGACAGATTTCTACGCGTGCAATTCAGGCTGCTCTCACCAGGGAGAGCGCGTCGCCACAAGAGCAGCGCCACTCTTTTTTTCTTTTCCTGTTTGCAAGTGTGTTTACCTAACAGAGTGGCTTGCTTTTCTACATAATCCTGCCACAGGGATAACTCTCCAGTTGCCGTGAGGTTTTTTTACGTGCATTGAATGCCTATTGCACATGGGTTTATCTCCTCATCCGAAAGACTAGTACCAAAGCCAGTATTCAAGGTCTATTGAATGGGGCGGGGGAGAGTTAAGCAGCGTTGAACATGGTTACCTCGCGGACGGGTGACTATCCGTGCGCTTTGGCTTCAGTACAGTTCCCCAATCCACCCAGCTGTAAATGGGTACCTGCCCTCTTTAAGGTCAGGGAAGGTAAAGCAGCGAGGGAGAGGAGATGGGCGCCGCCCTCAATATGCTGGCCCCTGGAGAAGGTGAGGTCTCTGAGGCCTCGCTCCCCTACGACTCCGCATTGGTTTTGAGAACACTTTTGTCCTGACTATTGTACACAAAAGTGATGAATATATAGAACATATTTTCAAAAATAAAAAAAATGAGGGTGGGATAGCTTAGTGGTTAGAGCGTCAAGCTCGTGATCTGACGGCCCGGGTTCGAGCCACCACCGAGGCACCCGTTCAAAGGGATTTTTTTACCCCTGGAGTTAACATCAGTACTGACTCCACTTCCCTGAAAGTTCATCGTATAAGACTATAAACCCTGGTCCCGTGTGCGGAAGCATGCAGAACATCTTCCACACGTTAAAAACCTGATTTACCTTTCGGAAGAGTAGGCCACTGAGTTCAGCTGAGAATCGATGACAAAATGTAAAAAAACCAAAAAAAACGCACGCGCATTGGTGTCGCGTTTAGACATCATTTTCAGAAGTCGGAATGCGGCTACCTTAATGGTGGTTAAACAGTCGCGTATGTAAAATAACACCATTGATGAAATCATAGCTTTAGTCGAGGAACGAAAAGAAATACATGTAACAATATGTTCGTCCGTAATATAAGCATCACAATGTAAAACATACAATCAACACATCAGACCACACAGTACCACACCACATCATACCTCACCACACCATACCCACGCCACACCACGCCAGACTACACCACACCACACCATACCATACCACACCACACCACACCACATCACAGAACACCACACCACACCAACCACAAAACCACACTACACCACATCACACACCACACAACACCACACTACACCACATCACAGAACACCACACCACACCACATCACACAACACAGCACCAATCAAAAATACCTTCTGACAATCTAAAAACTCATTTGCTGGGGTATGGTCAGCGCTCCTGTGCAGACCGCTTTGCGACTCAGTCTCAGGGGGCAAGTCACTCGATCGATGAGGATTTGCGTTCAGTCTGCAATAATGAAATAGCCCGAGGGGATAATTTGGTTAATGAAGCCGATCATATCAATTAATCGGTACGGTGTTAATTTATTATTTCGTTTGCGTCTTTGTTGAGTTAATCAAGTGATAAACTTAAGTAGTCATTAATCAAAATTGTTAATTGGCTACCCCATTTACACGGCATTTTTTTTTCTTTTGCAATATCTGTCTGTTGTGGGCGAGTGTGACGTGTGTGTGTGTGTGTGTGTGTGTGTGTGTGTGTGTGTGGTGTGTGTGGTGTGTGTGTGTGTGTGTGTGTGTATGTGTGAGTGTTGTGTGTGTGAGTGTATGTGTGAGTGTTGTGTGTGTGAGTGTGTGTGTGTGTGTGTGAGTGTGTGTGTGTGTGTGTGTGTGTGAGTGTGTGTGTGTGTGTGTGTGTTGTGAGTGTGTGTGTGTGAGTGTGTGTGTGTGTGAGTGTGTGTGTGAGTGTGAGTGTGTGTGTATGTGGTGTGTGTGTGTGAGTGTGTATGTGTGTGTATGTGTGTGTATGTGTGTATGGTGTGCATGTGTGTTTGTGAGGGGTGTGTGTGTTTGTGTGGATGGGGTGTGTGATTGGTGGGTGTTTTTGTGTGGTGGTGTGTGAGTGTGTGTTTGTTTGTGTGTGTAGGGGTGTGTGTTTGGGGGTGTGTGTGGTGTAGTGGGTGGTGAGTGTGTGGTGTGAGTGTGGTGTGTGTGTGTGAGGTGGGAGTGGTGTGTGGTGGTTGGTGTGTGTTGTTGTGTGTGTTGTTTTGTGTTGTGTTAGTGTGGGTGTGTTGTGTGGGGTGTTGTGTGTGGGAGTGTGTGGTTTTGGGGGTGAGTGTGGGTGAGGGTGTGTGTGTGGAGTGTGTTGGTGTGTTGTGTGGTGGGGTGGGTGGGGTGTGTGTGTGTGGGGGGTGGTGTGGTTGGGGGAGGGTGGTGTGGTGTGTGTGGTGGTGGGTGTGTGAGGGGGGTTGGGGGGTGGTGTGGGGTGTGGGGGGGGTGTGGGTGGTGAGGTGGGGTGTGGGAGGGTGGGGTGTGGGTGTGGGTGGGGGGTTGGGGGTGTGGGTGTGAGTGGGGGGGTGTGTGTCACAAATTAAAATCACATCTTTTCCTGAACAAAATCCCTAATAATACAAACAATCCCCCCCATAAACCCAATACAAAATTCAATCTCCATAACAAAAAATTAAATCATAAAAAACTCCTATATATATTAAAACACTAATAAACAAACAAACAAACCAACATCTTACCTTCTCAAAAACAAAAACTAAAAATTTACATTACAAAATTTAAATACCCTAACACACAACACACACCAAACTACAAAACCCCAACTTTTTCATACTAAACAACCCCAAAAATATCATAAACACACCCCTTCTACCCCCCCATAAACAACACAATTCGTTAAAAATATATATTAATAACCACACAACCCCACTCCCTACAACACACACTTCCCTACCCCACACACCCATCCCCAACTCCACCACACCCCCCCAACCCACCACTCCACCTCACCACACATCACCAAAACCCCACCCAAAACTCCCCCAACCAAACAAAAACTCCCCAACCACACACACAACCCCCACCCCCAACCACACACCAAACCCCCCCCAACCCACACACACACTTCACCTCCCCCCCCCCCCAACACACACACCAAAACCTCCACCTACACCACCCACCACACACAACAACTACACAAACTCCCAACCACTAAAACAACCCCCCACCACAACACCCCACACACAACCCCTCTCCCCCCCCCCCCCCACACAACACCCCACCTCCACCCACCCACACACCAACACCAACTCCCCTACCACACCACAACAACCCCCACCCAACACACACACTCCACCTCACACACACATACACCCACAACCACACACAAAACTCCCCCTAACACACACACACACAAACCACACACAAAACTCCCCCTAACACACACACACAACCACACACAAAACTCCCCTAACACACACACACACTCTTCACCTCCCACCCCCCCCCCCCCACACACACACAACTCCACCTCAAGCACAACACTCCACCTCACACACACACACAACATACACACAGACATACACACAACCACAAACAACCTCCACCCCAACACACACACACACACTCGTCACCCCCCCCCCCCCCCCCCCACACACACATACACACTCCACTCACACACCACACACCACACAACCACAACAAAACTCCCCTAACACATACACACACAGCCACACACAAAACTCCCCCTAACACATACACACACAGCCACACACAAAACTCCCCCTAACACATACACACACAACCACACACAAAACTCCCCCTACACACACACACACACTCTCTTCACCCCCCCCCCCCACACACACACACTCCACCTCAAACACACACTCCACCTCACACACACAGACATACACACAACCACAAACAACCTCCACCCCAACACACACACACACTCGTCACCTCCCCCCCCCCCCCCACACACACACACATACACACTCCACCTCACCACACACACAAAACTCCCCCTAACACATACACACACAGCCACACACAAAACTCCCCTAACACATACACACACAGCCACACACAAAAACTCCCCTAACACATACACACACAACCACACACAAAACTCCCCCTTACACACACACAACCACACACAAAACTCCCTCAAACCACACACACAAACCCCCACCCCAACACACACACACTCTTCACCCCCCTACCCCCTCCCCCCCCCCCCCACACACACACTCCCCCTAACACACACACAACCACACACAAAACTCCCCCTAACACACACACAACCACACACAAAACTCCCCCCCCCCCAACACACTTCACCCCACCCCTCACACACACACACACACTCACCACCAACACCCACCCCAACACACACACACTGCACACACACACACACACACACCACACACACACACACACACACACACACACACACACACACACACACACACACACACACACACACACCAAAGCTGCATCAGTTAAAATTTTTGAAGTAAGAAAACAACAGCTGTTTAACTTAAATTCGTCGTAATTGCCACTCAAAAGAAAAACAAAAAGGCCTTGAACAGATTAACATTTGAACTGAAACACAACGCATGTTACAGAGATAAGACAAAACCTGACATTATTTTCAATTACCTGATGATATAAACAAGGCTTCGTTTTCTTGGTTTTGAGAGTTTTTGTTTGGTCTTTTTTGTTTGTTTGTTTTCTGTTATTTGTTGGAGTAGGGTTGAAAAGGGGGAGGTGATCCATAAGGAAACAAGAGGGATGGAAAGGGTGGGGGAAAGGGCAGTGGAGAAGAAGGAGGAGGGAGAGGAGAGAGATGGGAGGGAGGGAAGAAGAGAGAAGAAGAGAGACAGAGAGATGGGAGGAAGGGAGAGGGAGAGAGAAATGGGAGGGAGGGAAAGAGAGATGGGAGGGAGGGAGGGAATATGGAGGGAGGGAGAGAGAGAGGAGAGAGAGATAGAGGGAGAGAGGGAGGGAGAGAGAGAGATGGGAGGGAGGGGGGGAGAGGGAGAGAGAGAGAATGAATGAATGGATAGATGGATGAATGAATGAATCTTTTTTTTCAAGGAAAATAAGCATCGCAAAAATTTTTCCATCCGGCCCTTGCCCTGTTGGGCTATCAAAAAA
>CM054157.1:47786301-47789459 GCA_028751875.1 Rapana venosa | reverse complement strand
TTTGTGAAAGAGCTCCCCAAACAGAAACGGCAAGATCATACATCCAGGACAAAGAAGGGAATTGCCTAAAGAAAAGAAGGAAATCTTTGGGCAGATGGAGGGAATACTGTTCCGAACTCTACAATCATCAGACGCTAGGCGACCCCAGCGTTCTTGCAAGCCAAGCCTCATCGAATAAAGACAACTTCCCAATTCTACGCGAGGAAGTAGAAGTAGCAATTAGATCGCTGAAGAAAGGAAATCAGCAGGAATCGACAACATCCCAGCGAGCTGATCCAACACAGGGGAGAAGCAGTGACAGACATCCTTACAAGTATCTGCAACAAGATCTGGCAGACCGGAGAGTGGCCTACACCATGGACCCAATCGCTCATCATAACTCTCCCCAAGAAAGGAAATCTCCAGCAGTGCCAAAACTACAGGACAATCAGCCTCATCAGTCATGCCAGTAAAGTCATGCTGAAAGTGATCCTGAACAGGCTGAAACCACAGGCAGAAGAGATCATCGCCGAAGAGCAGGCCGGTTTCCGCCCAAATAGAAGCACCACAGAACAGATATTCAACCTGAGGTTCTGTGTGAGAATACAGCCAGCATCAACAAGACATCTTCCACGTCTTCATTGATTTTAAGAAGGCCTTCGATAGAGTATGGCATGACGCCCTGTGGGCCACCATGAACAAATTCAACATGGGCAAGAAGCTGATCCACACCATCAAGGAACTCTACTCAAAGGCCACCAGTGCAGTACTCGTACAGGGCACGGTAGGGGAATGGTTCCGGCCCTCAGTTGGGGTCCGACAGGGATGTCTGCTGTCGCCGACACTATTTAACATTTTCCTCGAACGCATCATGACTGACGCCTTGGAAGACCACACAGGCACAGTCAGCATTGGAGGGCGAACAATCACCAACCTCAGGTTTGCCGATGACATTGACGGTCAGGCAGGAAAATGAGAGGAACTGGCCAACCTAGTGAAGAAACTGGACGAAATATCCTCCGATACGGCATGGAAATCAGTGCCGAGAAAACCAAGCTCATGACAAACAGTGCCCAGCCAATCACCACCAAGATCACTGTCAGCGGAAAAGAACTGGAGACAGTTGACCATTTCAAGTACCTTGGAGCCATCATAAGTGAGGAGGGATCGAAGACCGAAATCCTAGCAAGAGCGCACAAACAGCAGCAGCAATGGCAAGACTGAAGACCATATGGAAAGACAGAAACATCCCTCTCGGAACCAAGGTAAGTTACTAAACGCTCTAGTCACCTCAATCATGCTTTACGCATGTGAGGCATGGACACTAAACGCAGACCTACAAAGGAGGATCCAAGCAGTAGAAATGAGATGCCTCAGAAGGCTCCTTGGCATCTCAATACAAGGACCATGTCACCAACAATGAAGTCCGCAGAATGATCACCAACAGGTGCGGGGTTATGAAGACCTACTGACCACGGCGAAAAAGAAGAAACTCAGATGGTATGGGCACGTAAACACGCTCAGAAGGACTTGCAAAGACCATCCTGCAAGGAACAGTCCAGGGGAAGAGAAGACGGGGCAGACAGAGGAGAAAGTGGGCCGACGACATCCGTGATTGGACAGGGGAGGACTTCAGTGTCACCCAGGCACTTGCCCACGACCGCACTAAGTGGAGCCAGCTGGTCCACCGTTCGTCCACCATGCAGCGCCCCCACGACCCTGGCGGGTTACGGGACCAGTGAACAGTGAACAGTGTGTGTGAAATGGGAAACTATACTGAAGCCAAGGCACGCAAACGGTCACCCATCCAAGTGGTAACCACGTTCAAAGCTTCTTAAACCTTAGCTGGGGGAGAAAGCGAGCGAGTGCTCTGACCACTGAGCTATCCCGTCCCCGTGTTTGCAATACAAACAAGCAAAAACTTTTCTGGCTGTTTTTCTATCTAGTTTAGTTTCCTTTCCATAGAAGAAGAAAAAGAACAGCAACAACAACAACAGCAGCAACAACAACAACAAGCACAGCCCCATCCAAACTTGAGGAATTGCAACCATCAGTCTCATATTGAACTGCTTGTGAGATGCCTTTGGGTGAGAAGTGGGAAAACATTTGCAGCCATGTTCCATCGATCTGTTTGATAGTGATGATTAATACAAAAAAAGTGTGTGTATGAATTGGAGTGGCTTTGATTAATGTGGCTTTGATCTCTGTGTGTGTGTCTGCGTGTGTGTGCGTAAGTGTGTGTTTGTGTGTGTGTAAGTGTGTGTGTGTGTCTGTGTGTGCGTAAGTGTGTGTGTGTGTTTGTTTGTGTGTGTGTGGTGTATGTGTGGTGCGGTGTGTGTAAGTGTGTGTGTGGTGTGTGTGTGTGTGTGTGTGTGTCTGTGTGTGCGTAAGTGTGTGTGTGTTTGTTTGTTTGTGTGTGTGTATGTGTGTGCGTGTGTGTGCGTGTGTGTGTGTGTGTCTGTGTGTGCGTAATGTGTGTGTGTGTTTGTTTGTTTGTGTGTGTGTATGTGTGTGCGTGTGTGTAAGTGTGTGTGTGTCTGTGTGTACAAATTTAGTCATAAAACTTAACTTGACCAACGGAAACGATGAAGTGTGTGTGTGTGTGTGTGTGTGTGTGTGTGTGTGTGTGTGTGTGTGTGTGTGCGTGCGTGTGTGTGTATCTGTCTGTCTGTCTTTCTATCTTTCTGTCTCTCTTTCTGAATCTCTGTTTCTCTAACCTTGTCCCTCTTCTCTCTCTCTCTATCTCTCTCAGAACTCAGAACTCAGAAATTTAATGTATCTCAGCCTTAGGCCATAATACATGGTTGGCGTAGAAGGAATTGAAAATGCCACAGAGTGGGCAAAAACCCGATAACATACACAACACCAAGCTCACTTTTAGTGAAAGAAATAATGAAGACAATGCACAAATACATAAAAATCCATATGTATCAAACACAATTCACTATTTTGATCTAAATGTATCTTCCTTATGTCTGGATAAATCAATATACATATATAGTTTTTCAAAATCATAACAAGACGATACCATATCTTCGTTTGTGATGTAAATATCCTAATACAACAAACTTTTTCTTATTGATGGCGTGGAATATATATCTAGACAGGCAGTGATTTTTACTACTGTTTTCTGCTTTAAGTAGATCATGCAAAGGTGTATCAACACAATCCCTTAAAAA
>CM054157.1:47776301-47781301 GCA_028751875.1 Rapana venosa | reverse complement strand
AAAGTTGAATGGTCTTAACCACTCGGCTATAGTGTCTGTCGTTATACTGGATGATATGGATATATCATTATATAGTTTATGTGTGTGTGTTTTTATTTTGCCTTAGTAATGCTGCTAAATGAACGGTAATGAAATATTTTTGTCTGTTAAGATTTCATTTTTTTCAAGGAGAGTTTTTGGAATTAATCAATTGCCTGATTATCTATTTTCTATTTCGAGGGTAATGGAATGAACACTCATGTACTTTTTCCATACAGTCTCTGTGTGCACGCAGTTTAGAGAACTTTGTCATCCGTTCCTACCAGTATAGTGTTGTGTGGTGTATGAGATATACTATAGATAGAATTATATAATCATGATGATGTAAAAAGGTGAAGGTGTCCCATGACCTATGTGGTCGTAGGGGAGTGTGGCATCAGAGACCTCAACTTCTCCAGGGGCCAGCATATTGGGGGCGGCGCCCATCTCCTCTCCCTCACTGCTTTACCTTCCCTGACCTTAAAGAGGCAGGTATTAGCCATTTACAGCTGGGTGAACTGAGGGACTGTACTGAAGCCAAGTCGCGCAAACGGTCACCCATCCAAGTGGTAACCACGCTCGATGCTGCTTAACCTTAGCTTGGGGAAAGCGAGTGCTCTGATCACTGAGCTATCCCGTCTCCAATGTTGATCTATATGTTTTAGTTTTATGGTGATGTTTCTGAAGTGAATTTGCTGAATTATTTCTGTCTGTAAAAATTTTAATTTCGTTTTTTTCAAGGATATTTTCGGAATAAGTGGAATCCTTAATTATCTATTTAACTCATTTATCTTATTTAGTCTTTTATTTCGAGTATAATGGAATAAACACCCATGCGCTCGTTTTCTTTTACATGCAATCCCCGCGTACGTGCAGTTTTGTGAATGTTGTCATTATTTTGTTTCCACCTGTACAGTGTTGTGTGGTATATATGTGATAGAATTATATGGAGTTGTGTTGATTTATGTGTTGTTTCTTTTCTCGGTAATGTTGATGAAGTGAATTTGATGAATTATTTTTGTCTGTAAAAATTGTATTTCATTTTTTTTAAGAAGATTGTTTTTGGAGTAAGTGGATTTGTGTGTGTGTGTGTGTGTGTGTGTGTGTGTGTGTGTGTGTGTGTGTGTGTGTGTGTGTGTGTGTGTGTGTGTGTGTGTGTGTGTGTGTGTGAGAAAGAGATCCAGTTAATGTTTTTTAATCGGGACAGTTGTTTCCATTTCAAATAAATCTATCAATATCAACTTCTATAAATTTCAGTTTTTGAAATTTTTTTTTGGCATTTATAGAATATAAGTTCCATTTTTAAAGTTGAACTCTGTTCGCAGACTTGTTTTAATATTTTAATTATCTATCTGGAAATTTTGTGCTGGAAATTTCCTCTTTTCTATCCTTCTTTTTGTTTCGGCCTTGTTCCGTTTCTTCCTGTCACCTCCCTCTCTTGTCTTTTTTCTGTCTTCGTGGTCCATTCTCCTGCCTTTTTCCTCCCAGAAAGACTTACAAAATAACAATTCTCTCTTATGCCGAAGTCGGATGCGCTGGGCCTGACTTGTCAGGCGCTTAACGGCAGCGCAACGCATTTTCGCTGATATAACAGGCAACAATAGCACCTGTATAAGTGTTCGATGAAGAAATGGAAGTGTTTGTAAAACAGTGGAAAGTGAAAGAAAGAAAGAAAGAAAGAAAGAAAGAACCCCACCTCCCCCCCCCCAAAAAAAAAAACACACACCCACAAAAAAACTCAACTTTTTTCCTAACCTTTCATAACATTTTTAATGGGCAAGTTTGTTGAAACAGAAAAACTACATGATATTTTTTGTAGTATGACTTTGTTCATGCGTGCGTGCATGCGTGCGTGTGTGTGTGTTGTGTTTGTGTGTGTGTTGTGTGTGTGTGTGCATGTGTGTGTTGTGTGTGTGTGTGTGTGTGTGTGTGTGTGTGTGATGTGTGTGTGGTGTGTGTGTGTGTGTGTGTGTGTGTGTGTGTGAGTGTGTGTGTGTGTGTGTGTGTTGAGTGTGTGTGTGTGTGTGTTGTGTGTGTGAGGTGCAGTGGTGTTGTGTGGGTGTGTATGTGTGTGTTGAGTGTGCATGTGTGTGTAGTTTGTGTGTGCGTTTGAGCGTGCATGTGTGTGTGTGTGTGGTGTGTGTGTGTGTGTGTGTGTGTGTTGTGTGTGTGTGTGAGCTGTAGCGTGAATGTGGTGCCAGCGCTGCGCGTGTGTGTGTGTGTTTCACAATGGTTAGCAAATAATAGTGCTGCGAATGTGGGTGAGAGATGCTTAGTTCTATAATTATTGTAATGCATAAATTAAACGTGTTACATGTTTGAACATGATAGATATAGATCTAGTCAATGCCTGAATGATTTCGTTTAGTCATTTCATCAGATTATTGTCATCATCATTAAAAAAAAAAATCATAGTATTATTGGTCTAACATTTATCATTATCATTATTATCATCAACATCATCATCATCATTACCATCACCGCCATCAATGTCATTTCGACTTTCTATTGAGTTTGATATTTTTTGGTTTGGTTGGCTGATTTTTGTTGTTTTTTTCTTGATAGATGTCTTGACCAACAAAATACACACACACACACACAAAATATTTTTGTTTGTGATTTGGCAAACTGTCTACTTTTATCACTTTTTTTCAAACCATTATTTTATTTCAAGGATTTCTACTGTTTAACTTACTTAACCTGTAACAGTCTTCATTTTAAAAAGTTGATATGTATGTTCTTTTAAGAATTATGTTTTTAGGTATTATATTCATTTTAGGTATGACACTATGGAAAGGTAAAGATGTCCCATAACCTATGTGGTCGTAGAGGAGTGAGGCATCAGAGACCTCAACTTCTCCAGGGGCCAGCGTATTGAGGGCGGCGCCCATCTCCTCTCCCTCACTGCTTTACCTTCCCTGACCCTAAAGAAGGCAGGCACCGATTTACAGCTGGGTGAACTTAGGGAACTGAAGCCAAGGCGCGCAAACGGTCACCCATCCAAGTAGTAACCAGGGTCGATGCTGCTTAACTTTAGCTTGGGGAAAGCGAATGAGTGCTCTGACCACTGAGATATCCTGTTTCCTATGACACTATATTATCTCATACATAACACTAACCTTCATGGGATGATTAAAGTGTTTTTGACTTGACTTGACTTGACTTGACAAACCCATGATGTTAGTCAAAAGAACAATCACAAAACTTCAATATCTTGTATAATTTTTACTGAAAACTGATTTTAATCTACTGTTGCTTGTTTCAGACCAGCTGCAGAAGCTTCTCAAGCGATGACTGCAGATCCAGTGAAGACTACAGATTCTGAGGCACACCAGGAGAAATAAACACAACCCCCTCATGTCCTCTGGCCAGCGCTAACCACAAGACCAAAAAAGAACCCCATCAAGATACAGTGTTGGTAGAACCTTTTCAAAGTCCTAAACATTCTGGATGTCCTCAACACAAATCCAGTAAAGACTACAGATACTGAAGCAGGCCAGAAGAAATAGAAACAACGTCCTGGTGTTTGTATGACACTAACCACAAACCCTCTTATGTGTGTTACAAAGACACAGCTAAGGTAGACAAATCTTCTAAAGCTCTTCAAAAATTTTTAAAGGTCCTTAACGTCTATGGCGTCCTCAACATAAATCCAGCGAAGAGTACAGATACTGCAGCACACCAGGAGAAATAAACACGATGTCCTGGTGATGTTTGATTAAGACTAACCAACAAAAATCTTCTTGCGTGCACAGAAAGTCTTTATTAAAGCGCAGTGAAGGGAGACAGTGCTTTTCAACACTTTTCATCTTTTCATTATTCTATATGTTCTCAGCCTATATCCTCAACACCCTTACACTCTGTAAAATCCTTATATTCTCAATATTCTAAGCATCATCAGAGCTGTTAATTTCCTCAACAATATCTGACATCATCCATGTCCTCAATGTTCCAAATATCCTCAACATCGTGAGTGTAGTCTACTTCCTCAAAATTGTCTCTACATCATCTTTGTCCTCAATGTTCTAGCTGTCCTTAACATCCTGAGCACCCCCTGCATCCTTACCATTCTGCATGTCTTCGGAATGACAAGGGAAGGCACAGGCATCAGTAAAGGGTCCGCACTTGTGGTATGAAAGCCTGTTTACACAAGAATTATAAGCAGCAGCATTCCTCTGTGTGAACACATGGACTTTTTTCAGTTGAACTACAACACAACAGTCATTGGTAGGAAAGGGGGAAAAAAACCCAATCACATCTGTTCCAAATTTCCCAAGGCTTGGTATTGCTTGTGATTTTCTTGTATTTCTGCTAGTGAAATCATTCGTAGACTATCACTAAAGTCAGAAGAGCTAGGGAAAAAACAGTTACACACAGCAAAAAATCTTACCATTAGTAAACCTTGGAGCTCTAGCTGAGAAATTAAAAACAAATTGTAGAACAAATCTACTAATGAACTGCTAACTAACAGACTAATTAACAAAAAATCTGATTAATTCATTAACCAAGTTACACAACACAGCACCATGCGGATCAGAGCACATACCCTCATCTTCCTCGCCTTGTCACCCATCTTGCTGATAACTCTCTACGTCTTGCTCATGCAGCAACCCTCACCTCCTCATCATCCTCATGAACCGGCGAAACACTCCCTCGTTCTCCAGAATCACCTTCCACGGCAGTTCAGCCACGAACCGCCTCCCTTAATCCTGGACAACACCAGCGCGGTCCTGGAAATGGCCAGAACTATGCACAGAGAGAACGGGCTGGTCCTCTTCACCATGATCAACGATGCCTTCCTGGACTTTGCAGCCAGTTGGTGCTGTAACACTGCCCGCTTCAGCATTCTCCAACGTGTACTGTTCGTCACCACGGATTTCCAAACCGCCCAGCACCTCAAGTCTCTGTGGGGACAGGTTAAAGTTGCTGTCATAGACAGTCCAGATTTCCGGGGTCCTCAGGAGTATAGCAGAGCCGGGTAT
>CM054157.1:47758801-47766301 GCA_028751875.1 Rapana venosa | reverse complement strand
TCTCCATCTATCTCTCTCTCTCTCTCCCCCTCTCTCTCCCCCTCTCTCTTTTCTTTTCCCACTCTCTCTTTCCTCCCCTTCCCTTTTAAACACATTTTTTGAAAGGGGTGTGTTTAAAAAATTTCGATAACGACGGAAACTAATTTTAATAAAATTTATTTTTTTAAAAAAGGCCACATGACTGCGACTATTACTGGGGAAAAATCCTGGTTGTGTCGGGTTTTGCCCTTGTTTTGGTTTTTTAAAATCCCACCCATTTTCCCCTTTGTTCATTTTTTTGTTTCTTTTTTTTCTTTTTTTCTTTCTTTTTTTTCTTTGTTTTTATGTGGGGTTTTTGGTTTCCCTCGTTTCATTCTTTCTTTTTTAAATTTTTTTCTCTCTTTTTTTCCTTTTTTTTTCTTTCTTTCTATTTTTTTTTCTTTTTTTTCCTCGTTTTTTTATCCCCTTTCTTTTCCCCTTCTTTTTTTTTCTTCCTTCCTTCCTTTTTTCCCTTTCTTTTTTCCCTTTCCCTGCCGTCCTCCCTTTCCCTTTCCCCTTCTATTCTTTTCTTTCTTTTTTCCTACCTTTTTCCTTTCCCTTTTTTTTTCTTCCTTTCTTTTTTCCTTTCCCTTTCCCTTCTTTACCACCTCCCCCCCCCCCCCCCCCCTCCTCTCTCTCTCCCCTTTTTTTCTCTGTCTTCGTCTCTCCTTTCTCTGTCTGCCCTGTCTCTCCCCGGGCCTCTGTCCTCTGTTCCCCTCTCTAACAAATCCACCCTCTGTCCCCTCCCTCTCCCCCAACCCCCAAACCCCCCCCAAACCCCACTACCACTCGAACAAAAGCATAAATCGTCTTTCAAAAAAGCCCTTAAATCTTTTTTCTGTTAGCAAACCCCTTGCCTGTCTGCCCGTCTGTCTCCTCCCTGCCTCCCGCCTGCCTGCCTGCCTCCCTGCCTGCCCCCCTTTTCCCCTGCCTGCCTCCCTGTCTGTTTTCCTGTCTGCCTGCCTCCCCTTTCTGTCCCCCCTGCTGCCTGCCTGCCTTCTCTCGCTGTCTGTCTGTCTATTTTGCCTGCCTGCTTCCCTTTCCCCTGCCTGCCGCCTGCCTGCCCTCCCGCCTGCCCCTTGCTGTTTTGCCTGTCCCTGCCGCCTGCCTGCCTTCCTGTTTTCTTTTTTTTTCTTTATTTTATTCTTTTATTTCGGGGTTAAAGGGGAAAAAGTACTAAAGCTTTTTTTTTTTCCATCCGGCCCCCGTTGTATCGGGTTTTCCCCACCCCGGTTCCCCCCGGGCACACAATGGCCTCCCTTTTCTGAAAAGCGGGAAGGGTTTTAGCGTGTGCGCAAGAATTTTGCTGCGTTCGCAAAAACCCCGGGAAACCTGGGTTTTTAGTCTCACCCCCCAAAAACTTTTTCGGAGAGTGGGGCGGCACTGGGGTTAAAAACCCCGAAAGGAAAAAAACCTCTTTTTAACGAGAATCGAACCCGGGTCAGCAGATCACAAAAACCCTCACTCTAAAACCCCTAGGGTTCCTCCCCTCTCCCCCAACCTGCCCGCCTGCCTGAATTTTCCCTTTTGTCGCCTCCCTTTCCTGCTGTCTGCGTGCCTGATTTTCCCCTCTTTCGTGCCTGATTTCCCCGTCTGGCCGATTTTCCCGTCTGCCGCCTGCCTGGGTTTCCTTCTGTCTGATTCCTGTCTGCCTCCTGCCTGATTTCCTGTCTGCGTGCCTGATTTCCGTCTGTCTGGGGTTTTCCCGTCTGCCTGCCCCCCTTTATTTCCTGTCTGCCCTGCCCTGATTTCCTGCGGGCGTCTGATTTCCTGTCTGTCCCGAAATTTTCCCGTCTGTTTTGATTTCCTGTCCCGTCTGATTTTTCCCGTCCCGTTGATTTCCTGTTTTTCCCAATTTTTTTTCTGTTTTCCTGCCCCGATTTCCCCCTTTTGTCTGCCTGCCTGATTTCCCGTCTGTCTGCCTGCCTATTTCCTGTCTGCCTCCTGCCTGATTTCCCCGTCTTTCTTTCCTGCCGATTTTCCCGCGTCCCGCCTCCTGATTTTCCCGTCTGTCTGCCTGATTTCCTGTCTGTCTGCCTGCCTGAATTTTCCGTCCCGTCTGCCTGCCTGATTTTCCCGTCTGTCCCGCCGCCCGAAATTTTCCCGTCTGTCTGCCCCCTGATTTCCTGTCTGTCTGCCTTTCCCCGATTTCCCGTCTGTCCCGCCCGCCCGTTTTCCCGCTGTCTGCCCCCGCCTGATTTTCCCGTCCCTTCCCCGCCTGCCTGATTTCCTGTCGTCTGCCCGCCTGATTTCCCGCTGTCGCCTTTCCTTTTTTCCCGGCTGTCTCCTGCCTGATTTCCTGCTGTCTGCCCGCCGAATTTTCCCGTCTGTTTTGCCGCCTGATTTCCTGTCTGTCTGCCTGCCTGAAATTTTTCCCGTCCCGTCTGCCTGCCTGATTTCCTGCTGCTGCCTGCCGATTTTCCGTCCCGTCTGCCGCCTGATTTCCGTCCTTTTTGCCGGGCCCGAATTTTCCCGTCGTCTGCCTGCCTGATTTCCCCGTCTGTTTTGGGCCCGCCTGATTTCCTGTCCCGTCTGCCTGCCTGATTTTCTGCCAAAAAACGTGACGGTGTGGCTACTTTGGGCTTCTTGGGAGCGGGTTTGTTGGATGTCTGTTTTATCTTTATTTTGTGTGTGTGTTGGGGTGTGTTTTTGTGTGTGTGTGTGTGTTGGGGTGTTGTGTGTGTGTGTGTGTGTTTTGGTGTGTGTGTGTCAAATTTTGAGTGTGTGTGGGGTGTGGGTGTGTTTTGTGTGTGATGTATGAGTGTGTGTGTGTGAGTGTGTTTTGTGTGGGTGTGTGTGTGTGTGTGTGTGTGTGTGTGTGTGGTTGTGGGGGTGGTGTTTTGTTGTGTGTGTTGTGTGGGGGTGTGTTTTTGTTGTTGTGTGTGGGGTATTGTGTTTGGGGTGTAAAGGTGTTGTGTGGTTGGGGTGTTTTGGGGTGTTTGGGGGGGGGGGTTGGGGGGTGTTTGTTGTGTATTGTAATTTGTGTGGTGTGTGGTGTTTTTGTGTGTTGTTTTTGTATTTTGTTATTGTTTGGGGTTTTTTGTATGAAGGGGTTGTGGTTTAATGTGTGTGTGTTTTAAAAGTTGTGGTGTGTTGTTGTGTAAGTGGTGTGTGGGTTTTTTAAAATTTAATTCAAAAAAAAATTGTTGCCATTTAAGTCAAAGTGACTTTTTTTGACACAAATTTTAACATATGTCTGTCTTTTTTTGGTGTGGTGTGTGTGTGTGTGTTTTGTTGGGGGGGGTGTGTTGTGTGGGGTGTGTGTGGGGTGTGGTTGTGTGTGTGTGTGTGTGTGGTTGTTTTTGTTTGTGTGTGTTTTTGTTGTGTTGTGTGTATGTGTTTTGGGGGTGGGGTTGTGTATGTGTGTTTGTGTTTATGGGGTTTTTGTGTGGGATGTGTTATGTTTTGTTGTTTGTTTATGTGTATGGTGTTTTGTGTATTGTTGTGGTATGGGTTTTTGGGGGTTTTGGGTGTTGTGGGATGTGTGTTTTTTGGGGGTGTCATTGTTTTTGTGTGTGTATGGTGTGTATGTGTTGGTTTATTGTTTGTGTGGGATGTGTTTGTGGATTGTTGGGGTTTGGGGGTTTTTTTGGGATTGTTGGGGTGTGTAAAGGGTTTTTGATGGTTGTGTGTATGTGTTGTGGGGGTGGGGGGGTGTTGTGGGTATGTTGTTTTGTGTGTTTTTGTTGTGTTGTGTTGTGTTATGTGTTGGGGGTTGTGGTGTTGTGATGTGTGTTTTTGGGTGTGTTGTGGTGTTTTGTGGGGTTTTGGGTGTAGGGTTTTGTGTGTTTTTTGTTGTGGGGTGTTGTTATGGTGTTTGTGTGTTGTGTGGTGTGTGTTGTGTGTTGTGTAGGTTTGGGGTGTTGGGTGTTGGGGTTATGTGTGTTTTGTGGTTGTATGTGTTGTGTGTATGTGTTGTGGGTGTTGTGTTGTGTGTTTGTTGTGTGATGTGTTGTGTGATGTGTTGTGTGTATGTGTTGTGGTGTGTAGGTGTTGTGGGTGGTTTGTGTGTTTTTGTTGTGGGTGTATTTTTGTGTGTGTGTGTTGTGTGTATGGTTTTGGTTTTATGTTGTAATGTGTTGTGTGTATGTTTTTGGTTGTGGTATGTGTTGTGGGTGGGTGTTGTGTGTATTGTGGTGTATGTGTTTTGTGTTTTTGGTGTGATGTGTGGTGTTATGGGGTGTTTGTTTTTTTTTGGTGTATGTGTTGGGGGTGTGTGTTGTGTGTATGTTTGTGTAGGGTTTGTTTTTGGGTGTGTGGTGTTGTTATGTGGGGTTGTGTGTGTGTATGTGTTTGTGTGTGTAGTGTTGTGGTGTTGTTTGTGTTATGTGTTGTGTGGTATAGTTGTTTTTGTAATGGTGTGTGTTAGTGTTTTTGGTGTATGTGTTGGTGTGTAGTGTTTGTGTGTGTTGTGTGTATGTGTTGTGTATGTTGGTGGGGTGTTTTTGGTTTTGGATGTGTTTGTGTGTATTGGGGGGGAAATTGGTTGTGTGGTTGTTTGGGTATGTGTTGGGTGTGGATGTTGTGTGTGTAATTTTGGGGGTGGGTTAGTGTTTGTGGTGTTTGTGTGGGTATCGTTATAATGTGAAATTGGTTGGTGGTAGGTGGGTGGGTATGTGTGTTGTTTTGTGTGTTGTGTGGGTGGGTGGTGTGGGTGTGTTGGGTGGTGTGTGTGTGGTGTGTGTGTGTGTGGGTGTGTGTGTGTGTGTGTGTGTGGTGCGGAGTGAGGCGGCGGGTTTACCTGGGAAATAGTAAGTTGTTGGAGTTTGGGTTTTGTGTGTGGGGGTGGTGTGTGCGTGCGTGCGTGCGTGTGAGTGTGTATGTGTGCTGTGTGTGTGTGAGTGTGTGTGTTGCGTGTGTGTTTGTTGTGTATGATGTAAGAGAGAGAGAGAGAGAAAGAGAGGAGAGAGAGAGAGAGAAAGAGAGAGAGAAAAGAGAGAGAGAGAGTGGCTATGGGTTTTTTTTAGGTGCTGGTTAGAGGATTTGGAGTAAGTGTAAGTGATTTTTGTTTGCTTTCTTCTTGAATCCTCCCTCCTCTCTCTCTCTCTCCTCTCTCTCTCCTCACTCTCCTCTCTCTCTCCTCTCTCTCTCTCTCTCTCTCTCTCTCATCTAACATCTCCTCTCTCTCTCTCTCTCACTCTCCCTCCTCCTCTCTCTTTCTCCTCTCTCTCTCTCCCTCCCTTTAGCTCTCTCTCTGTCTGTCTCTGTCTCTCTCCCTTCTTTCCTCTCTGTCGCCTCTGTCTGTCGGCCTGTCTGTCTGTCTGTCTCTATCCCTCTTTCTCCTCTCTGTGTCTGTCTCTCTCTCCCTTCCTCTTTCTCTCTCTCCCCTCCTCTTCTCTCTCTCTGTCTGTCTCTTTCTGTCTGTCTGTCTGTCTGTCTCCCTCCTCTCGTCTCTATCTCTCTACCTTCATCCCTCCCTCTCTCTCTCTGTCTTTCTGTCTGTCTCTACTCTCTCTCTCTCTCTCCTCTCTCTCTCTCTCTCTCCTCCCCTCCTCTCTCCCTCTCTCTCTCTCTCTCTCTCTCCCTCCTCTTTCTCTCCCCTCCTCTTTCTATCTCTCTCTCTCTCTCTCCCCCTCCCTCCCCCTCCCTCTCTCTCTAGCTACACCTCATTCCATTCTTTTCTTTTACTTCTTTTTTTTTGTTTGTTGAAATTACCGACCAAAGAAAAGAAGGAAAAAACCCCTCACGGGAGAAAGACAAGCAAGTAAGCTTATTTTTTTCTTTATTTTTTGTGTGCATGTTTAAGATGTTTTTCTTTTTCGTGTTTTTGTTTTTGTTTTTTTTTTGGTTTTGTTTTTTGCTGTGGCTATCCTCACTCTTGCTGATTCCTTTTCTTTTACCTGCTTCATGGTTTTAACCAAACTCTGTCTTTCATTCTGTGTGTCTGTCTTGTCTTGTCTTGTCTTGTCTTGTCTTGTCTGTCTTTCAGTCAGTCTGTCAGTCTGTCTGGCTGTCTTTCAGTCTGTCTGTCTGTCTGGCTGGCTGTCTTTCAGTCTGTCAGTCTGTCTGTCTTTCAGTCGGTCAGTCTGTCTGGCTGGCTGGCTGGCTGTCTTTCAGTCAGTCTGTCTGTCTGTCTTTAAGTCTGCCAGTCTGTCTCTCTGTCTTTCAGACTGTCAGTCTGTCTGTCTGTCTTTCAGTCGGTCAGTCTGTCAGTCTGTCTGTCTTTAAGTCTGTCTGTCTGTCTGTCTCTTCCTCTCGCCTTCTCTTTTTACTCTGTAGTTGTTTCTTTATTCTGGTTAGCACATCCTCTATTTATTTCATTTCATTTATTCTTTTATTTCGAGGGTAATGGAATAAGCGCTCGTGTGCTGCTTTTTTTCTTTCTTCATCCAGTCCCCGTGTGTAGGCACTTTTGTCATTTTTTTGTGTCATGTAGACACACAATGGCCTACTCTTCCGACAAGCGGAACGGGTTTTTCAACCTGTTTTGCGCAAGATGTTCAACTTCAATGATGCACGCTATACTTCAGCGATCTGAGGAAGATTGTGTGGCTGACGGAGATAACCCTGCAAACCAAGCTGTACGGCCCACGAGAGGAGCTGGAAAGGATTTGCCATTATTTCTCCCAAACACATCTGACGGTGTAAAATGGGAACGAGAGAAGAAGGAGAATCTTTCTTCATTAATTTTCAGTTTTCTGTCAGTCTGTCTGGCTGACTCTCTCTCTCTCTCTTTCTCTCCTCTCTCTCTCTGTCCTCCCCTCTCTTTCTCTCTCTTCATTCTCTCTTCCCCTCTACTCTCTCTCTCTCTCTCCTCTCTCTCTCTCTCATCTCTCCTCTCTCTCTCTCTCTCTCTCTCCCTCTCCCACTGTCCTTCCCTCTCCCTCCCTCCTCCCTCTCTTTCTCCCTCCCTCCCTCTCTTTCTCTCCATCCCTCCGCTCTCCTCTCTCCCCCTCTCTCTCCCTCCTCCTCCCTCCTCCCTTCTCCCCTCCCTCCCTCCCACTCTCCCTCTCTGTCCATCCCTCCCTCCCTCTCTCCCTCTCTCTCCCTCTCTCCCTCCCTCTCTCTCTCTGTCTCCCTCCTTCCATCCCTCCCTCTCATCCCTCCCTCCCCCTCTCTCTCCCTCCCTCTCTCTTTCTCGTATGACAATTACAAAAAACAAACCAGCGTTCTTTTGGGTCATTTCTAAGGAACTCTCTACCAGTCTCTGTCCAAACAGCTGTGACACTGTCCTCCATTCATTTCGTTTCATACCACTTTTAAGTCAACGCAGATTTCTCTGCGTGAAATTCGGCTGCTCCCCCCCGGGAAGAGCGCTTCTCGCCACAAAGCAGCGCCCACCCATTCCCCATCACAGACACTTTCCCCCTTCTCTCTCTCTCTCCACACACACACTCACGCACCCACCACACTCACACCCCACACACACACACACAAAAACCCTGCACGCCGCGCGCGAGAACACACACATACCAGAGAACGCAAGCACGCATGCACGCACACCCCACCACACCACACCACACACACTACCACACGCCAAAC
>CM054157.1:47748801-47751301 GCA_028751875.1 Rapana venosa | reverse complement strand
TGGCCTTTTTGTGAATAAACCGTTCGAGTTCGAGTTCGAGTTTTCTCTCTCTCCTCTCTCTCTCTCTCTCTCTCACTCTCTCTCTCTCTCTCTCTCTCTCTCTCTTCTCTCTCTCTCTCTCTCTCTCTCTCTCTCTCTCTCTCTCTCTCCTCTCTCTCTCTCTCTCCCGCTCGCTCTCTCGCTCTCTCTCTATCTATCTCTCTATCTCCCCCCCCCTCTCTCCCCCCCCCCTCTCTCTCTCCTCTCTCTCCCCATCGCTCTCTCTCCTCTCTCTCTCCCGCCTCTCTCTCTCTCTCCTCTCTCTCTCTCATCTCTCTCTCTCTCTCTCTCTCGCTCTCCCCCCCCCTCTCTCTCTCTCTCTGTGGCATTAGCAAAACAAAGCAGTAGATCGTCTTTCACAGAGCTTTCCCTCAGCTCTGCTTTCTGTTAATAATCCTTGCTCAGTGCCTGCCCGCCTGTCTGCCTGCGAGCCTGCCTGCGAGCCTGCCTATCAGCCTGCCTGGTTACCTGTCTGCGAGCCTGCGAGCCTGCCTGCCTGCCTGCCAAAGTCTGTGAGTGTGTGTGGCTGGCTAGTCTTCTTGGTCAAGGTTTTGGTTTTGGTTCTCTGTCTCATCTTCAAGTGTCAGTGTATGTGTCTGTGTATTGTGTGTGTGAGAGAGAGAGAGAAAGGTGGCAGGCAAAAGTGAGCTGGTTGTTGGGTTGGGTTTTTGGGTGTGGTTTTTTTTTTACTTGGGGGAGGAAAACGAGTGAAGGTGTTCGTTGTTGGATTTTGTTGTTGTTGTGTGGATTTGTGTGTGTTGTGGTGGGTTTTTTTGGTGTGTGCTGGTGGTGGTTTGGTGAAATTTTTTGGAGTAAGTGATTATTGGTTTGTTTGGTTTTTTTAACTGTTTATTTGTTGTCTCTGTTTGTTTGATGTTTGTGTGTGTGTCTGTGTGTCTGTCGGTCTGTCTGTCTGTTTCTCTCTCTTTGAAATCTGAAAACTGAACTTTCTCCTCTCTCTCTCTCTCTCTCTCTCTCTCTCTCTCTCTCTCTCTCTCTCTCTCTCTCTCTCTCTTCTCTCTCTCTCTCTCTCTCTCTTTCTCGGTCTCTTTCTCTGCCCCTGTCTTGTCTCTGTCTCTCTGTCTCTGTCTATGTCTGTCTGTCTGTCTCTGTCTCTCTCTGCTATCTCCCTGGCTGACTGTCTGTCTCTCTCTCTATATCTTTCCATTTCCTCTGTCTCTTTCTGTCTAGATATCTGTCTATGTGTCTTTCTCTAACTTTCTGTTGTTCTCTTCTGTTAAACTTAACAAAACTTAAGCTGTTCTTCTGAATCACTTGCACGAAAATTCTCTTTCAGTAAATGTCAAAAACAGTTTCAAAACCTTCTTTTTTTCTCTCTTTTATTTTTCCTGTGCAGTTCATAACAGAAGAATTGGTTGCTCTGAAAATACCTTTAGGGAATTTTTCTCTCAGTAAATGCCAATGTTATTCCAGTTCACAGACAGTTTTGCCGTTACTAAATATCTGTTGAATGTTCGCGTATTTGGCATAAAACTGGGGATGTGTCTGATGATAGTTTAGATATGATTATATCCCAGTTTTACATGTTGACATAGTTGCATAACTTGGGGTTGTATCAATGTGTGTGTGTGTGGGTTGTGTGTTGTGTGTGTATGTGTGTTGTGTGTGTGTGTTGTGTGTGTTGTGTGTGTGTTTGTGTAGTAGTAGTAGTATAGTAGTAGTAGTATAGTAGTAGTAGTATAGTAGTAGTAGTAGTAGTAGTAGTAGTAGTAGTAGTAGTAGTAGTAGTAGTAGTAAAAGAAGAAGAAGAAGAAGAAGAAGTAGTAGTAACAGCAGCAGCAGCAGCAGCAGCAGCAGCAGTAGGAGTAGTAGTGTAGTAGTAGTAGTAGTAGTAGTAGTAGTAGTAGTAGTAGTAGTAGTAGTAGTAGTAGTAGTAGTAGTCGTCTTCAATTCTACGTCCTTCTTCATAATGTGACATCAGTGTGTGTGTGTGTGTGTGTGTGTGTGTGTGTGTGTGTGTGTGTGTGTGTGTGTGTGTGTGTGTTTGTGTCTGTGTCTGTGTGTCTGTGTGTTGCCATATATCTGTGCACACGTGGGCACATTAAGATGCTAATATTACTCTCTTTGAAATAAAATGACCTCCCTTGCATCCTTTCAATATGATCCCATAACAGAAGGCAGAAAGATTCACTTGGTGTTTATATTTTCTCCTATTAATTTTTTTTTTAAGCATCATATCTTTTAAGCATATTTTCTTTCTGTTTTTAACATCGCCTTTCGATGGCAGCTTTAAAAGGTCATGCACGTCATGGGAATATCAACTATTCTTGTGAATGTGACTGACACTTCTAAATCCTGAAAAGTGTCACGCTGAAAGGTACCACAGCAGGTAAAAGTTTGTTTCACTGCTGGGTTCTCTGAGGAAGAATAATCTTCAAGTTGAAACTTGAGTCAGGTCAGGCCAAAGGCACGGTTCTTACTCAAAATTGTTTAAAATGCT
>CM054157.1:47736301-47738801 GCA_028751875.1 Rapana venosa | reverse complement strand
AGAAACAAAGAGAAAAATGGAAAGAAAGAAATACCCCCCCCCAAAACAAAAACAAAAACAACAACACCACAACAACCCAAAACACAACAACAACAACAACAAACAACAAAAAACACAACCAACCAACTAAACAAAAATCCACCAAAAACCAAAACTAAAAACAAAAACCAACAATAAAACTGAATTTTTAAAAAAAAGGAAAAAAAGGAAAAATGAAAGAAATGAAAAAACCTGCAAAGAAAAAAAACAAGAAATAACCAGAAAAGAAGAATAACATAGTAATCGACCAATCATTAAAGAAAACAACACAACAACAATGACCATAACAAAACCAGAAGAAAAAACACATATGCTACACATGTTTCGTAACAATATATTTGTTGCTTTGGCTAAACAATTCTTTTTAAAAGTTTCTTTGTTTATTTGATTTTGTTCACTTATCTTTTAGTTCTTTGTTTTCATGCAAACTGTGACAAAATTAACTGGTATGTCAGTGATGTATGCTATTCATTCCAACAGAAATTTGTGTGTGCATGGTCTAGAAATTTTGGTTACGTTTGTTTAAAAAGGGAAAGGTAAAGGTGTCCCATAACCTATGTGGTCTAGGGGAGCGAGGCATCAGAGACCTCAGCTTCTCTAGGGGCCAGCATATTGAGGGCGGCGCCCATCTCCTCTCTCCCTCGCTGCTTTACTTTCCCTAACCCTAAAGAGGGCAGGTACCCATTTACAGCTGGGTGAACTGGGGGAACTGTACTGAAGCCAAGGCGCGGCAAACGGTCACCCATCCAACTGGTAACCACGTTCGATGCTGCTTAACCTTAGCTGAGGGAAAGCGAGTGCTCTGACCACTGAGTTATCCCGTTAGTTTAGCTCGCAATATTTTCGGGTTTTTTTAAAGAAATTTTATTTTAACTTCCTCATTTGTTGCTGTTATTACTTTTTAAGAGTCAAACGATGAGACAGAAGAACAAATCAAAGCATTCTTGATGAATTCTCAGCGCAAAGACAAATGTTGACTGAAAATGATAAGCGCAGGCTTTTGATCATGGAAACAGAAACACGCAGACAAACCTGAATAAAGATAGTTCTCCATGGTAAAAGTTGAAGACAGAAGGAAAAGAGGCAGACCAGCAACATCCTACATTGCCTGACAACATCACTGAGGTCAGTGGTCTGGGAGGAGGGCTACAGGAGATGGTAGAACTCAGCAGAGACAGAGACAGATGGCGTTTCGCTTTTCGTTAAGAGTAGGCCATAATTTGCCTATGAGAACAGATGACGAAATTTATTTTTAAAAAACTGCATGCTCGCAGGCACTGGATGTAAAAAAAAATCCACTTGAACGCTTATGCTTTATTCTCGAAATAAAACAATAAAAGTGAATAGATAAAAAGTGCACTTTATTTTTTGAAAGAAAAAGAGTGTTTTATGTGGGGAAACTGATATCAATTTTCAGCTGTTAATCTATTTTCTAATTTCTAGAGAATTGCTGTACTGAGATCTAAATGACTTGGTTTTTTGTTGTGTTTTTTTTAAATCCTATCTATCTTAAGGGGACGGGATAGCTCAGTGGTCGGAGCACTCGCTTTCCCCTAGCTTAGGTTAAGCAGTGTCGAGCGTGGTTACCACTTGGATGGGTGACCGTTTGCGCGCCTTGGCTTCAGTACAGTTCCCCCAGTTCCCCCAGCTGTAAATGGGTACCTGTCCTCTTTAGGGTTAGGGAAGGTAAAGCAGCGAGGGAGAGGAGATGGGCGCCACCGCCCTCAATATGCTGGCCCTAGAGAAGTGAGGTCTCTGATGTCTCGCTCCCCTACGACCTTATAGGTTATGAGACACCTTTACCTTCACTATCTTAGTTTAGGTTTTGTTGTTGTTGTGTGAGTGAGTGAATGAGTGAGTGAGTGAATGGTGTGTGTGTGTGTGAGTGAGTGAGTGAATTTTGTGTGTGTGTGTGTGTGTGTGTGTGTGTGTGTGTGTGTGGGGTTGTGTGTGTGTGTGTGTGTGTGTGTGTGTGTGTGTGTGTGTGTGTGTGTTGCGCGCGCGCGCGCTTGTGGTGTTTCTTCTCTTATTTTCTTTTCCATTATTCGATATTTGCTTGTTTTTTTTATCTGTTGTCTCTCTGTATGTCTGTTTTTGTGTGTGTTCGTTTTGCTTTTCTTGGTTGGTTTGTTTTGTGTGTTTCTCTTTGCGTGTGTACGCGTGTGTGGGGTGTGAGTCTGTCTGTGTGTGTGTTGGGGCGGGGGGGGGGGGGGGGGGGGGTAGATGCGAAGAAGTAAAACGACTTGTGGCTCTTTGTGTACTCTTCCTTACGCTTTTTAAAAAAATATTTTTCTAGGGAAATTTCTCCTTTCTATCTTTTCTTCTTTATTCACTGCTCTGTGTATTATCGTTCGTTTCTGTCTTTAAAAAAATTCTTTCTTTCTTTCTTCTTTCTTTTTTCTTTATTTTCCTTCTTCTTTCTTCTTTCTTTTGTTTTATTGTTTGATTTCAGTTTGTGCAT
>CM054157.1:47711301-47713801 GCA_028751875.1 Rapana venosa | reverse complement strand
CCACCACTACCATCACAATAAACACCAACCACCACTACCATCACCACCACAATAAAACCACTACCACCACCACCACAATAAACAACACCACCATCACCACCACAATAAAAATCACCACCACTACCATCACCACCACAATAAACACAACTACCATCACCACCACAATAAACACCACCACCACCACCACAATAAACACCACCACCACTACCATCACCACCACAATACACCACCACCACCACCACAACCACTTCACCACCACATATAAACACCACAATAACACCACCATACCATCACCACCACAATAAACACCACCACCACTACCATCACCACCACAATAAACACCACCACCACATACCATCACCACCACAATAAACACCACCACCACTACCATCACAATAAACAACACCACCACCCTCACAACCACCACCACCACTACCACCACCACCACAATAAACACCACCACCACTACCACCACCACCACAATAAACACCACCACCACCCTCACAACCACCACCACTACCATCACCACCACAATAAAACATTAACACCACCACAATAAACACAGCCACCACCCTCACAACCACCACCACTACCATCACCACCACAATAAACACCACCACCACCACAATAAACACCACATCACCACCACAATAAGCACCACCACCACTACTCACCACCACAATAAGCACCACCACCACTACCATCACCACCACAATAAACACCACCACCACCACAATAAACACCACCATCACCACCACAATAAACACCACCACCACTACCATCACCACCACAATAAACAACAACACCACCACAATAAAAACCACCATCACTACCATCACTACCACAATAAACACCACCACCACAATAAACAACACCACCACTACCATCCCACCACAGTAAACACCACCACTACCATCACCACCACAATAAACACCACCACCACTACCACCACCACCACACACCACCACCACTACCATCACCACCACAATAAACAACACCACCACTACCATCACCACCACAATAAACACCACCACCACCCCAATAAACAACAACACCACCACCATCACCACCACAATAAACATCACCACTACCATCATCACCACAATAAACACCACCACCATCACCACCACCACCATCACTACCATCACCACCATAATAAACACCAGCACCACTACCATCACCACCACAATAAACACCACCATCACTACCATCACCATCACAATAAACACCACCACCATCACCACCACAATAAACAACACCACCATCACCACCACCACCATCACTACCATCACCACCATAATAAACACCAACATCACTACCATCACCACCACAATAAACACCACCACCATCACCACCACAATAAACACCACCACCACTACCATCACCACCACAATAAACACCACCACCACCACTACCATCGCCACCACAATAAATACCACTACCATCACCACCACAATAAACACCACCACCACTACCACCACCCTCACCATCACCACCCACTACCACCACCACCATCATCACCACCACCACCACCACTTTCACCACCACCACCATCACCATTACCACCACCACCATCACCACTACCACCAGCACCACCACAACCACCACCACCATCACCATCACCACAATCACCATAACCACCACCAAAACCACCACCACCACCAAACAACAACAACAACCAACAACACAACAACAACAACAACAACAACAACAACAACGAAAATGTTTTCACAAATAATTTTTTTTTGTTTCGCAGTAAGTGGAGAAACAGTCGATACCTCAGAACCCACTTCTTTCCATGTGGTAGACAGAATATTGATTCAGCTGCTGCTGCTGCTGCTGCTGCTGCTGCTGCTGCTGCTGCTGCTGCTGCTGCTGCTGCTGCTGCTGCTGCTGCTGTTTCTTCAATATCATGTGGGCACTAGTATAGATACTTTGGCTTCATTTGGGTTCTGCTTGTGTTTAGCGCTGGACTATTTATTGCGTGTGTGTCTGTGTCTGTGTGTGGGAGATTATTAGCAGCAGAAATAGCGGTGGTAGTCGAAGTGGTATTTTGGCTAAGAAAGTGCGTATACATTGCTATCTGTGTCTGCGAGTTGGTTTTGGTGTGTGTGTGTGTTGTGTGGTGTGTGTGTTTTTGTGTGTGTGTGTGTGTGTGTGTGTGTGTGTGTGTGTGTGTGTGTGTGTGTGTGTGTGTGTGTGTGTGGTGTGTGTGTTTTGTGTGTGTGGTGTGGTGTGTGGTGCGTGTGTGTTGTGTGTGTGTGGTGTGTGTTTGTGTGTGTGCTGTGTGGTGTGTGGTGCGTGTGTGTTGTGTGGTGTGTGTGTGTGTGTGCGTGTGTGTTGTGTGGTGTGTGTGTGTTTTGTGTGTGTGTGTGTGTGTGTGTGTGTGTGTGTGTGTGTGTGTGTGTGTGTGTGTGTGTGTGTGTGTGTGTGTGTGTGTGTGTGTGTGTGTGTGTGTGTGTGTGTGTGTTGTTGGTGTGTGTGTGTTGTGTTGTGTGTG
>CM054157.1:47701301-47706301 GCA_028751875.1 Rapana venosa | reverse complement strand
GTTTATTCTTTTTTTTTCTTTACTTTACTCTTTATTGCGAGGATAATGGAATAAGCATTCAGGAGCTTTTTTTTATCCAGTCCCCGTGTGTAAGCAGTTTTGTAAATTTTGTCATCCGTTCCTATCGGCACACAATGGCCTACTCTACCGAAAAGCGGAACGGGTTTTAACGTGTGCGCAAGCTGGTGTGTGTGTGTGTGTGTGTGTGTGTGTGTGTGTGTGTGTGTGTGTGTGTTGTGTGTGTGTGTGTGTGTGTGTGTGTGTGTGTGTGTGGTGTGCGTGTGTGCGTGTGTGAGTGTGTTGCGCGCGCGCGCGTGTGTGTGTATGTGTGAGTTTGCGGAGGAATGGGGGGTCAGAAAATGATATGAACACCAAAATAATTTTGTGTCGGCAAGTTTGGTTTTTTTGACAGCTAATTCGTCACAAGTATTGTAGGTATTTTTAAAAAGAATGTTTCGCAAAATGTGATCACTTGTTTAAAAAGTCAATTTTAACAGATAAAAGACCAAACCAAAAAAACAAAACAAAGCGAAGAGAATCAGCATAGAACAATAATGGTAAAGTATTAAACTTTAATTTCTTTTTTTTTATTTTTAGGTGTGACATTCTTTCAGCTGTGCAATTTAATTTTGGATGCAAAAAGAGCAGAGAAAGCAGAATAGTATGTGGCAATCTGGATTAAAAAGTTGTTGGGTTGATTTTTTAAAATTATCCTTCATCTGAAATAAGAGAATCTATGTAAACTATTTTTACAATAGCAAACAAGTTAAATTGATTTCTTGTATCTGTTTTGTGTGTGGGGGGGGGGGGGGTGCCACTTTTTTTAAAAATCAAATCTATCTATCTATCTAGGTCTGCTTGTCTGTCACCCATCGACCTATGTGCCTGAAAAAATGTTTTTTATTTTATTCTTTATATCGAGGATAATGGAATAAGCACTTATGTGCTTTATTTACATCCAGTCCCCGTGTGTATGCGGTTTTGTAAATTCTGGCATCTGTTCCCCACCGGCACACAATGGCCTACTCTTACGAAAAGCGGAAAAGGATTTAACGTGTGCGCAAGATCTGCGTGCATTCGCACACGGGGCCTCGGTTTATAGTCTCATCCGAAGGACTTTTTGGGGAGAGTGGAGTCTGCACTGATGTTAACTCCAGGGGAAGATATCCCCTATCGAACCCGGGTCGTCAGATTGCGAGCGCAATGTTCTAACCACTAGGCTATTCCGTCAACCTATAACCTACTTACCTACCTACCTAAATATAATACCTCCCTCTTCTCTTCCCTCCTTTTCCTTCGCCTTCCCTATCTACCTGCCTACCTACCTATCTTTGCACCGTTCCTTTTCGACCTATCTATCTATCTATCTATCTATCTTTGTACCGTTCCTCTTCTACCTACCTACCTACCTACCTACCTATCTATATCTATATATCTATCTATCTTTACATCATTCCTCTTCTTTCCCTCTTTTCTTTTTTTTTACAGGTGTGCATTGCCCAGATCTTACATAGAACCACAAAATATACATTCGTGATTTAAGAAAATGAATAAATAGCAAGAGAGAAAGAAAGAGAGAGAGACAATGACAATGACAATGACAATGACAAATTCTTTTATTTCGAGGATAATGAATAAGCACACATGTGCTTTTTTACATCCAGTCCCCGCCCGTTAGGGATACATCTTAATAATAATAACCCAATACTTATACAGTCTCGCAATAAAAACAAGGGGAAATAACCCTTTTCAAAACAGCTCCCCCCCAACAACCCTCCCCCCCCCCCCCCAAAGCAAGCAATTAAAAGAAAATCCTAAGAATACCCCACCCCTACCCCCACCCCCCAAAAAACCCTAACCAAAACAAACAAACAAACAAAAGAGAAGGAAAAAACCAAACCAACAAAAGATGATAAAAAAGAGAAAAACAGACAAACAACAACAACAAGAACAAGAGCTACAACAAAGCCAAGAAAAATAACACAACCAAACTTAATAAGTCATAAAGATAAACATCTACACATTGTCAAATGGTACACATACTTGTTACACATAATTATAAGATATTGAAATAGGGCACTCATTAAAACTTAAGTACAGAGGCAAGTCCAATAAAGTATTGAAAATATAAAAATATGAATTCTTCATCAGGATATACTATGACTATAAGCAGGACGATAAAAGGTGAGAGAGAGAGAGACAGAGACAGAGAGTGTGTGTGTGTGTATTTCAGAGATAATATCCAATATATAAATCCCAAAACAGTATGCGATCCCATCAACACTCATTTTAGATTATACTCGTTTCAAATTATATGTCATGATAATGAAATAAATTTAATACCATACATCCACACAATAAAAACAAGAAACAAACCAAGAAGAAATTTAAAACTATACAGTCGTTTAGGGAGAGAATATGGGTGGGTGGGTGAGTGAGTGAGTATGTGTGTGTGTGTGTGTGTGTGTGTGTGTGTGTGTGTGTGTGTGTGTGTGTTGTGTGTGTGTGTGTGTGTGTGTGTGTGTGTGTGTGTGTGTGTGTGTGTGTGTGTGTTTGAGCGTGTGTGTGTGTGTGTGTGTTTGAGTGTGTGTGTGGGGGGGTGGGGGTGGGGGGTGTTTCAGGGATAATACTAAATATGTAATACTCACATAGCACACGATCAATACAAACACTTTTTAAATATGTTCATGCAAATTGAATGTCATGGTAATAAAAAAAGTGCAATACCCATACACTCTCATAATAAAGAGGGGGAAAAAGCCAATAAAGTCATAAAAAGAACATCTACACATTGTAAGTAATAGAAACAAATTCTTTTTTTCCAGGATAATGAATAAGTATTCATGTTCTTTTTTACATCCCGTCCCCGCCCATTTAAAAATGCACTCAGTACTCATACTTTCAAGCAGAAGAAGCAAAGGGAAAAAAACTTTTTTAAAGGAAAAGAGAGAAGAAGAAAAAAACAAACAAACAACCCCAGACGAGCAAAAGACAAAACATACCCAGAAACCCCCCCCCCCCCCCAAAAAAAAAAACAAAAAAAAAAGCAAAAAAAAAACCAAAACAAAAAGAAAACAACAAACAAACAAAAAAAGAAAAAGAAAAGAAAAAAAAAAAAAAAAACCAACAACAACAACAAAAAGCAGACAAAAACACCCTTCCAAATAAACAAACAAAACACAAGAGAAAAAAAACATCAAACAAACAAATGAGAAAAAAATAATAACCAAAAAACAAACAAAAAATAAACAAAAAAAAAAACAACAATAAAAAAAACAGAAAAAAACAGCACCGTTCCCCCCTTCACACACACACACACACACACACACACACACATACATACACCAAAACAAAAAAACTAACAAGCGAAAAATCCAAACAAATTACCAACAAAGAACAAAGTAACAACTACAGCAATAACAACACAGAGAGGAGAGAGAGAGAGGAGAGAGAGAGAGAGAGAGAGAGAGAGAAGAGGGAGAGAGAGAGAGGAGAGAGAGAGAGAGCCAAACTTATAGATCATAAAATTGAACACCTTCATACTGTAGAATAGTACACATAGAGAGAGAGAGAGAGAGAGAGGTGAGAGAGAGAGAGAGAGAGAGAGAGAGAGAGAGAGAGAGAGAGAGAGAGAGAGAGAGAGAGAGAGAGAGCAGGAGAGAGAGAGAGAGAGAGAGAGAGAGAGAGAACTCAAAGATTTATTCACAAAAAGGCCATTGGCCCATACATGAAGGGGAGTTGCCAAACTGCTTAGTATTTTAGTGTGAAAAATAAGTGACACACACACACACACAAAAACAAAGTGTGTATACCCACAACTACCACAATAAAAATTCAGTTCCAAAAAGATGGCTTAAGAAACCAAGATATCTCTTATTCTAAAGGCTTTACACAAATATAAAGCAAGAATGCGCACAATCTCAGGGTGACTAGATGCCATGAGGAGAGAGAGAGAGAGAGAGAGAGAGAGAGAGGAGAGAGAGAGAGAGAGAGAGAGAGAGAGAGAGAGAGGAGAGAGAGATACAGACAGACAGACAGACAGACAGAGAGGGAGAGAGAGGGGGAGAGAGAGAGAGGGGGGGGGGAGGGAGGAGAGAGGAGGGAGAGAGGGGAGAGAATCCACCTACGAACCCAACACGACAGATAGAGCCTACGAAACCTTTTAGTTGACTTTCCTCCTTTGAAAATACAGCTTATTATTTTGTTCACACTCCTACCTATCACGTTCTTGCATCCATATTCAGAGACATTGGTTTGTGAACTCAAATGGCGGTACTTCTAGCGTGCAGCAAATCCTGTGGCTTACCTATACTGAGCATGTATGTAATGATGGCGTGGTGTATTGTGGGTAAAAGAGAGAGAGAGGGGGAGGGGGGAGAGGAAGAGAGAGAGAGAGAGAGTAGGGATGAAGAGACAGAGATAGAGAGAGTAGGGATGAAGAGAACAGAGAGAGAGATAGAGGGAGAGAGTAGGGATGAAGAGACAGAGAGAGAGAGAGTAGGGATGAAGAGACAGAGAAAGAGAGAGAGTAGGGATGAGAGATAGAGAGAGAGAGAGAGTAGGGATGAAGAGACACAGAGAGAGAGAGAGAGAGAGAGAGGAGAGAGAGAGAGAGAGAGAGAGAGAGTAGGGGATGGAGAGAGAGAGAGTAGGGATGAATGACAAATTCTTATATTTGACAATGACAATGACATGATGAAGAGAGAGGAGAGAGGAGAGAGAGAGAGAGAGAGAGGAGAGAGAGAGAGACAGAGGGAGGGAGAGGGAGGAGGAAAAGGGTGTGAGAGGAGAGAGAGAAAAAAAGAGAGAGGGAGAGAAAGAGGGTGGAGGAGGGAGGAAGGAGTATGGATGGAGAGAGAGAGAGAGGGGGGAAGAGAAAGAGAAAGAAAGAGAGAGAGAGAGGGGGGGGGGGAGAGAGAAAGAGAGAGACATACAGACAGACAAAGGGAGAGAGAGAGAGACAGAGGAAGACAGACATATAGAGAGAAAGAGGAGAGACA
>CM054157.1:47608801-47693801 GCA_028751875.1 Rapana venosa | reverse complement strand
ACACCCATGCACACACACACACACACACACACACACAGGTTGTAGGTTTTGGCAGGGTAATGGGATTTGGGCTGTTGAAGGCAGGGGCAGTTTTGAGATGAAAAGAGGGAAAAAGTTAGGTTTGAAACAAATATGTCTTGAGGCTGGTTTAAATGTGTCATATGTAGGCCTCTGTCGAAGAGAGAGAGGAAGGTTGTTCCAGATGGATGGACCAGAAATAGAGAAAGAGCGATGACCAACGGTGGACTGGTTGAATCTAGGTATTCGTAAGCACAAGGTATCTGCAGCAGAGCGGAGGGAACGAGAAGGAGTGTACAGGTGAAGACATTCACAGAGGTAGGAGGGTGCTGTTTTGTGGAGACATTTGTAACAGAGGGTACTGATCTTATAGTTTACTCTCTGGGGCACAGGCAACCAGTGGAGAGATCGCAAGAGAGGAGTAATGTGTTCAGATTTTTTTCTTTCTGAGGACTAGTTTTGCCCTGACTGTTTCGGTAGTTCGGTTTGGGATGCTAGTCTGCTGCATCTGATGACGTGTTTGACAGCCTTCAGTCTGGGAAGACTATGGAGTTGCGCTCTAGGTGTTAAGTTCTGGTACAGCCTTGGTTGTGGCTGGTCAGTATAACAGGCTGGTTTCTGATGACATCATTTACAAAACCACATACACACAGGGGTAAAGGTAAAGGTAAAGGTGCCCCATAACCTACTGGGACACACAGGAACTGGATGTAAAAAAGCACATAAGTGCTTATTCTATTATCCTCGATATAAAAGAATAACATAAAATAAATAAATAACCTATGTGGTCCAAGGGGAGCGAGGCATCAGAGACCTCAGCTTCTCTATGGGCCAGCATATTGAGGGCGGCGCCCATCTCCTCTCCTTCGCTGCTTTACCTTCCCTGACCCTAAAGAGGGCAGGTACCCATTTTCAGCTGGGGTGAACTGGGGGAAACTGTACTGAAGCCAAAGAGGGCAAAATAACAGTCACCCATCCAATTGGTAACCCTGCTCAATGCTGTGTGGCTTGACATTGGCTAAATTGGTTTTTCCATTATTCTCAAAATGAAAGAATAATTTGTTTCTAAAACATTACCCTACCAAAAAGCAATTGTTTCGTCTTCTTCATTAAACGCTCAGACAGCAACTCCAGAGGCCCTGACAAATGCCGTGGTACGCCAAAGGCCCTCCAGGGGTCTGAAAAGTTTGTCCCTCATCGGCAGGTTGGTCAGTAGGCCAGATATCGGCCAGTCCTCAGGTTTTGGTGTGTTTGATGGACAGGTCTGGAGGAGGAAGTGTTCCTCCACTGTCATGGGAGAAGTACCACAGGGGTACGTTGCAGAACTACCAAATGAACAGTTTAGTAATTTGCCCTTGAGGGAATCAGTGTTCGTCCTGCCATGTTTATTGCGAACTTAAGTATCACAGGTGAAATGAGACAAATGTTGTGGTTTCCTCTGGGATTTTATGCTAACATTGAAGGTTGTTTTTATTTTTATTTTGTTTGACTGTGACAAACACTGGCCTCTGGCAAACTCCTTACTGGGAACAAGATCAAACTGTGCCCATAGTTGTCTGGTGTGGATTTGTACTTTTGAGAGAGAGAGAGAGAGAGAGAGAGAGAGAGGAGAGAGAGAGAGAGAGAGAGAGAGAGAGAGAGAGAGAGAGAGAGAGAGAGATTCAGTGTAACAAGAAAAAAAACTCATTTTCATTCGTTGGTATGGAGAATTCGGAGATGTGTAGGATGTGTAGATCAACTGAGGAAATCAAAAAGACATGTTGTGGGTTTTGTTCCTCCTCTCTCTCTCTCTCTCTCTCTCTCTCTCTCTCTCTCTCATTGTCATTATCACTCGCTCACTCTATCTATCTATCTGTCTGTCTATCTAATCTGTCTATGCATGTCTGTCTGTCTATCGATCTATAAATGAATTATTCAAGCTAATATATCTGAGTTTTGCAGTAGTGAACTTTAGACTGCATCTACCTACAAGTATCGTTATGTATGCATATATCTGTGTATGTGTGTGTGCGCGCACTTGTGTGTGTGTGTGTGTGTGTGTGTGTGTGCGTGTATATTTGTAGGATGTATTATAGTCTTTTTTTTCACCGAGTGGTTATCTTGGTGGTGTTAAGTTTTTGGTTTTTATTAACAATCGATTTTGAAGTTTTCAGTATAAGTTTTACTGACGAATGTATCAGGCGTGTATAATTGCTTTTCATTGACAAGTATTATAAAGTGAATAACATTTTTCTTGGACAAACAGTTGGAGGTATATTGCATTCTTTTGGTATTAAAATGTGTATTTGGGGTTTTTGGTGGTTTTGTTAAAAAAAAAAAATCCTTAAGTTAGTCTTCACAACATGTGTTGCTGTAAAAACACATATGACCTGAACATTTTCCTGTATAAAATGATACATTCCCTTCATTCATACCAAAAAAAATCGATTGACTGTATTGTGTGAGAGATATTTCTATATTTTTTTGGTGAGAATTGTTAAAAAGATGTTTGACAGTAGGGGAGGTAGTCTTACTGCGAAAGGGTTAACTGAAAACAGTTCTTTCCCTTTGACCACTGGCTACGCGATTTTCCAAAAATTAAACAGACGTGATTGAGGCACAGTGACCTGTTCATCAATACCCATTTTCCCCGTGGGGATTCCAGGGACCCGTCATTAGAAATACCAACCCCCACCTTCTCGAAATTCTGTGCTAGAAATTTCCTCTTTTCTATCACTCTCATTGTTTCTGCCTTGCTCTTTTTCTTCCTGTCACCTCCTTCTTGTCCATTTTCTGCCTTCTTGGTCCATTCTCCTACCTTTTTTTAACCCCCCCCAAAAAGACTTTAAAATAACTATTCTCTCTTATGCCGAAGTCGGATGCGCTGGGCCTGACTTTTCAGGCGTTTATTGGCTGCTTGACAAATTTTTGCTTATATAACAACAATAGTAGCTGACGGAGCATTGGATGGAGAAGAAGAAGAATATTTATTTATTTATTTATTTATTTATTCTTTTATATCGAGGATAATGGAATAAGCACTCATGTGCTTTTTTACATCCAGTCCCCGTGTGTATGCGGTTTTGTAAATGTTGTCATCTGTTCCCACCGGCACACAATGGCCTTCTCTTTCGAAAAGCGGAACAGGATTTAACGTGTGCGCAAGATGTTCTGCATGCGTTCGCACACGGGGCCTCGGTTTATAGTCTCATCCGAAGGATACCAATTGAGAGCAGGTGAACCCAGTACTGGACAGTTTGCAAAGCTGTTTGTTAATACCCATGGACAGAGGATGGACCCAGGATTTGACAGCTTGCAGAGCTGTATCTTAGTACCCATTGACAGTAGATGGACCCAGGATTTGACAGCTTGCAGATCTGTTTGTTAATACCCATTGACAGAGGATGGACCCAGGATTTGACAGCTTATACCCATTGACAGTGGATGGACCCAGGATTTGACAGCTTGCAGAGCTGTTTGTTAATACCCATTGACAGTAGATGGATCCAGGATTTGACAGCTGGCAGAGCTGTATCTTCATACCATTGACAGTATATGGACCCAGGATTTGACAGCTTGCAGAGCTGTATTTTAATACCATTGACGGTAGATGGACCCAGAATTGGACAGCTTGCAGAGCTGTATCTTCATACCCATTGACTATAGATGGACCCAGAATTGGACAGCTTGCAGAGCTGTTTGTTAATACCCATTGACAGTAGATGGATCCAGGATTTGACAGCTGGCAGAGCTGTATCTTCATACCATTGACAGTAGATAGATCCAGGATTTGACAGCTTGCAGAGCTGTATCTTAATACACAGTATATGGACCCAGGATTCGACAGCTTGCAGAGCTGTATCTTCATACCCATTGACACTAGATGGACCCAGGATTTGACAGCTTGCAGAGCTGTATCTTCATACCCATTGACAGTAGATGATCCAGGATTTGACAGCTTGCAGAGCTGTATCTTAATACCCACTGACAGCAGGTGGACCCAGCACTGGACAGTTTGTAAAGCTGTATCTTAACACTCATTGACAGCAGAATGACCCAGAATTTATTTTTTTATTTATTCTTTCGTTATCCTTTTTTGTCGAGGATAATAGAATCAGCACTCATGTGCTTTTTTAACATCCAGTCCCTGTGGGTATACAGTTTTGTAAATTTTGTCATCTGTTCCCACCAGCACACAATGGCCTACTCTTACGAAAAGTGGAACAGGTTTTAACATGTGCATAAGGAAGTGTGTGTGTGTGTGTGTGGTGTTGTGTGAGTGTGTGTGTGTGTGTGTGTGTGTGTGTGTGTGTGTGTTGGGTTTTGTTGTTTTGTTTTGTTTTTGTTTAATGTCCATTCACTACTTGGTGATAAGGACACACCCGCATTCAAACCAACTTTCTCTCTCTCTCTCTCTCTCTCTCTCTGTGTGTGTGTGTGTGTGTGTGTGTGTGTGTGTGTGTGTGTGTGTGTGTGTGTGTGTGTGTGTGTGTGTGTGTGTGATGTACGTATATTTATATTCTCACAACTATCTACAGTAGAGGTCTTACTGGGGAAGAATATATAACTCAGCAACTGCTGTTATGAACTGCTGAGAGTCATATAAAACTTCTTGAACAGTGGCATATTTTTTGCATGGAATGCATGGAAACCAAATACTCTAAGAATATGACATGCTGCTGTTCTCAATCTCTTTCAATCCACCATTTATTGTTTGATTGCCCAATCCTAACTGACCTGTTTAAAAGGAAAGGAATAGATATTCATAAAAAAAATATGCGTGTGTGTGTGTGTGTGTGTGTGGGTGTGTGTGTTGTGTGTGAGAGAGAGAGAGCATTTTAAAAAATGGATACACACACTACCACACACACACACACAACACACACACACACTACCACACAGACACACACAACACACACACACACTACCACACACACACAAACACACACACACACACATCTCTCTCTCTCTCTCTCTCTCTCTCTCTCTCTCTTCTCTCTCTCTCTCTCTCTCTCTCTCTCTCTCTGTGCAGTGTAAAGTTGAAAAACCAAAGAAACACACGACACGACAGGACGTTAGGAAGTGTACGATTTATTCCAAATAATTATCACTATGAGATCATCACAGAACGGCTCACTTGGACTGGGCAAAAGCCAGCCAGCCCCTAACACCTCTCTTCCCTCTCTACATTCAAGACCACTTACTATGTACATGCATTCTACGCTGTGGAGATGTGATACTGGACATCATATGCATGCACAGCCCACAACACAACTCCTCAACTCTCTCAACCCACAAACAATGATGAAAAACAACAACGACAACAACAAACCAAGCAACTCCCCAGGAATTATTCTGTGACTAAGTTGCTATTTAGCAATGCACAGCAGCATGCACACACCACCATGCAGCACACACATCACACCATCACACACACCAAGGACCATGTTGCTATCTAGGTACACACAACACACAACACCACTACACACACACCACACGCCACACACACACCAACAGACATTTATTCTGTGACAATGTTTTTCTGTTTCTATCTGTCTTCTCTGTTTTGTAAAACTCTTTCTATAGATTGTCCACCTTTCATGTCTTGTTTAAGATTCTGTTTTACTGTTTCTACTTCTGTTTCTACTCTGTTTCTTATCTCTGTTTCTACTTGTTTCTCTGTTTCTACTCTGTTTCTATCTCTGTTCTAAGGATTCTGTTTCTATAGGATCTCGTTTCTTATCTCTGGTTTTACTCTGTTTCTACCTCTGTTTCTACCTCTGTTTCTACTCTGTTTCTATCTCTGTTTCTACTCTGTTCTATCTTGTTTCATACTCTGTTTCTATAGATCTGTTACTCTGTTTCTATAGATCTCGTTTCTACCTCTGTTTCTATAGATCTCTGTTTCTATAACCTCTGTTTCTAAGATCTCTGTTTTACTCAATTCGTCTGTTTTATGTCTCTGTTTCTATCTCTGTTTCTATAGATCTCTGTTTCTTCTCTGTTTCTATCTCTGTCTTCTTGTTTATAGATCTCTGTTTCTATAGATCTCTGTTCTATCTTGTTTCTACAACTCCTTTTACCTTGTTTCTATGATCTCTGTTTCTACCTCTGTTTCTCTTTTTTCAGATCTCTATTTCTCTCTCTGTTTCACTCTGTTTCTAAGATCTCTGTTTCTACCTCTTTTCTATAGATCTCTATTTCGTCTCTGTTTCACCTTTCCACGATCTCTGTTTCTAACTCTGTTTCTATAGATGTCTGTTTCTATCTCTGTTTCTATATCTTGTTTATCTCTGTTTCTATAGATCTCTGTTTCTACTCTGTTTCTAATCTCGTTTCTACTTGTTCTCTCTGTTTCATACGATCTCTGTTTCTCTAGATCTCTGTTTCTATCTCTGTTTCTATAGATCTCCGTTTCTACCTCTGTTTCTATAGATCTCCGTTTCTACCTCTGTTTCTATCTCTGTTTCTACAGATCTCTGTTTCTCTCTCTGTTTCTACCTCTGTTTCTATAGATCTCTGTTTCTTCTCTGTTTCTACCTCTGTTTCTATAGATGTTCTCTGTTTCCAAGATCTCTGTTTCTACCCTGTTTCTATAATCTCTATTTTCTCTCTGTTTCACCTCTGTTTCTATATATCTCTATTTCTCTCTTTCACTCTTCTATAGATCTCTGTTTCTATCTTGTTTCTAGTCTCTGTTTCTATCTCTGTTTCTTGTCTCTGTTTCTATAGATCTCTGTTTCTATCTCTGTTTCTATGATCTCTTTCTCTCTCTTTTCTATAGATCTCCTTTCTACTGATCTTTTCTATCTCTGTTCTACCTGTTTCTACAGATCTCGTTTCTAAGATTTCTGTTTTACTCTGTTTCTTATATCTCTGTTTCTATAATCTCTGTTTTCCTCTGTTTCTATAATCTTGTTTCTATCTCTGTTTCTATAGATCTCTGTTTCTATTTGTCACCTCTGTTTCTATATCTCTGTTCTTTTTCTACCTCTGTTTCTATGTCTCTGTTTTACTCTGTTTCATATCTCTGTTTCTGATTCTATTCTATTTGTTATTACTCTGTTTTTATCTCTTTCTCTGTTTCTATAGATCTCTGTTTCTATCTCTGTTTCTATGTCTCTAGTTTTCTATCTCTGTTTACCTATGTCCGTCTCGTTTCTATTCCGGTTCTGTCTCTGTTCTATAATCTCTGTTTCTATTAGATCTCTGTTTCTTCTCTGTTCTATAGATCTCTGTTTTACTATTGTCTATCTCAGTTTCTGTCTCTCTTCTACAGATCTCTGTCTAGCATCTGTTATTATATCTGTTTACCTTTTTGTCATGTTCATATACTGTTTATTTCGTTTCATCACGTTGCTAAATGAACTATGTTTTTCAGTTTAACTATGTTTCTATCTTGTTTAATACTCTGTTTTGTCTCTGGTTATTCTGTTTCAATCTGGTTCTAACATGTTTCAACATTGTTTTATCTGTTTTAAACTTGTTTATCCTGTATTCTATCTTGTTTCTACTCTGTTCTACTCTGTTCTAGCTTGAATTTACAACTGTTTGTCTTGTTTACTTGTGTCTAACCTGTTCATCTACTGTTCAAAATCTGTATTCTACTATTTCGTCTCTGGTTTATCAATGTTTCAAACTGTTTTACCTCTGTTCAATCTTGTTCTACTCTGTTCTATCTCGTTTCTACCTCTATTTCGTCTATGGTTTACAACTTGTGTTCATTCAATGTTTCAACACTCATGTTCTACCTCTATTTGTCTCTGTTTTATCTTGTTTACCTGTTTCAATCTCAGTTCACATCTGTTTTATCTGTTCATCGTTCTACAATGTCAAAGTCACTGGTTTAGTCTCTGTTGTCTACTCTGTTCTATCACTGTTGGCTAAATCTGTCTACTCTATTGTTCTGTTCAAGTTTCAAACTCGGATTTGCAACATTGTTTTCTCTGTTCTAACTCTGTTCAACGCTCATAATTTCAAGCTTGGTTTTGATTCTGTTCTACTTGTTCATACTGTTTCTAACTGTTTCAAATTGTTCAACCTGTTTTGTCTCTGTTTTATCTCAGTTTCAATCCTGTTAACATTGTTTACCTCTGTTTCTGTCTTGGTTTTAGTCTCTGTTTCATACGCTCTGTTTTATCTTGTTTCTACCTAGTTTCTAATGCTCTGATTTACCTCTGGTTTGTCAATCTCAGTTTTATTTCTGTTTACTATCTCTGTTCATACTTGTTTCACTTTTTCTGACTGATTTCTTGTTCACTGTTTAATCTCTGGTTCTATCTCTGTTTACACTCTGTTTCTACCTTGTTATACTCTGTTTCTGTCTCTGTTTTATCTTTAATTACCTCTGCTTTCTGTCTTGGATTTATCTCTGTTTCTTAACTCCGTTTCTATAATCTCTGTTCTATCTTAAATTTCCCAGTTTCTATCTCTGTTTATTCCTAACAGTCTCTGTTCTACTCTGTTTCATTACCGTTCTTTTGTTTTCTTGTTCTTGTCTCTTCAATGCCTGCTGACACAGCCACTGCAGGCTAGTCAAATAAGAAAGAAAAAGAAGAGAAGATCAAAAAGCAAAAGACACATTGTTGTAACCCAGATTGTCAAGTTCAAAACAAGCGCAAAATGACAATGTTTTCGTATTCAAAGTTCAAAAAGGGCAAATGCAACATGTTGTTGCAATGCAAGTTCAATAGCCAAAGACAACATTATTTTAACATCTAAAGTTCAAACAAAGGCCAAAATGACACATTGTGTTGCAGTGTCAAGTTCAAACAGGCAAACTGACAACGGTGTTTTGTTAAATAATGGCCAATGACAACATGTTGTGTGTCATTCAAAGAAGCCAAAATGATAAATGGTGTGTTTTTTGTGTCAAAGTTCATGCCATAATGAAATGGTAGTTGTCATCGCAATGAGAGTGATTTTTTTACATCCACAGCTTACAGTGTCAGCGACTGCTGCTATTTTTAGCAGCAAATGAGGTTAAACAGCCATATGAAAGCATGCTGGTTATTTATAGCCACTCACCCATTATAAAAGCTGCACGCACTTGGCTGATCATTTATCAGCACTCTCAGTGTAGTTGACCCAGCAACTGGCTGTTTTTTTAACAAGTCCACATTTGTCAACTTAAAACCAGCACAGTGTATCTATTTTAACGCTCCCGTTCTTTAAAAAAAAGTTGAAAAAAAACCAGCACTGCTGTTCATTAAACCCAGCACCTGTTCATTAAACCAGCACATGTTATTTTTTTTATTTAACAAGCACAGTGATAACTGCATGTTATTGAAAACACACAGCACTGGCTATTCTATTTTACACACCTCCATTATTAAAAGAGCATTGTTCATTAAAACCAGCAAGCATGTATGTGATCTATTTTTAGCTGCTCCATCAGTTTAAAAGCTTGACACAGCACTGGGTGATCTATTTTTAGCACTCCACAGTTAATAAGCTTGACAACAGCACTGGTTGATCTATTTTTAGCCACTCCACTTCAGTCTTCATCAGAGCACTGGCTGATCTATGTTTAATCCATCAGGTTAAAAGCTTGAAAGCACGGTGATCTACTTTTTAGTGCTCATCAGGTTAAAAGCTTGAACAGCGATGGCTGTCTATTTAGATGCTCCATCAGTTTTAAGCAGCTATGACACAGCCTGGCTGATCTATTTTTAGCCTCGTGCTTTGCAGATCATTCCTAGAATGGTGTGCAGGTAACAGTTAATAAAGGCATAACCTGAGTGGTCATGGGGGGAGCGTCAGACTCACTTCTAGAGGGCCATATAGGCGGCGCCCATTCACTCTCTTCGGCTTACTCTGACTAAAGGGCAGGACCTTCCTGGATGAACTGGGACTTATGAACAAGTCGCAGTCTGGTACCGTTGATGCTGCTTAACATTGGCTGGGGGAATGCGAGTGCTCTGACCACTGAGCTATTCTGTCCCCTGACTGTTAAGATGACCAGGGTGAAAAGCTGAGAATCCACACTGCAGGGCCTTAACCCTGGAGTAGGCCATTTGACAGAAATGGATAACCATGTCATTAGGTGCTTTTTCAAATGGGCCAGCGCTGTTCGTTTCATTCTCACTCTCTTTGATGAACAGAGGTACTCCACAGCTGTCAGTTTCCCCCACTTTCAGCTACTCTCAGCTGCTATACGTTTCACCCCAGCTGGTGCTGATTATAGCAGAAACTGGCCACACTTGGACTTGGTAAAAGGAAGGGGATAATTTTAGCACTGAACCCTGGTATCTTGACTGAGTTATGCTGGATTTGTGTGCTATGAGTCGCGGCATTGTTTTTCTCCGTATTTCAAAATATCGATCAAGAAAACACTGAATTCAATGTCAGGTAAGTAAAAATCGTCAAGAAAAGACGCTTGCCTGAAAGACATGTCCTGAACAAACTTAACCCTTAAACCCTCACACACACACACACACACACACACACACACACACACACACACACACAAACAACACACATACAGCTTCTGGAGACCAAGCCACCTTCATTTCAGAATTCAAGCTTCTGTTCTATGGCGATGCATTCTGAAATTCAATGCACTGACTCGAGTGTAATATATGCTACCAACCTTCATCAATACACCATACAAGTAATGTGGCGGATTTTTTTTTTTACTTCATTAATTCTGACTAAGCATAAGGGCATAAACACATATCAAACCTTTTATTTGTTATACATGGCATGTAATCTGAATGAATCTCTCTTTTTTATTGAGATAATAAAGTATTTGGTATTGTAAACTAGTATTGGTTGGCTGCCTTAGTGTAAAGCTTTACACCAGTGATGAAAACTCACGTGGATGGGGGGGTAGGATAGCCTAGTGGTTAGAGTGCTGTGCTTGTGATCTGATGGCCCCGGTTCAAGCCATCACCAGGACACACATTGAAGGGGGATTTTCTCACTGGAGTTCACATCAGTGCCGATTCCACTCCCACCATAAGTTCTTCAGATGAGATGAAAAACCAATGTCCTATGCGTGAACACATGACTTACACACACGTAAAAATCCATTCCACTTTTTGGAAGAGTAGGCCAATTTGTGCTGGCAGGAATGGGTTAAATTGTTGTTTTTATAAAAATGCATACAAGTTGGTGCCCTGTTTAGACATCATCCCTGAAGATGGAAGGCAGCTACCTCAGTGGTGGGCAAAAACGGTCACGTACACGAAATCTCACTATAGGTATACCTCGGAGCTCTAGCTGAGGAACATAAAAAAAGGTAAAGGTGTCCCATAACCTATGTGGCCATAGGGGAGCGAGGCGTCAGAGACCTCACTTCTCTAGGGGCCAGCATATTGAGGGCAGCACCCATCTCCTCTTCCTCGCTGCTTTACCTTCCCTGACCCTAAAGAGGGCAGGTACCCATTTACAGCTGGGTGAACTGGGAGGACTGTATTGAAGCCAAGGCGTGCAAACGGTCACCCATCCAAGTGGTAACCATGCTCGACGCTGCTTAACCTTAGCTGGGGGAAAGCGATTGCTCTGACCACTGAGCTATCCCGTCCCCTGCTGAGGAACATACAGGGGGAAAAAAGGGACTTTTCGAACCTAGAAGATTGTGACAGAGAAATCAGATGGACCATCATGCTATTTTATGCACGCAGATTGTGATAGAGAAACCAAATGGACCATCATGCTATTTCATGCACACGTACTGTGAAAGACAAATCAGATGGACCATCACACTATCTTATGCACACAGATTGTGATGGAGAAATCAGATGGACCATCATGCTATTTTATGCACACAAACTGTGATAGAAAAATCAAATGGACCATCCTGCTATTTTTATGCACACAGACTGAAACAGAGGGACAAACATGTTTCACTTTAAACAGGTTAGAGATTTTTAAACGAGTTCAAACAGAAAACAACAAACAACAACAAAACCATGTAGACAAGGAACAAAATGTTTCTGAGATTAAAAGAAGAAATTCCAAATTCTGACCAACTCCACCGTATATGAAACGATCGCCTTTATTGCTTTCAGCATGCACACGAGGGAACGCTATATCATAAAGATGCTCATGGAAACCAAGCCTGCTGACTGCAATGTGTGAAATGAGGATCTCCTTTATTGCTTTAGTTTCATTAAAGCATGTGCGAAAGGGACGGCTACAGAACAGAGCTTTTCATCACAGTGATGCTCAAAGACTGATGGCACAGAGCATCAGGCAGGGATAGGCTAATGTTCATGCCAGTGTGTTTTACCAGTGATGTTCATGCCAGCGTGTCTTTACAGTGATGTTCACACCAGCACATTTTTAAAGCCATACTCACACCAGCACATTTTACAGTGACATTCACACCAGCACATGTCTTTACAGGGATGTTCACACCAGCACATTATCACAGGAATGTTGATGCCACCATAATGTATCTTTACAAGGCTGTTCACGCCAGCATATGTCTTTACAGTGATCTTCACACCAGCACATTTTACAGTGACGTTCACACCAGCATGCATCTTTACAGTGATGTTCACACCAGCATGCATCTTTACAGTGGTGCTCGCACCAGCACATCTTAACACTGATGTTCACACCAGCACATCTTAACACTGATGTTCACACCAGCACATCTTAACACTGATGTTCACACCAGCACATCTCTTCAAGGGTTCAAATCTCGTTCAAGAGGATTTTTCCTCTGGAGTTAACATCAGTGTTGACTCCACCCGCCCACCCCCGCCCACCCCCCAAAAGTCCTTTGGATGAGACTATAAAGTGAGGTCCCGTGTGCGAACACACGCAGAACATCTTGCACACATGTTAAAACCCATTCCGCTTTTCAGAAGAGTAGGCCATTGTGTGCCGGTGGGAACGGACGACAAAATTGACAAAAACCGCATACACACGGGGATTGGATGTTAAAAAAAACAACACATGAATGCTTATTCCATTATCCTGGAAATAGAAGAAAGAATAGATAAAGAAAAGAATAAATAAAGAAAAGAATAAATACATAAAAGAATTTAAAAAATACAAGAATAAATAAATAAAAGAATAAATAAATAAATAAATAAATGTCTTTATGGTGAAGTTCACGCCAGTACACGCCCTCAGAGTGGAGAATCTGGAGCATGGACAGGCACGGACATCTCTATAGACAAGGACCGGTAGAAATCCATGCTCCACACCACAGGCAATGCATTTGCCAAGGTAGCGAGATTCTATCCCCATTTATAATAATAATAAAAATAATAATAATAATAATATTAATAATAATAATGTATGGAATTTATATAGCGCTGAATCTTGTAAAGCAACAAATCAAAGCGCTCACATGACTTTTTTTTTTAATATCGAGGATAATGGAATAAGCGCTCATGTGCTTTTTTATATCCAGTCCCCGTGTGTATGCGGTTTTGTAAATTTTGTCATCTGTTCCCACCGGCACACAATGGCCTACTCTTACGAAAAGCGGAACAGGATTTAACGCGTGCGCAAGATGTTCTGCGTGCGTTCGCACACGGGGCCTCGGTTTCTAGTCTCGTCCGAAGGACTAGACCATGAGTGATAGTCTGGGTAATAATAATAATAATAATAATAAAAATAATACAATAATAATAACAATAATAATAATATAGTAATCATAATAATATGGAATTTATATGGCGCTGAATCTTGTAAAAACACACAAAGCGAAGCGCTTGCACTCAAATCATTTACACGCATGCAACTTTCCTAAAATATCATAATTAGACAAGATGACAAACCAGGGTCCCGTGTGCAACATGCATTCAGCGCATGCAAAAGAGCCCATGGCAACAAGAGAGTTGTCCCTGGCAAAAATTCTGCAGGGGGTAAAAAAAAAACCCTTTCTAATAGAGAAAACAAACACACAGGCAGACAGGGAAATAAAATAAAATAAAACAAAATAAAATAAAGGGAGGGCGTTGCTCCTTGTGGTGAGGGGTGCTCTCCCATGGAAAAGCATCCCAAATTTCTCGCAGAGAAACTTAAAAGTGGTATACATATTTTAACTACAAATACAAACGACGACCACGGATGGAGTTTCTGAAAACATGTTCCTTCTCCTTGAACCGACATGCACTGACGTTTCACAGCCCAGGCCATCTCCTTCACAACGGATGGGAAGATGCTGAAGGTCTGAGCGTTCTGCGCTGTGAGAGAAATGTTGTGTTCAAGCTCCTTGTAAAAATCGGCTTCCTGCTTGCTGTCAGGTCCAAAACATTTACTAAGAATTTCTTTTTTCTTCCTTGTCAAACCCAGTAGCTCTCTGAACTGTGAACTGTGCTGTGTTCGTGAAGAATAACTAGGACGGAAAGTCGCACTCCCAGATGTGGACGATGCAGTATTTATAATCTCATAGAGAGAAAAAAGGAAAACAAAAAAAAAACCCACACACAACTATAAAAAGTACTTGTACTCTAAGCTGCAGACTGTGCTATGTTTATTGTTCCTTTAAAAAAAAATCCCACCTCAAAAAGCCACATACAAAAAAAATTAAATTTGTACTCTTAAGCTGCAGACTGTGCTATGTTTATTGTCCATTAAAAACACACCATGAAAGCCCATTTTTAAAAAAGCCTTAGTTATACTCTAAAGCTGCAGATTGTGCTATGTTTATTGTCAATTAAAAAAACACACCATGAAAGGCCATTTAAAAAAAAAAGCCTTAGTTGTACTCTAAGCTGCAGATTGTGTTATGTTTTTTGTCCATTAAAAAAACCACCATGAAAGCCCTTTTTTTTTAAAAAGCCTAAGTTGTACTCTAAGCTGTAGACTGTGCTATGTTTATTTTTCCTTTAAAAAAACAAAACTAAAAAAAATCCACATAAAAAAACCAACCCAACCTTAGTTGTACTCTAAAGCTGCAAACTGTACTCTTTTCTTGTCCATAAAAAAACCCCACAAACACCCAAAAAGCTGATAATTTAATTTTTTTTAAAACCCAACCTTAGTTGTACTCTAAAGCTGCAAACTGTACTGTGTTTCTTGTCCATCCAAAAAAAAAAAACAACCCCAAAAAACACCCAAAAAGCCGATAATTAAAAAACCCAAACCCCCCAACTAGTTGTACTCCGAGCTGTGGGGCTGGGACGGTCTCTTCCAGTTGGCGTCGCTGACCTGGTCAACAGCCAGGGTGGTCACCTCCGGGGTGCTGACCCGGGGTCGCGACACGGCGTGGTGACCTCGTTTGGCCACCACGACCTTCTGGAGGTCGGCCTTGTTCAAGGGCGGGTCCCTGCCCCCCAGACCCAGGTGGGAGCCGGTGATCGGGGGGAGGGGGGCCGGCTTCTTGGGCTCCACCACCGAAACCGCGGCTTTGGCGTCTCTGTGCACGAAGGGAGAAATGTCCGGGGACTCGGAACCGCTGCTGCGCGTCGAAGCCGAGGTCACCCTCAAGGAGCGCGCCAGGGCCTCCGCCTCCGCCCCGCTGATGCCGATGGTGGGGGTGGGGGCCACCCCGCGCCGCGCGCTGGGGCTGGGCAGGGAGTGACCTCCCCTGTGGCGCAGGAGGCGGGCCGAGCCGGCCATGCGGTCCCTGGGCGGGACGGGCAGGTGGCTGTACTGGGGTTGGGTTCGGCGCACGATGGTGGGGCCCAGGTCCAGCCCCGGTCCAGCCCCCGAGCCCCCTTCCCCGGCCTTGTGCTTGAGCTTGAGGCGGTGCAGCTCGGTGGTGAGGAAGGCGATGTTGTTGGCCTTGGCCTCCACCTCGGCCCGCAGGCTGCCGATGGTCTGCGTGGCGTGCCGCATCTCGTCCGCGTGCCGCTTCTTCTCCAGCCTCGCCTCCTGCTGCAGCTGCTGCAGCCGCTGCTCCCCGCGCTGCAGCTGCCCCTGCAGGCCGCTCTCCTGCTCCTGGCTGTGCTGCAGCTGCTGCTGCGCCTCCTGCATGCTGCAGTCCACGTCGCCTGGCGCCGCAACAACAGGCACCACGCTGTCAGTGTTACTGAACTTAGCAACAACAGGCACACACTGTCAGTGTTACTGAACTTAGCAACAACCCACACCACACTTTCAGTGTTACTTAACACAACAACAACCCACACCACACTGTCAGTGTCACTTTTCATGACAACCCACACACTGTCAGTGTCACTTAACACAACAGCGCATTAAAGATCATTTATTCATTCACTCACTGTCACCAAACACAACAATGCATTAAGTTCATTTGTTCATGCATTCACTTTATCTCATGCTTCAACACTAAGGCCCACAAGAAACCTACATGATGTGGTGTGTACATATGTGCTTCAGCGCCTGGGCTTTATCACAGTTCTTGATTAAACCATTGACGCTGGGGGCAACAGCAAAGTGTGAGGCTGTATGACCAGTGGCTTTTCCACTCATGGAATTCCACTTTACAGCTTAGTCTTTAGTGATCGACTATGACTTTCTGACTAGGAGGCTTGACTTGCACAGTCCTTAATGTGCTGCAGCCCTGGGGGCTAGTTGGCCTTTGGAGAACATCTCCAATGCTGACTGTCCTTATGCCCACTTGGCCGAGAGAGTGGGGATGTACTGTGGGCAAGGCATCTCCACTATAATAAAATTTCTGCCCCATTTCCGAAACAGCAGCTGCCTCCTCTGCTGTTTTGGATGTCATCATCGAACACGACAGACTAACACATGACATATGGACATAGACAACTGGACACCCACATGATGTGGTGTTCAATACTGACAGTTACTGGACACCCACATGATGTGGTGTTCAATACTGACCCACATTTACTTGACACCCACATGATGTGGTGTTCAATACTGACCCACATTTACTGGACACCCACATGATGTGGTGTTCAATACTGACCCACATTTACTGGACACCCACATGATGTGGTGTTCAATACTGACCCACATTTACTGTACACCCACATGATGTGGTGCTCTGACCACTTTGGTCCACACTGCTGACCACTCACCTTCATCCTCCACGCTGATTCCATGCATGGTCAGCTGAAATGTCAGATCTGAAACCAATACACACACATGCACACATGACATGTCAATCAATCAACTGATATTACTACAACAACAACTACACACACACAACACACACACACACACACACACACACACACACAACACAACACAACAATTACACAAAAACATACAACTAACAAATGATATTTCTACTGCACAACAACAACACCAATAAAAATTTAGAACAACAACACAAAACCCCACATGACATGTCAACCAATAAACTTATATTACTACTGCAACAACAACAACACAATAACATGTAAACCAATAACCTATTATTACTACTAAAACAACAAACACACATAGACAAACAACAACTTATATACTACGTCAACAAAACAACATCAAGACAACATTACTACTTATTTACTACCACTCAAAACACACAAAACACGAATGTCACCAGTCAAATGATTTTACGTACAGTTTTTTACATTTAATCTGCTCCTATAGTACATGTTTTTCTCAGTCTGTAGTTTTTCACCTGCTAAGTACTGTTTTCTCAATCTTAGATCTTTTTCTAGTACTGTTTTCTGCACTGAGATCTTTCACCTTCTGAGTACAGTTTCTCATTCTATAGATCCTACTTCACATTCGCGTACATGTTTTCTCAGCTGTACGAGATCTTCTTCCACTGCTACATGTTTTCTGCAGTTATAGTCTTCTATGCCAACTAAGTACATGTTTCTGCTAGTTGTAGATGTATTTTCTACAACAGTACTTTTCTCAGTCATAGATCTCTTTCTACAGTACTGTTTTCTGCATGTACTGTTTTGCTCTTTCCAAGTACATGTTTTCTGCATCTGTAGTCTTTCTTACAATAAGTACATGTTTCTGGTTTCCTAGTATTGTTTTTGCAAGTATAGTCTTTATAAATTCCATTAGTTCTAGTAGTGTATCTAAGTAAGTTATACAGCAGCTTAGCCTAGTAGTAAGTTTTCTGCAGTTTTACCTATAGTATGTATTTGAGTCTTTATAGTAGTGTAGTATTTGCAGTTTTCTAGCAGTACTATGCTTTCGAGTACATTTTCTCAGTCTTTTCTACAGTCTGTTTCTACTTACTATAGTACTGTTTCTACAACTACTGTAATACTGCATTCTTACCACTGTAGATTTTCTGCTTTACTTACAGTACATTTTCTCGCCCAGCTTTACCTTAATCAGCAGCACAGTTTTCCTGTATTCAGTACAGTTTTTCCGCCACGTCTTACCTGTAATAGCACACATTTACCTATCTGTAAGTTTCTGCAGCCCACAGCTTACCTGTACATCAGCAGCACACTTACCTGTATGTATGTACACGTTTTCTGCAGCCCACAGCTTACCTGTACATCAGCAGCACACTTACCTGTATGTATGTACACGTTTTCTGCAGCCCACAGCTTACCTGTACATCAGCAGCCCACAGCTTACCTGTGCATCAGCAGCCCACAGCTTACCTGTGCATCAGCAGCCCACAGCTTACCTGTACATCAGCAGCCCACAGCTTACCTGTGCATTTTTTCTGCAGCTTGTGGATCTCTTCGTGCAGGGCCTTCAGCGTGGTGGCGTGCTCCTGCTGCATGAAGAGGATGGAACTCTCCAGGTTCCGCTTGTGCACTGCCGCCTCCATCACTCCTCCCCTGCCACCTCACCCTGAAGACGCACGCACGCACACACACCGCACGCACGCACACGCATGCACATGCATGCACGCACACACGCACATGCACACACACATACACATGCATGCTCACATACACGCACATATGCATGCACGCATGCATGCACACATGTATGTATGCACGCACACTCACTCACATGCATGCACACACACATGCATACACACACACACTCAAACACGCACGAGTGCACACACACACATTACTGCTCTGGATCCAAGACACACCTTTACTATTTCAGCATTTATAATCCATTTATTCAAAAGGTTCCAGCTAAGCAACCAACCAACCAATCAACCAAAAGTGCAGCAAAGTTCTACCTATATTTAACAAGTGTTGTGTTGTTGTTGTGTGTGTGTGTGTTGTTGTGTGGTGTGTGTGTGTGTGTGCGTGTGTGGGGTAGGGCACACACGCGCCCACATTAGACTTACATGTAAACAAAGCTTCAGAAAAGTATAGGCGCAAAAGGGATTAACAGATAGTTATCATAGTAAATTATCAATAATAATAATAATGATAATAATAATACATGGAATTTATGCAGCGCTATAGCTTGCCCCCCCCAAAAAAAATCAGAGCGCTTTCATTCATCCTACTCTTTCACATGCAGCCAGTTACAATTAATAGTTTTTAAAATTCAAATGAATACACACACGCGCACATACACATGCACACACACACACTCCAGCAGGGTGATAGGGGTTTTGGCTGTTGAGGGCAGGGACAGAAATGAGATGAAACATGCCTGCATAAAATTACAACACAGGACAGACAGATACTACACACACACACACACACACAACACACTCAAACACACACACACACACATACACATTTGACATTGTAAGTACTTCTGCTGAATAGAGAGTGTTCAAAATACTATATTCTATTTTTAAAACAAACAAAACCATATGTACACAACACATTACACAAATGAAACAAACAGAACCAACGCTCTACACCAATGAAAACAAATGTTTCACATTCATCAAACTAAATTGATACTGTCAGTGGTAAATGACAATTTTGACATGATCGTTTATCACTTAAACACATCACTTTCTTATTTTAATTTTCACAGGTACATAATTAAGTATATACAGTAAACCCACAAAATGAACCATTTGTTGATAATTTTGTTAATATTGCACATGATAATCTTTGAGTATTTTTTTTCAGTGTGTATAACATCATATTGTAGTGCTCTACAAGATTAAACCTATACTGATACAGAAACTTTGGTTGTAAACTGAGAAATTTAGAATCTAAGAAAAATCTCTACATTTTTACTCAAAGATGAGCCAAGATACATTCAAACTGCAATGACCTTAACCCATTACCAATAAATCCTGTGTCAAATGGCATTTTACATATGTTGCTCAGATAGTTAGTATAAATGAATCTAATGTGTTCTGTTCCTCTCTTTCTTGCTTTTCTCCCCCCTCCATTTTCAACATGGTTGTTATAGTAATTTAATGATGGAGTTTAAGTTACCCATTATATTTTACATGCAGTCTTAAGTCAATTAATTTAAATTTCTTTACAGATAACAACCAAATAGCATCTTAAGTACAAAGTGTGTGTGTGTCTGTGTGCATGTGCGTGCGTGTGTGCACACGCGAGCGTATTTATGTACATGAAATTTGTTTAAGCTATTAATTGTTATTGGTTGCATGATTCTATAAGGTTAGGTTGAATGCAAGCACTTTGATTTTCTTTGCAAGACCATAGCACTATACACATTAAATTGTGTAGTAGTAGTGCAGAAGTTAAAGAGCTATAGTCAGTAGTAGTAGTTGTATAGTAGTAGTAGTATGTTGGTAGTAGTAGTTAGTATAGTGTATGAGTTGTTGTTGTTGGGTTGTTGTTATTGTATGTAGATTAGTAGTAGTAGTAGTAGTTAGTAGTAGTAGTAGTTAGTTGTTGTTGTTGTTGTTGTTGTTGTTGTTGTTGTTGTTGTTGTTGTTGCTGCTGTTGTTGTTGTTGTTATCATTAAAGTACTGACTAATGACTAGGCAAACTTCATTATGTGAATATCCATGATGTATTCAATTCACTATTGGTTGAAATTCTGCAGCAGCAGCAGTAGACTAGTAGTAGTAGCAGTAGTGTTAGCAGCAGCAGCAGTAGTGTTAGCAGCAGTAGTGTTAGCAGCAGCAGCAGCAACAGCTCTCAGCAGCAGCAGCAGTAGTATTCCCTTTTCTTCCAACACTAATTCTGAACAGCCAAGTCTTGATCAACTCTGTCCTAGATTTTTTTTCTCCTTGATTTTACTGGGAATTTTGTTCATTGCAGTCTTGCAACAGTAAAACACATGTTTCTTATTGCACGACAAAGGGTAAATTATAAAACTGTTAAGACTATAAAAAAATAAATACAACTAGACCTTATACATAATTTCACACGTGTTTAATGCCTCAAATCACGATTTCGCACTGATCTACTTCAACAAATTTTCCAGTTGGTCTTCAACAGAATTTCGCTCCTTTGGTTTCTTTTCAAAAGCCTCAGCTTCCAAGTCACTCGCTTGCCTAGTGATTATGACGCCAATCGGCCATAAGCGATGCTCCTAAGTTCAACGGCATCAAAGTTAAGTTTGAAAGCATGAAAACAAATAAAAGACTCACAAATAAGACAGTGTGTTTCTCTCAAGTCGAGCACCAGCCCATCGCTTTGTAACAAACACGTTTTCAAATATAATTGTGATTATTCATCCATAACAACAGACTGGAAGCCATGGCCTTCACGACAAGAATGTGCCTGGGGTCCATGGGATGCATTTCCGGTTCATTTTATTTTGGTTTCTAAATAAAAGAAACCAAGTGTTATAATGCTGAGCATTATTGGGTATTTGGTATCAATATTTAGCTATATGATAAATAACTATATCTTTAGAAAAATGTTCCTGGACTCTCGTGACTCACGTTATCTCAGAAACCGAAAGAGGTCTGACAAAATGGCGTCTTCCTCAACTTTGGGGAAAAATCGTAGCGCTACATCAAAAGGTGTTGTGGTTTGGGAATGGTTTAATGAGCATGGAAAGTGGCGGCCGTATAGCCCTGAAGTCGTAGTATTTATTGAAAAGGAGGGGCAAAATACTTCACAAGTGTGCTTGGCAAATATTTCAGCAGCCTTGAAAATGTACACTGTTGACATTCCGTCAATGTGCCAAATCAGGAAAGGAACGGGTAAGTCCATTTTCCGTGGCGATCGTGAGTTGTTTGATGGTGTACTGCATCGTGCAGTTCTGTTTATAACACAGACTCCTAAAATAGGAAACAAAACGTCTATGTTCGGCCTCTGTTGATTGTAAAAGTCGATAATTCATTTACTGTGTGTGGTTATCATTTGCAGAGGTAATTTATGAATCCACAGCAACTCGACCTATCATGTGATGTAGAGCAAGTTGAATTTTATGTGTCTGCCATCTCAGAGTGTGCTACTCATGATCCATGGGTAAAAGTCTACAGTTAGTAACATTAACTGACGAAAGAGTCTGTGTTTAGAATGCTTAGGTTAAAAAAAAGGGGGTGGGGGTAGGGGGTTGATGAACAAAGATCACAATTTTTCTAAACGCTACAGTTCCAAACATTACATCATTTTACATGTGTGCTGTGGAACAACTCTAGATTTTAAGTCTATAACAAAGATTGAGAACAAGCAACTAATCCACTTTTAAAAACAGCAACAACCCAACAAACAAACAAAAACCAAGTAATGAATAGATGGATCCCAAATAACCCACATGAAATGATGTATGCACTGTGGAATAAAAAATACTACAACAGAAACCACGTTGTGTTAGTGTTTAGCAAGAAGAGATGACTCAACCAGTTAGAAAACCAAGTCACTCACTCACTCACTCAGTCCCATGTCCCAAAGGACGTAGGGGGGACATGAGAGAAGACGCAACAGAGATCTTGTTCCATGCTTCACGATCCTGTGTGGCTAGTAGAAGGTGTTGCAGGGGTTGGGCGGTCCAGTCTTTGATGTTGTCAACCCATGATTTCTTTGGGCGGCCTCTTCTTCTCTTGCCTTCAACCGTTCCCTGCAAGATGGTTTTTGCTAAGGTGTTGTGTCTTGTGGTGTGACCAAACCACATCAGTTTTCTCCTCTTTATGGTGGAGAGCAGAGGTTCTTGGGGGCCCACACGCTTTTTGATTTCTTCTTTCACGTAGTTGTTGGTCTTGTGTTCTTTATGATATTTTGAGGAGTCTTCTGTGGCACTTGTTCTCGAATGCTTGGATTCTCCTCTCTAGCTCTGCTGACAGGGTCCATGATTCACAGCCATATAATGATATAGGAGGATAGATATCACGAGGGATTTGTAGAGGTGATATTTGGTGCAGAAGCTGATGTTGTTGCTTCTGATGATCCTCTCGAGTCTGGCTAGAGCAGATGTTGCTGTTGCAATGCGAGCTTTCACTTCATTGTTTGATGTGCCATCTTTTGTTAGGATGGAGCCTAAGTATTTGAATTGGCTCACCTCTTCCAGTATTTCTCCATTCATCTTTATTTCCGCGCTGTCATTACTAGCGCTGTTGACCATGATCTTTGATTTCTCTGTACTGACCTCCATGCCGTATGCGCTCGCTCGATCTTATAGACTATCTGTGAGGTTTTGCAGTTCTTGTTTGCTGCCGCCCATGAGGTCAATGTCATCTGCAAATCTGAGGTTGCAAAGGGGTCTTCCACCAATGGAGATGGAAGTGTGGTGGTTTTGCAGTGTCTCTGTCATGATGTTTTCCGAGGAAGAGGTTGAAAAGTACAGGTGAGAGAAGGCAGCCCTGACGGACCCCAACCGTGGTCTTGAAGAACTCGCCCATGTGATTGTTCATGAAAACTGCACTTCTTGCGTTCTCGTACAGTGCCTTGATGACTTCATTGAGGCAGTTGTCAATGTTGAAGTGCCTGAGTACTTGCCAGAGGCCGTCATGCCATACCCTGTCAAAGGCCTTTTTGAAGTCTATGAAATTGTGATAAAGTCTTTTTGGTGTTGGAGATGTTTCTCTATCAGACTCAGATTGAAAATTTGTTCCATTGTGCTGCGTTTTGGTCTAAAGCCAGCTTGTTCTTCTGCCAGGAGTTTTTCTGCTTGGTTTTTCAGTCTGTTGAGGACTACCCGCAGCATGATCTTGCTAGGATGGCTTATGAGACTGATGGTTCTGTAGTTCTGGCATTGCTTGAGGTTTCCTTTCTTTGGTAGGGGTATTACAAGAGACTGTGTCCATTCTTCTGGCCATTCTTTGGTGTCGTGAATCTTCTGACAAAGTTCTGTGAATCGCCTTGCTGTCAGTGTTTCATTCCCTCCATTTTTTATGAGTTCAGCTGGGATGTTATCGATTCCAGGGGACTTTCCCTTCATCAATTGTTTAATAGCTGTGTCTACTTCACACCTTAGTATTGGGGGTCTTTATCTTGGTGTTCAGGGTTTTTTTCAGAAACTATGTTGGTATCCGGCGTAGTGGGTAGTTATACAATCCCTCACAGTATTCCGTCCAGCGTTGGAGGATGGCATTGCTTTCCGTTAAAAGATTTCCTTCTTTGTCTTCAATAACAGAGGCTTTAGGCTGTGTGGTTTTAGTTAGTGATTTCAGAGTGTCGTAAGCTGTTTTTCTGTTTCCCTTGGCCATTTCAACTTCGATGCTGTGGCATTGTTCTTCTATCCACGCTTCTTTGGCTTCTCTCATCTTTTTCCTCACTTCTCTGTGGCTATTCCTGTATTTGTTGTTGGCTTCTTGACTTGTGAACTTTTGTTTCTTAAGCTCTCTTCTTTTGTCGCAGAGGTCAAGAACCTTATTTGTCACCCAGGGTTGTTTCTTTGTTCTGCTTCTTCCTAATGTTTCTTCTGCTGCTGTCATTAGCACTTCTTTGATGTTGTTGGCTAGTGTGTCCACATCATTGTCGATGGCTGTGAGTGCGGTGAACTTTCCTCCAATGTTGGCTTGGAAGATCTCAACCACTGTTGGGTCTTTGAGTTTTTCCTGATCAAATCTTATGCATGGGTTTTTTGGCTGTTGTTTTGCTTTCAGTTTCAGCTTGTAAAAACCAAGTAGCTAATGGATTATGGATACTATATTATTAGTACATAAAAAAATTGGACATTTCAAACAAGAAATGTACAAAGTTTATCACAGCAATCCCCCCCCCCCCTCCCCCATTTTCTGCTGTACTTATAGAACATACTTATACACTGGAACTTGAGCCCCTAATGAGCTCATCTTGGCATGCACTGACTGCATGAGAGGTTGAAGCATCCCACGTTCAAGATATCAATGTGGCATTCTTTCTCACTGTAGCGTCAAGTGTAACAGTGCAGAAAACTGGCCACCCATATTTTAATTTCTGACTTTTCAGTCTTTTGTGATACGTTTACAAGTGATATTCATCATCTCTTATCTTAGTGTATATATATTATATACGATACATGTTGTATGTTTGTCCGTCGTGTTTGACGATGCTGTTTTAGCAGAGGAGGCAGCTGCTGTTTCGGAAATTGGGCAGAAATTTGATTATAGTGGAGATGCCTTGCCCACAGTACATCCCCACTCTCTCGGCCAAGTGGGCATAAGGACAGTCAGCGTTGGAGATGTTCTCCAAAGGCCGACTAGGCCCCAGGGCTGCAGCACATAAGGACTGTGCCAGTCAAGCCTCCGATACATGTATTTAACAATTAACATACAACTACACTCATTAGTATTCATTGCAATATTTTCTTGCTGTTGTGCAGAAGTGAGTTTGAATCTTGCCTCAAACCTTAGTTTGTGCAGGAACCTTAGGAATTATAAAATAACAGCTGGGTTGAATGTTCATATCAGATTGCTCTTCTTTGTTTAGTATTGAGAGTGGTAATTTTCATGCCAGTGACTGAGTGAGGTAAATTGATGCAATTTTCCTTCTGAATTTGATTTAGTTTCACTTTGGCAAAGTCACTGTTACTGTTAGTCAGGTTTGTAATCTTAATGTTTTCAGACTTTTAAAGTTTTATTTTTAAAGTATAAATTAAACTGAAGCAGAATCAACTTTTGGGGAACTTAGTCTATACATAATGAACAATATAAACATGTTCATTAGTTTTGAAGAGTTTGAATCTTGGCAGAATCTGGTCAGTTTGCTGCCTCGACAGCAGTGCATGCCTGTGTTGAGAAGATGGGCCTGTTGCACACTCAGCACTAGCAGCATGCGTGTTAGCTCTCTCCTGGCCATTCGCCTATTTGTTTCTGATTCTGAGTGTGTGTGTGAATCTGTGATTTTGCGTGTGTGTGTGACTGTGTGTGCACATGTGTGTGTGCATGCACGCGCACATGTATTTATTTATTTATTTATTTATTCTTTTATATCGAGGATAATGGAATAAGCACTCATGTGCTTTTTTACATCCAGTCCCCGTGTGTATGCGGTTTTGTAAATTTTGTCATCAGTTTCCACCGGCACACAATGGCCTACTCTTCCGAAAAGCGGAACAGGATTTAACATGTGCGCAAGATGTTCTGCATGCGTTCGAACACGGGGCTTCGGTTTGTAGTCTCATCCGAAGGACTTTGACATTCAGTTTGATTTTTTTGTCAAACTGGGAAGAAAGGGCGAGGCTGGGAATCGAACCTACAACCTCACGGTTTACTTGTTGGCAGGCGAACATCATAACCATCATGCCACCTGTACACACATACACACAAAGTACGCACACACATAGTACACACACACACACACCAGTACACACACACAGTACACACACACAGCACACACACACACACACACACACACACACAGTACACACACACACACACACACACAGGTGTGTGTGTGTGTAAACTTATTAATTATCAAAACTGAGTGGTGTTTGGACTATCCAGTAAAAAGTGCCAGTATTCTGTCACCAGTACATACTGTGCTAATCCTTTACCTGTTGGTGTTGCCTCAGGCCTACTGCCACAGCGTGCATATTAATGATGATGCTTGAAATGCAATGAATTACAGAGGGAGGGTGAAGTTCTAACAGGGAAGGGTGTAGGGGTAAAGGGAAGGGATGTGCTAAGTTTAGACCCTTGACTGAGTAGTGCTGGATAGTGGATAGGCGTGCCGTGTTATCAAGATTATAATTTATAGTCATTGGACATTATTTACACAAGTATAATTGACACCGTATATTGGCTCAGGATGGAAATAAACTTGCTCTCTTACTCACTGGTACACCGTCCTTTTTGATGTTGAGGTTCAGACTGAACCTGTTCATTCAGATTTTACACACACACTTGCACATACGCATGCGCACATGCATGCACACACGTGCGCAGAGTGATACACAGTTTGGTTACAAGTACACCATGTATATGCAGAAATGCAGACCTATTACAGTGAATCATGCAGCAACACACACACATACTCATGTACGCATGCACACACACACATGTGCGCACACACACATGCACACACACACACACACACACGCATGCACACAAACACAAAAATCCCGTTTGGGCCCAAAACTTTCCCCCCATCCATTAGACCATGAGTGGTGGTCTGGGCTCCAGTCTTTCGGATGAGGCGATAAACCGAGGTCCCGTGTGTTACACAAAATTATTCAGCGCACATAAAAGAACCCACGGCAACAAGAGAGTTGTCCCTGGCAAAATTCTTAGAAAAAAGCCACTCTGATAGGGAAACAAATATACAGTTGCAGACAAAAACAAAAACAAAGGGTGGCGCTGCTCTTGTGGCGACGCACTCTCCCCGGGGAGAGCAGCCCGAATTTCACGCAGAGAAATCTGCCGTGACTTAAAGTGGTATAAAGAAAGAAAGAAAGAAAGAAAGAAACCACACACACACACACACACACACACACGCACGCACGCACGCACACACAGTGACACACATACACTCATACACATACACACACATACACACACACACACACACACACACACACACACGCACGCACACACAGTGACACACACACACACACACACACAGGTCCGTCTGATATCACTATTTAGTGGAAGGACGTTAAACTGAAGAACTACTACTACACACACACACAGAGGCATTTTCAACCTGAAAAAAGCTTGTCCACCTCCCTCGACACTACTGCTCATGCACACAACCCCCAGCACCTGAAAACTCCGCCACCACACCCAAAACTAGCGCTCATCCCTTCAGCTCTAGACTCGAGGCACACAACGCGCATGTTGGCAGGAACGTCGCGACCCGTGCGGCGCGTCATCTACCCCTCCAGCAGCCCCGCTGCGCAGCAGGTGACGTGGGAGTACGAGGGGGACCAGCCAGGCCAGTGGGTGGCCTACGACATGGAGATCTCGGCCTGCCTGGAGCATGCCCAGCAGACCCAGCAGCAGATGCTGGACATGAACACCCTCTTCAACCTGCCCTACTCGGTCCACTTCACCACCATGCAGCAGGTCAGGCCGCGGCTGTACTCTGTGTGTGTGTGTGTGTGTGTATATATATATATATATATGTGTGTGTATTATATAGGTAAGGTAAAGGAGTCCCATAACCTATAAGGTCGTAGGGGAGCGAGGCATCAGAGACCTCACTTCTCTAGGGGCCAGCATATTGAGGGCGGCGCCCATCTCCTCTCCCTCGCTGCTTTACCTTCCCTGACCCTAAAGAGGGCAGGTACCCATTTACAGCTGGGTGAACTGGGGGGAACTGTACTGAAGCCAAGGCGCGCAAACGGTCACCCATCCAACTGGTAACCACGCTGGACGCTGCTTAACTTGGCTGGGGGAAAGCGAGTGCTCCGACCACTGAGCTATCCTGTCCCCTATATGAATAATAATAATAATAATGTATGGAATTTATATAGCGCTGAATCTTGTAAAGCAACAAATCAAAGCGCGCAGATGACTTTTTTTTATTTTAAAAATATCGAGGATAATGGAATAAGCACTCATGTGCTTTTTTTTTACATCCAGTCCCCGCTTGTATGTGGTTTTGTAAATTTTGGTCATCTGTTCCCACCGGCACACAATGGCCTACTCTTTCAAAAAGCGGAACAGGATTTAACGCGTGCGCAAGATGTTCTACATGCGTTCGCACACGGGGCCTGGGTTTATAGTCTCATCCGAAGGACTTTATATACATGTATTATATATGCTTTCACCACTGTCTGTATAGTGTTAGTGTAGTGTGGTGTGGTGTGGTGCAGTGTAATGTAGTCTCATTTATTCTCTTTTCTTTTCTTTCTCTTTTCTTTTATTTCAAGGATTTCTCCCATGGGGATGCTGGGGGGCCTATCAGTATAAATAGCGTCCTCGCATTATGGAAATTTTGTGCTAGAAACTTCCTCTTTTCTATCACTCTCTTTGTTTCTGCCTTGTTCCATTTCTTCCTGTCACCTCCTTCTTGTCTATTTTCTGCTTTCTTGGTCATTTCTCTTGCCTTTTTTTCCAGAAAGACTTAAAAGATAACAATTCTCTCTTGTGCCAAAGTCAGATATGCTTGGCCTGACTTGTCAGGCGCTTAACGGCAGCATGACACATTTTCGCTCATATACCAGACAACAATAGTTGCTGTCTGGGTGTTTGACGAAGAAGAAGAAGATTTCGAAGATAATGGAATAAGCACATGTGTGCTTTTTGACATCCAGTCCCCATGTTTGCAGTTTTGTACATTTTGTCATCCGTTCCCACCGGCACACAATGACCCATTCTTAAAAAAAGCAGGACAGGTTTTAACGTGTGCGCAAGATGTTCTGTGTGCATTCGCATGTGGGACCTCGCTTTATAGTGTCATTCAGAAGATTTTTTTTAGGGAGAGTGGAGTCGGCACTAATGTTAACTCAAGTGGAAAAATCCTCTTGAATGACATTTGAACCGGTGTATAGTGTAGTGTAATGTAGTGTACTGGTAGTATACTGTATAGTCTGTAGTGTCACTGTAGTTGTAGTTTACTATAGTCAGAGTGTCTGTAGCGTAGTACCACTGTATACGGTTGTGGTTGTACAGTCAAGAGTCTCTGTAGCGTAGTACCACTGAAGACTGTTGTGGTTGTACAGTCAAGAGTGTCTGTAGTGTAGTGGTGGTATAGTCAAGAGTGTCTGTAGTGTAGTGGTAGTATAGTCATAGTGTCTGTAGTGTAGTGGTAGTATAGTCATAGTGTCTGTAGTGTAGTGCCACTGTAGTGGTAGTATAGTCAGAGTGTCTGTAGTGTAGTGGTAGTATAGTCAGAGTGTCTGTAGTGTAGTGGTAGTATAGTCAGAGTGTCTGTAGTGTAGTGGTAGTATAGTCATAGTGTCTGTAGTGTAGTGGTAGTATAGTCAGAGTGTCTGTAGTGTAGTGCCACTGTAGTGGTAGTATAGTCATAGTGTCTGTAGTGTAGTGGTAGTATAGTCAGAGTGTCTGTAGTGTAGTGGTAGTATAGTCATAGTGTCTGTAGTGTAGTGGTAGTATAGTCAGAGTGTCTGTAGTGTAGTGCCACTGTAGTGGTAGTATAGTCATAGTGTCTGTATTGTAGTGGTAGTATAGTCAGAGTGTCTGTAGTGTAGTGGTAGTATAGTCAGAGTGTCTGTAGTGTAGTGCCACTGTAGTGGTAGTATAGACTATAGTCATAGTGTCTGTAGTGTAGTGGTAGTATAGTCAGAGTGTATGTAGTACAGTGCCACTGTAGTGGTAGTATAGTCAGAGTGGCTGTAGTGTAGTGGTAGTATAGTCATAGTGTCTGTAGTGTAGTGGTAGTATAGTCAAGAGTGTCTGTAGTATAGTGCCACTGTAGTGGTAGTATAGTCAGAGTGGCTGTAGTGTAGTGGTAGTATAGTCAGAGTGGCTGTAGTGTAGTGGTAGTATAGTCATAGTGTCTGTAGTGGTAGTATAGTCATAGTGTCTGTAGTGGTAGTATAGTCAGAGTGTCTGTAGTGGTAGTATAGTCAGAGTGTCTGTAGTGGTAGTATAGTCAGAGTGTCTGTAGTGGTAGTATAGTCAGAGTGTCTGTAGTGGTAGTATAGTCAGAGTGGCTGTAGTGGTAGTATAGTCAGAGTGGCTGTAGTGGTAGTATAGTCAGAGTGTCTGTAGTGGTAGTATAGTCAGAGTGTCTGTAGTGTAGTGCCACTGTAGTGGTAGTATAGTCAGAGTGTCTGTAGTGTAGTGGTAGTATAGTCAGAGTGTCTGTAGTGTAGTGGTAGTATAGTCATAGTGTCTGTAGTGGTAGTATAGCCATAGTGTCTGTAGTGTAGTGGTAGTATAGTCAGAGTGTCTGTAGTGTAGTGGTAGTATAGTCAGAGTGTCTGTAGTGTAGTGGTAGTATAGTCAAGAGTGTCTGTAGTGTAGTGGTAGGATAGTCAGAGTGTCTGTAGTGTAGTGGTAGTATAGTCAGAGTGTCTGTAGTGTAGTGGTAGTATAGTCAGAGTGTCTGTAGTGTAGTGGTAGTATAGTCAGAGTGTCTGTAGTGTAGTGGTAGTATAGTCAAGAGTGTCTGTAGTGTAGTGGTAGTATAGTCGAGAGTGTCTGTAGTGTAGTGTAGTATAGTCATAGTGTCTGTAGTGTAGTGGTAGTATAGTCAAGAGTGTCTGTAGTGTGGTGGTAGTATAGTCATAGTGTCTGTAGTGTAGTGCCATTGTAGTGGTAGGATAGTCATAGTGTCTGTAGTGTAGTGCCACTGTAGTGGTAGTATAGACTATAGTCATAGTGTCTGTAGTGTAGTGGTAGTATAGTCAGAGTGTCTGTAGTGTAGTGGTAGTATAGTCATAGTGTCTGTAGTGTAGTGGTAGTATAGTCATAGTGTCTGTAGTGTAGTGGTAGGATAGTCATAGTGTCTGTAGTGTAGTGCCACTGTAGTGGTTACTAGTATGCTTATGACAATATGAGTGTCTGTAGTGTAGTGGTAGTATAGTCATAGTGTCTGTAGTGCAGTGCCACTGTAGACAGTAGTACTAGTAGATGTGGAATGTGCATGTGCTCTTCAACCTGCCCCACATCACCCCCCATACACAGGTGAGGGCTACTCCTGTCTTCACACTGCCCGTAGTGATTAACTAGTCCTGTAGTATTAGTGTAGTGCTTAGTAGTTCGTGGTGCTGGTGATGGTAGTAGTAGTAGTAGTAGTAGCAGTAGTAGTAGTGGAAGTCGTCGTCGTCGTAGTCGTAGTAGTAGTAGGTGGTAGTAGTAGTAGTAGTAGTAGTAGTAGTAGTAGTAGTAGTAGTAGTAGTAGTAGTAGTAGTTAGTAGTAGTAGTAGTAGAAGTAGTAGTAGGTGGTAGAAGTAGTAGTAGTAGTAGCAGTTGTAGTAGTAGTAGTAGTAAAAGTAGTAGTAGTACTAGTACTAGTACTAGTAGTAGTAGTTTCTGTAGTAAATAAGATGACAACCAAACCCAAACCTCAGAGCCAGTTTCTCTGTACCCACCCAGGTCAGAATCAACACGGGGAGAACTCGCAAAATCCGCCGCTCGCCTCTCCAGTCCCCGTACCCGTCGGCGGCAAAGTCGCCGCGCTGTTACAGCAAACTGACCACCGTCCTGCCTGACCCGTCCTTCACCTTGGCCCCAGGGTCTCAGCCGCAGCCGTCCACCTCCGCCGCTCAAAACGGCACCCTCCCCTTCCCCACTGGCCCAACAACTGTCTCAGGAGCCGGCAGCAGCGGCAGCAGTGGTATGAAACGAAGCGCCACTGCCACTCCTCTGACCTCCGACTCGGACTCGGATTCTGAATCGGACACGTCCACTAAAATGAGGTTGAGGACGAGGCAGTTGAAGCGTCCGAAGAAATCGCACGGTCAGGGAAGTGGCAGCGGCGGGAAGAAATCGGCCAGAGATGGGGGAAGCAAGCTGGGGGCCTCCTCCAGCTCGGGGGCCTCCGGGCAGCCCTCATCAACTGGTGAGCCCAGTGGTCATCTTTGCTGTTGTTGGTGTTGTTGTTACTTTTTTGTTGGGGTGTAGGGTAGGGTGGGGGGGGGGGGGGGGGGGGGGGGGACATGATGTAAATTGTGTTTGGTTTTCTTCTTTTTTAATATATTTTTTTATATAGTTTGCTTCCATCTCTTCTGTTACTGTCTCCTTCTCAAGTTAGTTCTCTGTTACTCTTTCTATACTCTTTTTTTTTTTTTAATATACTCATCTTCTCCTTTGACTTTTTTTGTCCTCTTCTGTTTCTTTTTCTTTGTCATCTTCTTCTTCTTCTTCTTGTTTGTATTCTTGTTTGTTTTCTTAAGATAACTAATAATAGGTGTCCTTAGATATATATCTCTCAAACTTGCTACCACCATTATTAATTTAGTATCAGCTTGTCAATCCACATCACAGACATAGACCCATGGCACTCCCCCGTCTTCTTCTTCTTCTTCTTCCTTTTTTGTCATGTTTCTCCCAGGGGAGGTTTGACATTGATGAGCCTTCTCCATCTCTCTCTGTCTTGAGCTGTTTTGAGCTCCCCCGTCTCAGAGTCATATATAATAGAAAAACAGACAAAAAAGTGACGACATCTGAAGCAGGTGTGTAGCCGAACTGAGGTCGAGTTGAAGGTCATAATCTCCATAATGATGTTCGGGGACTGAAACTTTTCAACATGCGGTCCAGATTTTTCGGTTACTTGATACTTTGTCGGACTGTTAGTTGTATGTCGTTGCATTTACAACAAAAACAAATACACGAATCAATAGAGGAAAGATCAATCTTTAATTCCATAGTTGCAATTTCATGTTTTTACAAGAGCAATTCTCTGTGAAAAATGTACAGTTGTACTGTGATACTGATAGGGAAACATACACATGCACACACACACACACACACACACACACACACACACACACACACACACACACACACAAAGGTTATACACTTTGGCAGGGTGGTGGGATTTTGGCTGTTTTAGGCAGGGATAGATTTGAGATGAAACAAGAGGGGAAAAATCAGATTTCAAATAAATGTCTTGTCATAAATAGGCTTTTGGCAAAGGGAGAGAGGGAGGTCATTCCAGATCACTGGACCAGAAACAGAGAAAGAGCGACAGCCAACAGTGGATTGGTTGAATCTCTGTATTCATAAGCACAGGGTATCTGCAGCAGAGCGGAGGAACAAGAAGGTGTGTATAGGTGAAGACAATCGCAAAGGTAGGAGGGAGCTGTTTTGTGGAGACATTTGTAACAGAGGGTACTGATCTTCTAGTTAACTCTATGTGGCACAGGCAGCCAGTGGAGAAATTGCAAGAGAGGAGTTATGTGGTCAAATTTTCTCTTTCTGAGGACAAGTCAAGCTGCAGAGTTTTGTTATGCGTTGAAGGGAGTGGATTGATGATGCTGGCAAACCAGCCAGAAGAGAATTGCAATAGTCCAGACGTGAAAGAATGAGAGACGCGACTAGTTTGGATGTTGCATCAGTGGACAGGTACTTTCGAATTGCACTAATACGCCGTATTTGATAGTAGCATGATTGGCAGGTCTGGGTGATGAATTTTTGCATGGAGAGTGTGTTGTCAATAACAAACCCCAAGATACTTCACAGCAGTGGATAGAGGAATTGACATATCGCCGAAACCTATTGAAGCTGTTGTGATGGGAGAGAGTTACAAAAGTTACTCCACAACATTAACAATGGACTGTCATTTCGTCATCCTCCACAACTGTTCAGTGTTTGTCTAGGAGTAAAAATCTGCCAACAGACTGTAACCATGCTTTTTTTTCCCACTAACCTTACTGCTTTGCTATACAACAACAACAACAACAAGAAGGAAATGAAATACATCCTTGTTTCATCCGATTGATTCGTTATGTCAGGACATGTAAAGTGATCTCTGCTTTTTTACCCTCAGCTAGAGCTTTGAAGTTCACCAAGGGGGAGATTTTGTGTATGCTGCTGGTTTTTTGCCCACCATTAAGGTAGCCACATTCTGACTTCAGGGATGTAAAGTGATATGATGTGATGCGGTGGTGAGTTTTTGTGAAGTGATCTGATTGGTGTGTTGTGATGTGATCGTGTGTTTTTTGTGGAGTGATGTGTCATGATGTGATGATGTGTTCTTGTGAAGTGATGTGTCATGATGTGATGTGTTCTTGTGATGTGTCGTGATGTGATAATGTGTTTTTGTGATGTGATGTGATCGTGTGTTTTTGTGAAGTGATGTGTCATGATGTGATGTCATTATGTGTTTTTTTTGAAGTGATGTGTCATGATGTGATCATGTGTTTTTGTGAAGTGATGTGTCATGATGTGATGTGATCGTGTGTTTTTTGGGAAGTGATGTGTCATGATGTGGTGTGATGATGTGTTTTTGTGAAGTAATCTGATTGATGTGTCATAATGATCATGATGTGTTTTCGTGAAGTAATCTAATTGATGTGTCATGATGCGATGCGATCATGATGTGTTTTCGTGAAGTAATCTGATTGATATATATATATATATATATATGTCATGATGCGATGCGATCCTGTGCTTTTGTGAAATAATCTGACAAGTTGTGTCTTGTCAGCCCTGAGCCACGCGGTCATTTCCATGGTGGCGGTATCTCAGGGTCACCTCGCCAACCAGGGCCCTGTGTCCTTGACCTGCGCATCCTCCTCCTCCTCCGCCTCCTCCTCCATCGCCTCCTCCTCCTCCATCGCCTCCTCCTTCCCCCTGCCGTCAGTGTCGCTGATCAGCACAGGGTCCACCATGCCCCTTAACCTCTTGACCTATGCTCAGCCACTCGCCGCCAACCTCTCCAAGGGCTTTCCTCCCATGACCCACCTCCCCCCTTCTCACCTTCCCCCCTCTGCCCACTCGCACCAGCAGGGCAGTGGGCAGAGCCCCCTGGTGGCTGCTCCTCAGACCCTCGCTGTCTCCGTGGGACAGACTGTGTACCCGTCTGGAGTTTTACAGCAAAACGCTGCCGCTGCTGCTGCTGCTGCCGCTGCTGCTTCTTCCTCGCACCACGCAGGTCGCTGTGCTGTGTCCCACTTGGGACTTCAGGGTCACCCTGTCTCCTCCTCTGCCTCTTCCTCTTCCTCCTCCTCGTCATCACTCGTAACGTCTGGCGGAAGGGCCTACAACTTGATGGGGCCTCAGAGCTCCGGCAGTTGGACTGTGGTGCCAGGGGGGGTGACCCTGCATGGGGGCATGGCCTTGACCCCCCAGCTGACCCTGATGCCGTCCTCGCAGCCCTCGGCGATCAAGGTCATGGCCGCCACCTCACAGCCACCTCTGGCCTCCTCGCAAGGGGCGGGGTCGACCTACCAGGGCCCCCTGACGCGCAAACGGATGCTGAAGCAGATGGGGGCAGGGGCAGGAGCGGGCAGTGGGATGGGGGCGGGGGTGGGTCTGCCCCGGAGCCTCAACAGCGGTGCTCTGCCCTTGATGGGCGCGGCTCTGCCCCCCACCTTCCCCCCCGCCCAGCCTCCAGGCCACGCGGTGGTGACCTCCAACGGCCTGACCCCCCTCCACCCCCTTCCCCCTCAGCACCAGCCCCTGACCGCCCCCCCCCACCCTGCCCCTGCTGCCTCTCACGGTCAGCATCTCCGTCAGATGCAGCACCACTTTCAGGCACAGCAGCAGCAGCAGCAGCAGCAGCAACATCAGCAGCAGCAGCAGCAGCAACATCAGCAGCAGCAGACTTCCCATCTGTCAGGGTTTGGCTTGGCGTCGTCCACCTACCCCTTCAATCAGTCCTCTTTCGTGCCGGCTCTGGGCCCCAACATTCTGGGCAGCGCACCGTAAGTAGTAGTGATAATGATGATAATAATAGTAATGATGGTGATAGTGATGGTGATGATGGTAATGATGATGATGATGATAAGTGGAATATATATATATATAGCGCTTATATATTGCAAAGACAAATCAGAGCTGTACTGTCTCCATGTCTGTCTGGCTGTAGATCTTCTTCTCTGTCTGTCTGTCTGTCTGTAGATCTCTTATCTTTCTGTCTGTCTCCCTATCTCAGTATCTGTCTGTCAGTCTCCCTATCTGCCTGTCTCCCTGTCTCAGTGTCTGTCTCCCTATCTGCCTTTCTCCCTGTCTGTCTGTCTCCCTATCTGCCTTTCTCCCTGTCTGTCTGTCTCCCTATCTGCCTTTCTCCCTGTCTGTCTGTCTCCCTATCTGCCTTTCTCCCTGTCTGTCTGTCTCCCTATCTGCCTTTCTCCTTGTCTGTCTGTCTTTCTCCCTATCTGCCTGTCTGTCTCCCTATCTGCCTTTCTCCCTGTCTGTCTCCCTGTCTGTTTCAGTGTTTGTCTCCCTATCTGTCTGTCTCCCTGTCTGTCTGTCTATCTGTCTCCCTCCTTGTCTGTCTGCTTGTCTGTCAATGGGCCCCAACATTCTGGGCACTGCTGTGTAAGAACTAACTGTCTGTCTGTCTGTCTATCTGTCTCCCTCCTTGTCTGTCTGCTTGTCTGTCAATGGGCCCCAACATTCTGGGCACTGCTGTGTAAGAACTAACTGTCTGTCTGTCTGTCTATCTGTCTCCCGCCTTGTCTGTCTGCTTGTCTGTCAATGGGTCCCAACATTCTGGGCACTGCTGTGTAAGATTTATCTGTCTGTCTGTCAGTGGGCCCTAACATTCTATGCACTGTGCCATAAGTACTATCTGTCTCAGTGTCTGTCTCCTTGTCTGTCTGTCTGCCTGCTTGTCTGTCAGTGGGCCCCGACATTTGGGATACTGTGCCACAAGTACTGTCTGTCTGAGTGTCTCTGTCCTTGTCTGTCTGCTTGTCTGTCAGTGGGCCCCAGCATTCTGGGTACTGTGTATAAGTACTGTCTCAGTGTCTGTCTGTCTGTCTGTCTGTCTGTCTCTCTCTCTCTCTCTCTCCTCTCTCTCTCTCTCTCTCTCTCTCTCTCTCCTCTTCTGTGTCCTTGTCTGTCTGCTTGTCTGTCAGTGGCCCCAACATTCTGGGTACTGTGGTATAAGTACTGTCTCAGTGTCTGTCTGTCTGTCTGTCTGTCTCTCTCCCCTCTCTCTCTCTCTCTCTCTCTCTCTCTCTCTCTCTCTCTCTCTCTCTCTCTCTCGCTCTCTCTGTCCTTGTCTGTCTGCTTGTCTGTCAGTGGGCCCTGACATTTTGGGTACTGTGCCATAAGTACTGTCTGTCTGTGCCCTTGTCTGTCTGTCTCTCTCTCTCTCTCTCTCTCCTCTCTCTCTCTCTCTCTGTCCATGTCTGTCTGCTTGTCTGTCAGTGGGCCCTGACATTTTGGGTACTGTGCCATAAGTACTGTCTGTCTGTGCCCTTGTCTGTCTGTCTCTCTCTCTCTCTCTCTCTCTCTCTCTCTCTCTCTCTCTCTCTCTCTCTCTCTCGCTCTCTCTGTCCTTGTCTGTCTGCTTGTCTGTCAGTGGGCCCTGACATTTTGGGTACTGTGCCATAAGTACTGTCTGTCTGTGCCCTTGTCTGTCTGTCTCTCTCTCTCTCTCTCTCTCTCCTCTCTCCTCTCTCTCTTCTGTCCATGTCTGTCTGCTTGTCTGTCAGGGGGCCCTGACATTTTGGGTACTGAGCCATAAGTTAAAGTACTGTCTGTCTGTCTCTCTCTCTCTCTCTCTCTCTCTCTCTCTCTCTCTCTCCTCTCTCTCTCGCTCTCTCTGTCCTTGTCTGTCTGCTTGTCTGTCAGTGGGCCCTGACATTTTGGTACTGTGCCATAAGTACTGTCTGTCTGTGCCCTTGTCTGTCTGTCTGTGTGTGTGTCTCTCTCTCTCTGTCCTTGTCTGTCTGCTTGTCTGTCAGTGGGCCCTGACATTTTGGGTACTGAGCCATAAGTTAAAGTACTGTCTGTCTGTCTCCTTGTCTGTCTGTCTGTCTGTCTGTCTCTCTCTCTCTCTCTCTCTCTCTCTCTCTCTCTCTCTCTCTCTCTCTCTCTCTCCTCTCTCTCTCTCTCTGTCCTTGTCTGTCTGCTTGTCTGTCAGTGGGCCCCAACATTCTGGGCACTGCACCATAAATACTGTCCGTCTGTCTCCTTGTCTCTCTCTCTCTCCTTGTCTGTCACTGTCAGTAGGTCTGTGGTCACTGTTTCAGGATGCTGATACCTGGCTCCACAGGCAGTGGTCAGCACTCGGCCTCTGTGACCCCAGGACAAGGTCAGTAACTGGCTGGCTTCTGTGTGGTGGTGTGGCTGTGAGGATGGACAGTGACCATAAGTGACTAGGAGTCAGTATGGCATGAGGATCGGTGGTCAAGAGATAAAGCGCCTGCCTAGAAAGTGAAAAGTCCTGGTCGGAAGTGTGCGGTGCTTGTTCGATCCCCGTTTGGACCCAAAACTTCCCCCCCCCCCTCTCCCCCATCCATTAGACCATGAGGGGTGGTCTGCGTGCTAGTCTTTCGGATGGGACAATAAACCGAGGTCCCGTGTGTTACATAAAATTATTTAGCGCAGGTAAAAGAATCCACGGTAACAAGAAAGTTGCCCCTGGCAAAATTCTGTGAAAAAACCCCCCACTCTGATAGGGAAATAATTACGGTTGCAGACAGGAGGGGAAAAAAATAATGGGTGGCGCTGCTCTTGTGGCGACACGCTCTCCCCGGGGAGAACAGCCCAAATTTCATGCGGAGAAATTAAAGTGGTATGAAAATGAACATAAAATGGAAATTTGTTGGTGTAGACATAGCATGTGAAGCAGACATGATTTTGTTGTTGTGACATAGGTCTGTGTGACATTTTCTGTCGTGAAGTTGACATGAGCTTTAACATTATTGGGAATTATTTATACTTTTATATCGAGGTTAATGGAATAAGCACTTGTGTGCTTTTTAACATCCAGTCCCCGTGTGTATGCAATTTTGTCATCTGTTCCCACCAGCACACACAATGGCCTACTCTTCTGAAAAGGATAGGATTTAATGTGTGCACAAGATGTTCTGCGTGCGTTCGCACACGGGGCCTCGGTTTATAGTGTCATTCGAAAGACTTTTAGGGAGAGTGGGAGTCGGCACTGATGTTAACTCCAGGGGAAAAATCCTCTTGAACGAGATTCAAACCCAGGTTGTCATACAAGAGGATGAGGGGTGTGTGATGTCATACACCAGGATGAGGAGGTGTGTGATGTCATACACCAGGATGAGGAGGGGTGTGATGTCATACAACAGGATGAGGAGGGGTGTGATGTCATACAACAGGATGAGGAGGTGTATGATGTCATACAAGAGGATGAGGAGGGGTGTGATGTCATACACCAGGATGAGGAGGTGTGTGATGTCATACAACAGGATGAGGAGGGGTGTGATGTCATACACCAGGATGAGGAGGGGTGTGTGATGTCATACAACAGGATGAGGAGGTGTATGATGTCATACAAGAGGATGAGGAGGGGTGTGATGTCATACACCAGGATGAGGAGGGGTGTGTGATGTCATACAACAGGATGAGGAGGTGTGTGATGTCATACACCTGGATGAGGAGGGGTGTGATGTCATACAAGATGAGGAGGAGTGTGATGTCATACACCAGGATGAGGAGGTATATGATGTCATACACCAGGATGAGGAGGTGTGTGATGTCATACAACAGGATGAGGAGGGGTGTGATGTCATACAACAGGATGAGGAGGGGTGTGATGTCATACACCTGGATGAGGAGGGGTGTGATGTCATACAACAGGATGAGGAGAGGTGTGATGTCATACAACAGGATGAGTGTGATGTCATACAACAGGATGAGGAGTGATGTCATACACCAGGATGAGGAGGGGTGTGTGATGTCATACACCAGAATGAGGAGGGGTGTGATGTCATACACCAGGATGAGGAGAGGTGTGATGTCATACAACAGGATGAGAAGGGTGTGATGTCATACAACAGGATGAGGTGTGATGTCATACAACAGGATGAGTGTGATGTCATACACTAGGATGAGGAAAGGTGTGATGTCATACACCAGGATGAGGGGTGAGTGTGATGTCATACAACAGGATGAGGAGGTGTGATGTCATAAACCAGGATGAGGGGTAAGTGTGATGTCAGAGAGGGAGGTTGTGTGTGCAGGAGGTGCCCCGCTGCGGCAACAACAGAACAACGCTGCTGCTGCTGCTGCCAGCCTCCCCGTGACAGAGACCCTGCCCACAGACTCCAAGATTGTCCTGCCCAAGAAGAAGAAAGCCAAGACGAAGCGTGAGTGTCTTGAGATGGGGCGTGTCTGTCTTTCTCCTCCCTCTTCTGTTCTTTCTTCACCGTCAGTGAATGAATATGTATGTATGTATACATGTGTATATTTTATATAGATATAGATAGATAGATAGATAGAGAGATAGATAGATAGATAGATAGATAGATAGATAGATAGATAGATAGATAGATAGATAGATAGATATAGATAGATAGATAGATAGGTAGGTAGGTAGGTAGGTAGGTAGGTAGGTAGATAGGTAGATAGATAGGTAGGTAGGTAGATAGATAGATAGATAGATAGAAAGATGTAGATAGAGAGAGAGAGATAATAGATAGAAAGAGAGAGAGATAGAGATAGATAGATAGATAATAGATAGATAATAGATAGATAGATAGATAGATAGATAGATAGATAGATAGATAGATAGATAGATAGATAGATAGATAGGTGTGTGTGTGTGTGACACTCCACCATGAAATGAGTCGCTTTGCATCTGACCCACTTTTCCTGCTAGGAGCCATTTTAGGCAGGTGGGGGTCAGAATTTCGATTTTGAAATTTTGATTGATTATATAACTATAGCCGATTTTCTACCTTGTACTGAAGTATCAAGGCTTAGTTTTGTTTCCTTTTGCTTTAAAAATGCATTTAAGAGCACCCAAGCCTTCATTCTGACCACCTATTACAATTCAAAACTTGTCATTTCCTGATTGTGTCACTTCTTGCAGTCTTGCATTTCAACATGTAATAACTTTTCAAAGAAATGTCTGATTTTCGATCTGTTTTCTGTATTGAATAGCCGTTTCACTACAGATTAACAACATGTTGACAACTTAGAATTGACCTCTGGTGCAATGTGACTCATTATGTGGTGGAGCGCCACACACACACACATATAGATAGATAGATAGATAGATAGATAGATAGATAGATAGATAGATAGATAGATAGATAGATAGATAAATGGATGGATGGATGGATGGATGGATGGATGGAGAGATAGAGATAGATAGAGATAAATATGGATAGATAGAGATAAATATGGATAGATAGAGATAGATAGATAGATATAGATAAATATAGATAGATAGATAAATATAGAGAGATAGATATAGATAGATAGATAGAGAGATAGACATAGAGATAGATAGACATAGATAGAGATAGATAGGTAGAGATAGATAGATAGGTAGGTATAGATAGCTATAGATAGATATAGAGATATAGATAGATAGATAGATAAAAATAGATAGATAGATGTAGATAGGATAGATAGATAGGATAGATAGATAGATAGACAGATAGATAGAGATAGATAGATAGATACTGTCAGTAAGTACCTACATGCTACGAATGTTCCAAAGAACATGTCACTATTACAAAAGAAGAAGTTTCACAAAAGTCGCGGTACACTCTGGCCTGCTTGCTAAGAAATGACATTTCATACTTTGAAAAGAACAAGAAGAAAGGAAAAAACCCAGACCTTTTACACACGTTGCTGAAAACCCAGGCCTACTTAGCTAAGAAAGCTGCGAAAAGACATTTTCACCGTATCACAAAAGAAGACCTTTCGCAAGTGTTCCTGGCTAATAGACTCCAGTCCACCTTCTGCTGTAGACATGATTTGTGTGCAACCAAAACAGGAGAGGATATCGTGATCATGTACAGACATAATGGCTATTGGCACTACATCATTTCACAAGGTAAAAAAAAAGGTCCATGTGTCCCATAACCTATGTGGTTGTAGATGAGCGAGGTGTCAGAGACCTCAGCTTCTCTAGGGGCCAGCATATTGAGGGCAGGGGCGCCCATCTCCTCTCCCTCGCTGTTTTACCTTCCCTGACCCTAAAGAGGGCAGGTACCCATTTACAGCTGGGTGAACTGGGGAACTGTTGTGAAGCCAACGGTCACCCATCCACTTGGTAACCACGCTCAATGCTGCTTAACCTTAGCTTGGGGGAAAGCGAGTGCTCTGACCACTTGAGCTATCCCGAACCCAAATGTTCCTGTAAACTCCAACCCACCTCTCAGCTGTTGACGTTACAAGGGAAGACATTTCACGAGTGTTCTTGTAGACCTACCATCCAAGAATTTTTAACAACCGCCCACCCTCCCATCCCCCCCCCCCCCCCCCATCTCCTCACACTTCACAATCTGTCAGTTGATCCCTGTGACTTGAAACACTAACTGAACACTTCATATTTCAGGGAAGAGGAAAGGAAGAAAGGTGGAGCAGTCAGGTAAGCAACGTTATACTGGTTTATGAAAATGCCAAGCTGAGGGCAACAGCTTGTTTTCTGAGAGAAAGACAACGCACAAACAGATAAAACAGTAGAACACCGCCGTTATTGAAAGTGACTGTGCTCTGTTCGTCTTTAAAAGAATATCACTTCGTTCTTTTTGAAGCAGGATTTAAGGAAATAAAGTAAGTGACAGGGTTTTGTTCTATGCATATCTTGTTTAATCTTTTTTTTAAAAGTTATACTTCGATGATACGTTTTTTAAAAATGTTCTCTTTCATGCTAAGAAAAGTCACAGTCACCTGCTGTTTGTGAACCTGTATATGCAGCATCAGGTGTGGCTACCAAGTGGATGGGTAATCGCTTTTATTTTTATTTTATTTTATTATTTCATTTTATTTTATTCTTTTGTTTTGAGGATTATGGAATTAGCACTCATGTACTTTATTTCATCCAGTCCCCGTGTGTATGCAGTCTTGTAAATTTTGTCATCTGTTCCCACTGGCACACAATAGCCTACTCTTCCAAAAAGCAGAATGGGTTTTAATGTGTGTGCAAGATGTTCTGTGTGTATTCGCACATGGGACCTCGGTTTATAGTCTCATCCGAAGACTTTTGGGGAGAGTGGAGTCAGCACTGATGTTAACTCCAGAGGAAAAATCCTCTTGGAACAAGAATCGAACCCGGGTCAGCAGATCATGAATACATCACTCTAACAACCACCAGGCTATCCCATCCCCCGTAGTTTGTGCGCCTTTGTTTCAGTACAGTCCCCCAGTTCACCCAGCTGTAAATGAGTGCCTGCCCTCTTTAGGGTCAGGGAAGGTATAGCAGCGAGGGAGAGGAGATGGGCACCCCCCTCAATATGCTGGCCCCTGGAGAAGCTGAGGTCTCTGATGCCTTGCTCCCCTATGACCACGTAGGTTATGGGACACTTTACCTTTTTAAATGGAGTGAGCCAGGGCAGGAGGTAGTGGCCATATAGACATGGTCTGTTCTGTGTGCAGTCAGAACAAAACAGGAGGTAGCGGTTATGTAGACATGGTTTGTTCTGTGTGCAACAGGAGGTAGCGATTATGTAGACATGGTTTGTTCTGTGTGTGTGTGCAACAAGAGGCTGTGATCATGTAGACATGGTTTGTTCTGTGTGCAACAAGAGGTAGCAGCCATGTAGACATGGTTTGTTCTGTGTGCAACAGGAGGCTGTGGCCATGTAGACATGGTTTGTTCTGTGTGCAACAGGGGGCTGTGGCCATGTAGACATGGTTTGTTCTGTGTGCAACAGGGGGCTGTGGCCATGTAGACATGGTTTGTTCTTTGTGCAACAGGAGGCTGTGGCCATGTAGACATGGTTTGTTCTGTGTGCAACAGGAGGCTGTGGCCATGTAGACATGGTTTGTTCTGTGTGTGTGTGTGCAACAGGAGGCTGTGGCCATGTAGACATGGTTTGTTCTGTGTGTGTAACAGGAGGCTGTGGCCATGTAGACATGGTTTGTTCTGTGTGTGTGCAACAGGAGGCTGTGGCCATGTAGACATGGTTTGTTCTGTGTGTGTGCAACAGGAGGCTGTGGCCATGTAGACATGGTTTGTTCTGTGTGTGTGTGTGCAACAGGAGGCTGTGGCCATGTAGACATGGTTTGTTCTGTGTGTGTGTGTGTGCAACAGGAGGCTGTGGCCATGTAGACATGGTTTGTTCTGTGTGCAACAGGAGGCTGTGGTCATGTAGACATGGTTTGTTCTGTGTGCAACAGGAGGCTGTGGCCATGTAGACATGGTTTGTTCTGTGTGTGTGTGTGCAACAGGAGGCTGTGGCCATGTAGACATGGTTTGTTCTGTGTGTGTGCAACAGGAGGCTGTGGCCATGTAGACATGGTTTGTTCTTTGTGTGTGTGCAACAGGAGGCTGTAGCCATGTAGACATGGTTTGTTCTGTGTGCAACAGGAGGCTGTGGTCATGTAGACATGGTTTGTTCTGTGTGCAACAGGAGGCTGTGGCCATGTAGACATGGTTTGTTCTGTGTGTGTGCAACAGGAGGCTGTGGTCATGTAGACATGGTTTGTTATGTGTGCAACAGGGGCTGTGGCCATGTAGACATGGTTTGTTCTGTGTGTGTGTGTGTGCAACAGGAGACTGTGGTCATGTAGACACGGTTTGTTCTGTGTGCAACAGGAGGCTGTGGCCATGTAGACATGGTTTGTTCTGTGTGCAACAGGAGGCTGTGGCCATGTAGACATGGTTTGTTTTGTGTGTAACAGGAGGCTGTGGCCATGTAGACATGGTTTGTTCTGTGTGTGTGTGCAACAGGGGGCTGTGGACATGTAGACATGGTTTGTTCTGTGTGTGTGCAACAGGAGGCAGTGGCCATGTAGACATGGTTTGTTCTGTGTGTGTGCAACAGGAGGCTGTGGCCATGTAGACATGGTTTGTTCTGTGTGCAACAGGAGGCTGTGGCCATGTAGACATGGTTTGTTCTGTGTGTGTGCAACAGGAGGCTGTAGCCATGTAGACATGGTTTGTTCTGTGTGTGTGCAACAGGAGGCTGTGGCCATGTAGACATGGTTTGTTCTGTGTGTGTGCAACAGGAGGCTGTGGCCATGTAGACATGGTTTGTTCTGTGTGTGTGCAACAGGAGGCTGTGGCCATGTAGACATGGTTTGTTCTGTGTGAGTGCAACAGGAGGCTGTGGTCATGTAGACATGGTTTGTTCTGTGTGCAACAAGAGGTAGCAGTCATGTAGACATGGTTTGTTCTGTGTGCAACAGGAGGCTGTGGCCATGTAGACATGGTTTGTTCTGTGTGCAACAGGAGGCTGTGGCCATGTAGACATGGTTTGTTCTGTGTGTGTGCAACAGGAGGCTGTAGCCATGTAGACATGGTTTGTTCTGTGTGTGTGCAACAGGAGGCTGTGGCCATGTAGACATGGTTTGTTCTGTGTGTGTGCAACAGGAGGCTGTGGCCATGTAGACATGGTTTGTTCTGTGTGTGTGCAACAGGAGGCTGTGGCCATGTAGACATGGTTTGTTCTGTGTGCAACAGGAGGCTGTGGCCATGTAGACATGGTTTGTTCTGTGTGTGTGCAACAGGAGGCTGTGGCCATGTAGACATGGTTTGTTCTGTGTGCAACAGGAGGTTGTGGCCATGTAGACATGGTTTGTTCTGTGTGTGTAACAGGAGGCTGTGGTCATGTAGACATGGCTTGTTCTGTGTGTGTAACAGGAGGCTGTGGACATGTAGACATGGTTTGTTCTGTGTGTGTAACAGGAGGCTGTGGACATGTAGACATGGTTTGTTCTGTGTGTGTAACAGGAGGCTGTGGTCATGTAGACATGGTTTGTTATGTGTGTGTGCAACAGGAGGCTGTGGTCATGTAGACATGGTTTGTTCTGTGTGTGTGCAACAGGAGGCTGTGGCCATGTAGACATGGTTTGTTCTGTGTGCAACAGGAGGCTGTGGCCATGTAGACATGGTTTGTTCTGTGTGCAACAGGAGGCTGTGGCCATGTAGACATGGTTTGTTCTGTGTGTGTGCAACAGGAGGCTGTGGCCATGTAGACATGGTTTGTTCTGTGTGCAACAGGAGGCTGTGGCCATGTAGACATTGTTTGTTCTGTGTGTGTGCAACAGGAGGCTGTGGTCATGTAGACATGGTTTGTTCTGTGTGCAACAAGAGGTAGCAGACATGTAGACATGGTTTGTTCTGTGTGGAACAGGAGGTAGCGGTTATGTAGACATGGTTTGTTCTGTGTGTGTGTGCAACAGGGGGCTGTGGCCATGTAGACATGGTTTGTTCTGTGTGCAACAAGAGGTAGCAGACATGTAGACATGGTTTGTTCTGTGTGCAACAGGAGGTAGCGGTTATGTAGACATGGTTTGTTCTGTGTGTGTGCAACAGGAGGCTGTGGTCATGTAGACATGGTTTGTTCTGTGTGTGTGTGCAACAGGAGGCTGTGGCCATGTAGACATGGTTTGTTCTGTGTGTGTGTGCAACAGGAGGCTGTGGCTATGTAGACATGGTTTGTTCCGTGTGTAACAGGGGGCTGTGGCCATGTAGACATGGTTTGTTCTGTGTGTGTGCAACAGGAGGCTGTGGCCATGTAGACATGGTTTGTTCTGTGTGTGTGCAACAGGAGGCTGTGGTCATGTAGACATGGTTGGTTCTGTGTGTGTGTAACAGGAGGCTGTGGACATGTAGACATGGTTTGTTCTGTGTGTGTGCAACAGGAGGCTGTGGCCATGTAGACATGGTTTGTTCTGTGTGTGTGCAACAGGAGGCTGTGGCCATGTAGACATGGTTTGCTCTGTGTGCAACAAGAGGTACCAGTCATGTAGACATGGTTTGTTCTGTGTGTGTGTGCAGCCAAAACAGGAGAGGAGGTATTAGCCAAGTACATGGAGATCGTCAGTCCCCCTCGCAATGAGGTAAGGTTGTCTGTGCACTTGCTAACAGCTGTGGAAAAGCCTTATGAATACATGCTTGATACACTTGTTAACCCTTTTCGTCCCACATAAAACTGAGCAATCTCATTCTCCAGACCAAGTAAATTCCGAGCCGTCACTGCTGTAAGAGGGTGAGGTCAGAAAAATAGTCATGAAAGTTTTTGTTTTTCAATGGATTGTTGTGAAATTTGGTGTGCATGTGAAAAAAAATAATATTGAAAGCATGGTTTAAATGCACATGGAAAAACTCTGGTTAGTTTTTTCAACTACTCGGGTCTACCACCCTTACCTTGACAACGACCCTGCCCCCTCACACTCTGACCTTGCATGGTGTTTGTTTCGTGTGATCTAGTAGCGCTGCTTTCAATCAGCACTGACACACTTTCTTCTTCACTTACACTGCTGTCAGCATTGATTTCAGTTTCTTCACTTTTATTCTCATCAGAATCAGACTCCTACCCATCATCAGAGCCATCAGTGTCATACTCACTGACGTCATCAATGAATAGTTGCGCATGAACCTCAGAAATCGAAATATTTTAGTTTGATTTGCCATGTCATCTGCATCAAACACAGAGTTGACACATTGCACAGGAAGAGCCAAGATTAATCTCCCCTTATTTAAAAGAAAGTTAGCAAGGCTAATCAAAACTATTCACCAAAAATGACAGTAATGTTCAGGACACGAGTCCCTCATTCCATGATTTCTTTGAAACAATGAGTACGTCACAAGGGGCTTGTGCTGTGGGAAGAAATGTGTTAACAGCTGTGGAATAGCCTTAACTCAATGAGGTTGTGCCGAATCTTAAGGCACTCCCCTCCTTCACTGTGACATGCCGAAGCTTATGATTTGGCAGAATTACCAAAAAAATTTTAATACACTAATCTATGTTCAGCTGAAGGGAAAGTACTCGGGCCTGTAGGGCAATTATTTTTCTAAACACAGTTGCTTTCCTTCACCATAAGCTTGCCTAGTTTGCATGTGTTGGCTAATTTTCTTTGACATGTATTGACAAGCGTATTTTTTGGGATTTGGGGCTCTCCAGTGTTATGATTTTAAAAACAAAAGTTGTATAGTGCAAAAAGTGGCATCAGATGGATTCAGCCAACTTCAGGGAACTTTACTTTGGTGAAAAATCATCACATTGTTTCAAGGGGACTAGTTGATGAACAGTTCAAGCCATGTTATATAAGCAGCCCTATTTTTCAAAACTTATTTTTCAGCATTCAGTGACATATTTTGAAAATTGGTTTAAAAAAAAATTAAAGTCATCTATTGAAAAACTGTGTAACAATCTCAAAAGTAGACATAACAAACTTTTCAATGATGTATAATTTGTATGTCTTTATTATGTGGGGTAAATCTGCTGAATTTTTCAAATATAGCCAAAATCATGCGTCACCACAAAAGGACGGGATCCATTTCACTGCGACTCCATTAAGTTAATAAACTTGTCACCAACACTGTAACAAACTGTGTTCAGACTGCAAAACTTCTTTTCTGCGTTCATTTGTCAACACAATGGTGCATAGTTCTTGGAGTTGGTTAATTGTGTTAAGATTTCAGTGCCATGATTATTACTTTTGAACTTAGTATACATGTCATTTTCAGGTATAGACTGTTGTAGAAACTTGGGAATGAAGGGAAGTAAGTTTGGTTTTGTGGGAACACAGTAAGAAAGGGGAAGTAACAGCTCACACAAATGCATAAACAGAAGATGTATAGAAACTATTCTTGTGTGCGTAAAACCATTAGAATGTCTACTGTCGTCATATTTTATTTTTTAATGTTCCTCAGCTAGAGCTCTGAGGTTCACCAATGGTGAGATTTTGCGTATTTGACCATGTCATCATATTTGAGTGAAACGGGGCATATATAGAACTGTTTCTCTGTGTGAAAGACTGCAGTAGGAACTTCTTTAATTAAGTCATGGCAGATCTCTCTGCGTGAAATTGAGGCTGCTCTCCCCGTGGAGAGTGTGTTGCCACAAGAGCAGCGCCACCATTTTTTTTCTCTTTTCCTGTCTGCAACTGTGTTTCCTTATCAGAGTGGCCTTTGTATCTACAGAATTTTGCCAGGGACAACTCTCTTGTTGCCATGGGTTCTTTTACATGCGCTAAATAATTTTGTGTAACACACTGAAGCTCAGTTTATCGTCTCACCCGAAAGACTAGCACCCAGACCACCACTCATGCATGGTGTAATGGATGGGGGAAAAGTTTTGGGCCTAAACAGGGATCAAACCACCGCACACTTATAACCCGGACTTTTTGCTTTCTAGGCAGGTGCGTTACCTCTAGACCACCGATCCAAAGCTATTGTATAATATGTTACAATATGCCTTCAGACCTGTCCCATTATGTACAGAATTTGACGTGACTACAGTGTAATACTATTGCACAGGACTGATGAATATGTTCCAATTTGCTAATTGTACTTGTACGACATGTGACCGTGACTACAGTGTAATACTATCGCACAGAACTTATGAAAATGGTCCAGCACGCTATATATTCTTTTACAACATGTGACCGTGACTACAGTGTAAGACTATTGCACAGGACTGATGAACATGTTCCAATATGCTAATTGTACTTGTACAACATGTGACCGTGACTGGAGTGTAAGACTATTGCACAGGACTAGTGAACACAGGTACAGGATACCTCAGTGGTCAGAGCACTCATTTTCCCCCAAGCCAATGTCAAACAGCATTGAGCATGGTTACCAGTTGGATGGGTGACCGTTTGAAAGCCTCGGTTTCAGTAAAGTCCCCCAGTTCACCCAGCTGTAAATGGGTACCTGCCCTCTTTAGGGTCAGGGAAGGTAAAGCAGTGACGAAGAGAGGAGATGGGCACTGCCCTCAGTATGCTCGCTCCTAGAGAAGCTGAGGTTTCTGACGTCTCGCTCCCCTACAACCTTATAGGTTATTTTTTATTTATTTATTTATTCTTTTATATTGAGGATAATGGAATAAGCACTCATGTGCTTTTTCACATCCAGTCCCCATGTGTATGTGGTTTTGTAAATTTTGTCATCTGTTTATGGGACAGCTTTACACTTTTTTGTGAACATGTTCCAACACGCTAGGTTTACCTGTACAACACATGACCGTGACAGGAGTTGTGTCATCATCGCTGTTGTTGTTGTGCAGGACTGTTGTGTATGTTATGACACACTAGGTATACCTGTACAACACGTGACAGGAGTTGTGTCATCATCGTTGCTGTTGTTGTTGTGCAGGACTGTTGTATATGTTACGACACGCTAGGTATACCTGTACAGACACGCTAGGTATACCTGTACAACACGTGACCATGACAGTTGTGTCATCATCGCTGCTGCTGTTGTTGTTGTTGTGCAGGACTGTTGTATATGTTGCGACACGCTAGGTATACCTGTACAACACATGACCGTGACAGGAGTTGTGTTGTCATCGTCGCTGTTGTTGTTGTTGTGCAGGACTGTTGTATATGTTACGACACGCTAGGTATACCTGTACAGACACGCTAGGTACACCTGTACAACACATGACCGTGACAGGAGTTGTGTCATCATCGTTGCTGTTGTTGTTGTTGTTGTGCAGGACTGTTGTATATGTTACGACACGCTAGGTATACCTGTACAGACACGCTAGGTATACCTGTACACCACGTGACCGTGACAGGAGTTGTGTCATCATCGTCGCTGTTGTTGTTGTTGTTGTTGTTGTGCAGGACTGTTCTATATGTTACGACACGCTAGGTATACTTGTACAACACGTGACCGTGACAGGAGTTGTGTCATCGTCACTGCTGTTGTGCAGGACTGTTGTATATGTTGAGACACGCTAGGTATACCTGTACTACACGTGACCGTGACAGGAGTTGTGTCATCATCGTCGCTGTTGTTGTTGTTGTGCAGGACTGTTGTATATGTTACGACACGCTAGGTATACCTGTACAGACACGCTAGGTATACCTATACAACACGTGACAGGAGTTGTGTCATCATCGCTGTTGTTGTTGTGCAGGACTTTTGTATATGTTACGACACGTTAAGTATACCTGTACAACACGTGACAGGAGTTGTGTTGTTGTGCAGGACTGTTGTATATGTTACGACACGCTAGGTATACCTGTACAACACGTGACCATGACAGGAGTTATGTCATCATCGTCGCTGTTGTTGTTGTTGTTGTGCAGGACTGTTCTATATGTTACGACACGCTAGGTATACCTGTACAACAAGTGACCGTGACAGGAGTTGTGTCATCATCGTCGCTGCTGTTGTTGTTGTTGTTGTGCAGGACTGTTGTATATGTTACGACACGCTAGGTATACCTGTACAGACACGCTAGGTATACCTGTACACCACGTCACCGTGAGAGGAGTTGTGTCATCATCGTCGCTGTTGTTGTTGTTGTTGTGCAGGACTGTTCTATATGTTACGACACACTGTCGGAGCCATCCAGTTATGGGGAAGGGAAGGCGGGACAGTGCGACGTCATCCAGCTGAACAAGTGCAGTCACATGTTCCACCGCCTCTGTCTGCTGGCCATGTACGACAGCTCCCATAAGGTGAGGTCACCACAAGGGCATCTCCTCCTCCTGTCTTCTTCGTTCCCCGGTTAGGGCTCCCAAGGGTCACGAATGCGGAGGTTTTGTGTGTGTGTGTGTGTGTGCAGCCGTTTTTACCCCACCATTAAGGTAGCTGTTTTCCGTGTTTGGGTGTGATGTCGGAGCACGATACCAGTGTGTGTGTGTGTGTGTGCGGTTTTAAATTTTGTTGTCTGTTGCTGTGAGCATGAGGTAGCTAGCTTCTATCTGTGTGTGTGTGTTTTTAAAAGAAAATGTTTTTATAATTTCAAGGATAATTGTGTGTGTTTCTGTGTGTGTGGGTTTTTTTTTTTCTCTGTGTGTGCGTGCTTGCATGTGTATGTGTGTGTGTGAAAGAGAGAGAGAAACAATCCTAAATGAAATGTGTGGGTTTCCCTGCATACTCATATAACACACAACAGTAGTTGCAGTCTTGAGCGTTCAAGAGGGAAGAAGATCAAAAATCATCCGCAGTGCTGGCAGCAAAGTAGAGTAAGTTTTTTGTGAAGTGGACGTCTGACTGCCAAGCATTGAAGTTGAGAATCTTAATCTTGCCACACAGCGCTGCGCTTACACCGTGCAAACTTGGCCAGTCACGGACTAATGTGAAGGGGAAAAAATGTTTGTTGTGACAGAGGGATTCCATTCCTGTTTTAGAATAGCTAAGACATGCTTGTAACAGTGTTGGAAGATATTTTCACTTTTGCACCAGACACGAACTTTTGAAAATTTGGAATAGAACACAGGTGTCAGCTGACGTTCTGTAGGCAGTGAACTGGTTAGAGCTGTAAAAAAAGGTAAAGATGTCCCATAACCTATGTGGTCGTAGGGGAGTGAGGCGTCAGAGACCTCAGCTTCTCCAGGGGTCAGCATATTGAGGGCGGTGCCCATCTCCTCTCCCTTGCTGTTTTACCTTCCCTGACCCTAAAGAGGGCAGATACCCATTTACAGCTGGGTGAACTGGGGGACTATACTGAAGCCAAGGCACACAAACGGTCACCCATCCAAGTGGTAACCACGCTTGATGCTGCTTATTAACCTTAGCTGGGGGAAAGCAAGCGCTCTGTTAAAGCTGTACATAATGAAAAAGTTTTACTTCTCCTTTCTGGAACTGACTTGTGCTGGCTGTGACAAAAGTAATCAGCGCACGATGTGCTGTGTTTGTTCATTGATGCATATAGGATACTGTTGGTCATCGCTCTTTCTCTTTCTGGTCCATCCATCTGGAATGACCTTCCTCTCTCTCTTCGACAGAAGCTTACTTATGACACATTTAAATCCAGCCTCAAGACATATTTGTTTCAAACCTAACTTTTTCCCTCTTTCATCTCAAAACTGCCCCTGCCTTCAACAGCCCAAATCCCATTACCCCACCAAAGCCTACAACCTGTGTGTGTGTGTGTGTAGGTGCGTACATTTGAATTTTGTTTTAGCTTTTGATAATTATTGGCTGCATGAATCTGTAAGAATATGTTGAATGCAAGCGCTCTGATTTGTCTTTGCAAGATATAGCGCTATACAAATTCCATTTATTATTATTATTATTGTCTACCGAGAGCCACAGCCATACATCTCCATACATCTCTATATATGGAGATGTATGGTTTTGGCTGTCATTAGATGAAATCAAGGACTTCAGTCCACATTGGTCCAAAGGTGATTAAGGCACATGTGCAGTGACACCATGTATGCATGCGCGTGAGTGTGCGTGCGTGCAAACGTGTGTGTGCGTGCGCGCAAATAACAACAGTTGCTGTCTGTGCGTTCGTTGAGAAAGAAGAAGATGATAACTTAGTCTTTCACTTAGCAAAATTTTATTGCTAATCAACACGACTAACAAGAAAAAAGAAAATGGTGCTTTTACTCTTTAGCTTGCTTGAGTGCATATGGACACTGTGTGTGTGTGTACGTTTTTTACGTGTGTGTGCATGCATGTGGACAAAAAACACGAACAGTCTTAGGTTCAATTCCACCCCAACACACACACACACACTCTCTCTCTGTCTCTCTCTTATATATCCCTAAGGGCAGGGACTGGATGTAAAAAAGCACATGGGTGCTTATTATTATTCTCGAAATAAAAGAAATTGTCATTGTGTGCGCACGCGCGCGTGTATGTGTGTGGGCATATAAGCGCTTTGATTTGTTTACTTTACAAGATTCAGCCCATTTTCAGATTCAGACCGTTTGCGCGCCTTGGCTTCAGTACAGTTCCCCCAGTTCACCCAGCTGTAAATGGGTACCTGCCCTCTTTAGGGTCAGGGAAGGTAAAGCAGCGAGGGAGAGGAGATGGGCGCCGCCCTCAATATGCTGGCCCCTAGAGAACTGAGGTCTCTGACGCCTCGCTCCCCTACGACCTTATAGGTTATGGGACTCCTTTACCTTTACCTTTCCTACAAGATTCAGCACTGTATAAATTCCATACATTATTATTATTATTATGTGTGCGCACGCAGGTCTGTGCATGCATGCCTGCGCGAGTGTGTGTGTGGACAGCAAGATGAGTTAAGTTATCCATGATTTGTGTGTGTGTGTGCGGACAGGGAGACAGCCTTCAGTGCCCGACTTGCAAGACGATCTACGGGGAGTTGCTGGGCAACTGTCCCCCGGGGGAGATGAGCTACGACATCCTGTCTCGGCCCCTGCCCAGCCATGCTCACTGCGGCACCATCCGCGTCACCTACTACATCAGCCCCGGCATTCAGGTCAGCTGCAAGAACCGCTGGAGCAGGGATGGGGGGAGGGGAGGGGGGGGGAGGGAGGGGGGGGGGGGGTCGCCATGAGTAGGAGTAGTGGTGGTGGGGGTAGGAGTAGTGGTGGTGGTAGTGGTGGTGGTGGTAGGAGTGGTGGTAGGAGTAGTGGTGGTGGTAGGGGTAGTAGTGGTGGTGGTAGGAGTGGTGGTGGTAGGAGTGGTGGTGGTGGTAGTAGTGGTGGTGGTAGGGGTGGTGGTGGTGGTAGGAGTAGTGGTAATAATAATAATAATAATGTATGGAATTTATATAGCGCTGAATCTTGTAAAGCAACAAATCAAAGCGCTCAGATTTCATTTCATACCACTATGGTAGTAGTGGTGGTAGGAGTGGTGGTGGTGGTGGTAGGAGTAGTGGTAGGGGTAGTAGTGGTGGTAGGAGTGGTGGTGGTTGTAGGAGTGGTGGTGGTGGTAGGAGTGGTGGTGGTGGTGGTAGGAGTAGTGGTAGGGTAGTAGTGGTGGTAGGAGTGGTGGTGGTTGTAGGAGTGGTGGTGGTTGTAGGAGTGGTGGTGGTGGTGGTTGTAGTAGTAGTGGTAGGGGTAGTAGTAGTAGTAATGGAAGTAGTATAATAGGAGTAGTAGTAGTAGTAGTAGTGGTGGTGGTAGGAGTAGTGGTGGTGGTAAGAGTGGTAGTAGTGGTGGTGGTAGTAGGAGTAGTGGTGGTGGTAGAAGTGGTGGTGGTAGTAGGAGTAGTGGTGGTGGTAGAAGTGGTGGTGGTAGTAGGAGTTAGTGGTGGTGGTAGTAGTGGTGGTGGTAGTAGGAGTAGTGGTGGTGGTAGGGGTGGTGGTGGTTGTGGTAGTGGTGGTGGTGGTAGTAGTGGTGGTGGTAGGTGTAGTGGTGGTAGGAGTAGTGGTGGTGGTAGTAGTAGTGGTAGGGGTAGTAGTGGTGGTAGGGGTAGTGGTAGGGGTAGTAGTGGTGGTAGGAGTAGTGGTAGGGGTAGTGGTGGTGGTAGGGGTAGTGGTGGTGGTAGGAGTAGGGTAGTGGTGGTGGTAGGGGTAGTAGTGGTGGTAGGAGTAGTGGTAGGGGTAGTGGTGGTGGTAGGAGTGGTGGTAGTAGTGGTGGTAGTAGTGGTGGTAGGAATGGTGGTAGTGGTGGTGGTAGGAGTAGTGGTGGTGGTAGGAGTGGTGGTAGTAGTGGTGGTGGTGTTGTGGTGGTGGTAGTGGTGGTGGTGGTTGTGGTGGTGGTAGTGGTGGTGGTGGTTGTGGTGGTGGTAGGAATGGTGGTGGTGGTAGTAGTAGGAGTAGTGGTGGTGGTAGTGGTGGTAGTAGTAGTAGTATTATTATAATTATAATTTTTTTTTTTCCTTTATTTCGAGGATAATGGAATAAGCACTCGTGCTTTTTTTTATTCAGTCCCCGTGTGTATGCAATTTTGTAAATTTTGTTATCTGTTCCCACCGGCACACAATGGCCTACTCTTCCAAAAATCGGAACGGGTTTTATTGTGTGCCCAAGATGTTCTGCATGGGTTTGCACGCGGGACCTCGGGTTTATAGTCTCATGTCTCTATGTGTGTGTGCGTGCGCGTGTGTGCGCACGCATGCGTGCGTGTGTGCGTGTGTGTGTGTGTGAGTGTGTATTTCTGTGCATGTGCATAGATGTGTATGCATGCGTGCGTGTGGGTGAGGATACGCGAGTGAGTGTGTTACCTTTTATCACATGTGTTCAACTTTATACATGTCCATTTACTATTAGTTGTTTAAATATGTTTTGAATCACTATAAAACAAATTTCCTTTCAAAGAGTTGTGTGTGAATGAGTGTGTGGGTGTATGTGAGTGTGTTTAACAAATGTTACCTTTTATCTCGTGCATTCATTTTTACATATATGTCTGTATTCTATTGCTTGTTTAAATCTGTTTTAATCACTGCAAGACAAATTTCTTTTAAATAGAGGATAATAAAAAGAATTGAATTGAATTGCAACATATTTTAACCCTGTGCCTGCTTCAATCATTTGTGTATACATGTATGTGTTTTGATAATTACCAACACTTGTATACGTCAATCGAATGTATATACTGTCAGGATTCCTAATTTCACAAAACTTTAAGGGAAACAACTGTGTAAACTGGTTGAGTGTCTTTTAGAGATGATAAAAAAGCAGTTATTTCCCTTAAACAACTAGTTTGTTTGGCTATGTTGCCCCCCCCATCCCCAAAGAAAAAAACAAAAAACAAAAACCCTTCATGGGATGATTAAAGTGTTTTGGACTTGACTTGACTAAAAAGCAATGTGAGCTGAGAATGATTTTTCAAGATGGCTGGCCAAATAAGATGGCTGACCAACTTTCAAGATGGCTGACCAAAGTCCCAAGTTTGAAAGGTCGGTCCTCTTTCAAGGTTTACCTGTGTGATGTCAGTACCGCTAGATAATAACCTTGTGTGTGTGTGTGTGTGTGTGCGTGCGCGTATGCATGTGTGTGTTTGCAGGGACCCGAACACCCAAACCCTGGACGGCGATTCACAGCACGTGGCTTTCCTCGCTCTGGTTTTCTGCCTGACGACAACAGGGGACGAAAGGTGAGGGGGGGTGGGGGTAGGGAGGATTGGGGGGGGGTGTTGGACTTTGTCGGTGACCACTGGCTGTCTCTTTATGTTTGATGGTCTGTGTGTGTGTAGGGGGGAGGGGGGAGGTCCTTTTTTTATTTCGAGAATAATGGAATAAGCATTTATCTGCTTTTTTTTTTTTACATCCAGTCCCTGTGCATGAAGTTTTTGTAAATGTTGTCATCTGTCCCCAGCGGCACACAATGGCCTACTCTTCCGGAAAGCAGAAGGGTTTTAACGTGTGCGCAAGACGTTCTGCGTGCCTTAGCACACAGGACCCTCGTTTTATAATCTCATCCTTAGGACTTTGAGGGAGAAAGGAGTCGGCACACTGACGTTAGCTCCAAGAGGAAAAAAAATCCTCTTGAATGAGATTCGAACCGGAGTCAGCAGATCACAAGCGCATCACTCTTAACCTCCCTGTATGGTAGAGTCCATGACAGGAAGCTGTGACGCTGTGGTTTAATAATAATAATAATAATAATACATGGAACTTATATAGTGCTATATCTTGAAAAGACGAATCAAAGCGCATGCATTCAACCTAATCTTACACAGTCATGCAATCAATGATAAATGATCAATAGTTTAAACAAACAGATATTTACAAACATAGTGTGCTGCAGACAAAATCTATGAAATAAAATTTCAATAGTCAAATGTTTTACAAAAGCACACACACACACTCACTTAGGTCCTATACTTTAGCAGGGTGATAGGACATGGGTTAGTGAGGGTGGGATAGCTCTGATATGAAACAGGAGGGGGGAAATCTTAGGTTTGAAATGAATATGTCTTGAGGCTGGATTTTAAGTTTCATAACTAGGTTTCTGGCGAAGAGAGAGAGGGAGCTCATTCCAGGTCGATGGACCCGAAATAGAGAAAGAGCGGCGGCCAACAGTGGATTGGTTGAATCTAGGTATTCGTAGGCACAAGGTATCTGCAGTAGAGCGGAGGGAACGTGAAGGAGTGTACAGGTTAAGACATTCACAGAGGTAGGAGGGTGCAGTTTTGTGGAGACATTTGTAACAGAGGGTACTGATCTTATAATTTACTCTCTGTGGCACAGGCAGCCAGTGGAGAGATCGCAAGAGAGGGGTAATGTGCTCAGATTTTTTCTTTCTGAGAACTAGTCGATCTGCGGAGTTTTGTATACGTCGAAGGGAGTGGATAGATGATGCTGGCAGACCAGACAAAAGAGAATTACAATAGTCCAGACGTGAAAGAATGAGAGAAGTGACAAGTTTGGCTGTGGTTTCAGATCCTGAAGCTGCTGATGGTGGCCTTTCGCCGCAAGCTGATGTTCACCATCGGCGTGTCGGCCACCACTGGGGAGTCGGACACCGTCACCTGGAATGAAATCCACCACAAGACGGAGTTCGGCTCCAACCTCAGCGGCCATGGCTACCCTGACCCCAACTACCTGGACAATGTCACGGCTGAGCTGGCCCTGAAAGGAGTGACAGAGGACGATTTGTAAGCTGCCGGTCAGTTTGGTCAAGGTCACAGCTGAACTGGCCCTGAAAGGAGGGACTGAGGACGATTTGTAAGCAAACTGCCCCCCCCCACGTGACAGTGGTCAGTTTGGTCCTGAAGATGACCTGCGAGAGTGGTCAGTTTCAGAGAAGAGGGGAGTGGAAGGAAGAGGAGAGAAAAGGAAGGGCAGGTTAAAGACTTGTGGGTGTGGCGATTTTGTGAGGGAAAGTTCACGTTAAAATCAGGATCTGAAGCATAGTGATGTGTGTGTGTGTGTGTGTACGTTTACTTGTGTGGGTGGGTGGTGTGATTTTAGGATGGATTGGTTTTCTTTCTGCTTCAAGGAGTGGATAGTGTGGTTTTAGATTTATACAAGATGGTTTTTTGTGTTTTTTTAAACTCCTGGAGGTTATGTGAGTGTGTCGGTGTGAGTGTGTGTGAGAGTGTGTAAGTATGTGTATGTGTATCGGTGTGTGTGTGTGTGTATGTATGATTCCTGAATGGATTGCTACACATTGTGCTCCAGTGAATGCAGGCCGTATCATTTCAGGATGGACTGATACAATTATATTATATGTATGACATAATTATCATATATTATTGTGGTGTACCTCGCTCAGAGAGGGGGACGGCTGGTGCGTGTTGTGCTGTTCCAGTTGACAGCAGTCACTCTGACTGTGCGCACAGTTGGGTTTTTGGGTTGGGTTTTTCATCTGCATGTCATTGGGGGGGGGGGGGGGGGGGGGGGGGGGGGGGGGGGGGGGAGATGTTACAGTACAGTAGTGTTCCAAGATTTTGTGAGGTCTGTGTTCTGTCCCATCCAGTCTTCTGTCTGTCTTCTGTCTTGTCTTCTGTCCTGTCTTGTCTTGTCTTCTGTTCTGTTTTGTCCTGTCTTGTCTTGTCTTCTGTGCTGTCTTCGTTTTCGCTCTGTCCAGTCTTTGTCCAGTCTTCTGTCTTGTCTTCTGTCTTGTCTTCTGTGCTGTATTCTGTTCTTGCTTTGTCTTGTCTTCTGTCCTGTCCTGTCTTGTCTTCTGTTCTTGCTCTGTCTGTCCTGTCTTCTGTCCTGTCCTGTCTTGTCTTCTGTCCTGTCTTCTGTTCTTGCTCTGTCCTGTCTTGTCTTCTGTCCTGTTTTGTCTTCTGTCCTGTCTTCTGTTCTTGCTCTGTCCTGTCTTGTCTTCTGTCCTGTCTTGTCTTCTGTCCTGTCTTCTGTTCTTGCTCTGTCCTGTCTTGTCTTCTGTCCTGTCTTGTCTCCTGTCCTGTCTTCTGTCTTGTCTTCTGTCCTGTCTTGTCTCCTGTCCTGTCTTCTGTCCTGTCCTTGTCTTCTGTCCTGTCTTGTCTTCTGTCCTGTCTTGTCTCCTGTCCTGTCTTGTCTTCTGTCCTGTCTTGTCTTCTGTTCTTGCTCTGTCCTGTCTTGTCTTCTGTCCTGTCTTGTCTTCTGTTCTTGCTCTGTCCTGTCTTGTCTTCTGTCCTGTCTTGTCTTCTGTTCTGTCTTGTCTTCTGTTCTTGCTCTGTCCTGTCTTGTCTTCTGTCCTGTCTTGTCTTCTGTTCTGTCTTGTCTTCTGTCCTGTCCTGTCTTGTCTTCTGTCCTGTCTTCTGTCTTGTCTTCTGTCTGTCTTGTCTTTTGTCCTGTCTTGTCTCCTGTCCTGTTTTGTCTTCTGTTCTTGCTTTGTCTTGTCTTCTGTTCTTGCTTTGTCTTCTCTTCTGTCCTGTCTTGTCTTCTGTCCTGTCTTGTCTTCTGTCTTGTCTTCTGTCCTGTCTTGTCTTGTCTTGTCTTCTGTCCTGTCTTGTCCTGTCTTCTGTTCTTGTTCATGTCTTGTCCTCTGTTCTTGTTTTGTCCTGTCTTCTGTCTTGTCTTCTGTCCTTGTTCCTGTCTTCTGCCCTTGTTCCTGTCTTGTCTTCTGTCCTTGTTCCTGTCTTCTGTCCTCTGTCCTGTCTTGTCTTCTGTCCTTGTTCCTGTCTTCTGTCCTGTCTTCTGTCCTGTCTTCTGTCCTTGTTCCTGTCTTCTGTCCTGTCTTCTGTCCTGTCTTCTGTCCTCTGTCCTGTCTTGTCTTCTGTCCTGTCTTCTGTCCTTGTTCTTGTCTTCTGTCCTGTCTTCTGTCCTTGTTCTTGTCTTCTGTCCTGTCTTCTGTCCTGTCTTCTGTCCTCTGTCCTGTCTTGTCTTCTGTCCTGTCTTCTGTCCTTGTTCTTGTCTTCTGTCCTGTCTTCTGTCCTGTCTTCTGTCCTCTGTCCTGTCTGTCTTCTGTCCTGTCTTCTGTCCTTGTTCCTGTCTTCTGTCCTGTCTTCTGTCCTGTCTTCTGTCCTTGTTCCTGTCTTCTGTCCTGTCTTCTGTCCTGTCTTCTGTCCTCTGTCCTGTCTTGTCTTCTGTCCTGTCTTCTGTCCTTGTTCTTGTCTTCTGTCCTGTCTTCTGTCCTGTCTTCTGTCCTTGTTCCTGTCTTCTGTCCTTCTTCCTGTCCTGTCTTCTGTCCTTGTTCCTGTCTTCTGTCCTTGTTCCTGTCTTCTGTCCTGTCTTCTGTCTGTCTTCTGTCCTCTGTCCTGTCTTGTCTTCTGTCCTGTCTTCTGTCCTTGTTCTTGTCTTCTGTCCTGTCTTCTGTCCTGTCTTCTGTCCTTGTTCCTGTCTTCTGTCCTTCTTCCTGTCCTGTCTTCTGTCCTTGTTCCTGTCTTCTGTCCTTGTTCCTGTCCTGTCTTCTGTCCTTGTTCCTGTCTTCTGTCCTTGTTCCTGTCTTCTGTCCTGTCTTCTGTCCTTGTTCTTGTCTTCTGTCCTGTCTTCTGTCCTGTCTTCTGTCCTTGTTCCTGTCTTCTGTCCTTCTTCCTGTCCTGTCTTCTGTCCTTGTTCCTGTCTTCTGTCCTTGTTCCTGTCTTCTGTCCTTGTTCCTGTCCTGTCTTCTTCCTTGTTCCTGTCCTGTCTTCTGTCCTGTGTTCTTGTTCCTGTCTTCTGTCCTGTCTTCTGTCCTTGTTCCTGTCTTCTGTCCTTGTTCCTGTCTTCTGTCCTGTCTTCTGTCCTTGTTCCTGTCTTCTGTCCTGTCTTCTGTCCTTGTTCCTGTCTTCTGTCCTTGTTCCTGTCTTGTCTTCTGTCCTTGTTCCTGTCTTGTCTTTTGTTCTTGTTCCTGTCTTGTCCTCTGTTCTTGTTTTGTCTTGTCTTCTGTCCTTGTTCCTGTCTTCAGTTTTGTCCTGCCTTCTTTCAATCTTTTCTTCTGTCCTGTCCTGTTTTCTGTATTGTACTGTCCTGCCTTTATTCCATGTCTTCATTTCTGCCTAGTCTTCAATCCTGTCCTGTCTTCTGTCCTGTCCTGTCTTCTGTTTTTGTCCTGTCCTCTGGCTTGTACCCACTTCTGTCCTGTCCTGTCCTTCTGACCTGTCTTTGTTCACAGTTCTTTATCTGTTGTTTAATGGTAACATCAGACCTGCCTTTGTTCACAGTTCTGTATTGTTTAATGGTAACGTCAGACCTGTCTTTGTTCACAGTTCTTTATCTGTTGTTTAATGGTAACATCAGACCTGCCTTTGTTCACAGTTCTGTATTGTTTAATGGTAACGTCAGACCTGTCTTTGTTCACAGTTCTTTATCTGTTGTTTAATGGTAACGTCAGACCTGTCTTTGTTCACAGTTCTGTATTGTTTAATGGTAACATCAGACCTGTCTTTGTTCACAGTTCTTTATCTGTTGTTTAATGGTAACGTCAGACCTGTCTTTGTTCACAGTTCTTTATCTGTTGTTTAATGGTAACGTCAGACCTGTCTTAGTTTAAATAGTGATTTATTTATCCATTGTTTAATGATAACGTCAGACTTGTCTTTGATTAAAGCGATGTTTTATTTTATCTAATGTGTAATGGTAACATCATCAAACCTGTCTTAGTTTAAATAGTGATTTATTTATCCATTGTTTAATGGTAACCTTAGACCTGTCTTCGATTAAAGCGATGTTTGTTTTATCAATTGTGTAATGGTAACATCATCAGACCTGTCTTTGATTAAAGCAGTGTTCTTTATTCATTGTTTCATGACATCATCAGACCTGTCTTTATTTAAAGTGATGTTTTGTTTCATCCATTGTGTAATGGTAACATCATCAGACCTGTCTTTGTGTATATTGATGCCTTTTGTTTGACCTTGATCCTGTTGATTTCCAAGATATTAATTATCCTGTGGTCTGGGTGTGTGGTGTGGAGGACAATGTCTGACAGTTGGGGTCGTTGGGTAGGTGGCTGTGACAGTGGAACCAGTTGAGAGGACCATGTCTGACAGTTGGGGTCGTTGGGTAGGTGACTGTGACAGTGGAACCAGTTGAGAGGACCATGTCTGACAGTTGGGGTCGTTGGGTAGGTGACTGTGACAGTGGAACCAGTTGAGAGGACCATGTCTGACAGTTGGGGTCGTTGGGTAGGTGGCTGTGACAGTGGAACCAGTTGAGAGGACCATGTCTGACAGTTGGGGTCGTTGGGTAGGTGACTGTGACAGTGGAACCAGTTGAGAGGACCATGTCTGACAGTTGGGGTTGTTGGGTAGGTGGCTGTGACAGTGGAACCAGTTGAGAGGACCATGTCTGACAGTTGGGGTCGTTGGGTAGGTGACTATGACAGTGTAAGTCAAGTCAAATCAAAAACGTTTTAATCATCCCATGAAGGGTAGTTACAATACTGACAGGCACATTGATATGCTTCATAATCTCAAAAGACACAAGAAAGCTACATTTCATATTGGTTATATTAAAAAAATTCCAAGATAACGCCAAATAAAAATGTCACGAACATGCACGCACACACACGTATGCACACACACACACACACACACTCCAATGTAGAAATACACTGTTATGAAACCATTGACTAGAAAAGACATAAACTTATTATTTACGCACGTACACATGCATGCACACACCGCACGTGTCTTGACAGTCGGGCTCGTTGGGTAGGTGACTGTGACGATGCGTGCTGATCCTGACAAATTTCCCAGACATTGCCCTCAGTGTGCGGAGGTAAAGCATGGCCTGTCCTGCACTCTGTGACACCTCCTCATCTCATCTCATCTGCTCCCGTAACCCCCTCCAAGGTCGTAGGGGCACTGCAGAGACAAACGTTGCTCCAGTTGGCTCCATTTGCAGGAGTTGTGGGCAAGTGCCTGGGTTGTGGAGAAGCTCTTCCCGGTCCATTCAGTGATGCTGTCTGCCCATTTCTTCTTCTTCGGCCTGCCTCGCCTTCTCTTCCCCTGCACTGTTCCTCGCAGTATGGTCTTGGAGAGCCTGTCTCATCTTGTCACATGCCCATACCATCTGAGCTTCCTTTTCTTGACTGTGGTCAGCGGGTCTTCGTAGTGCTTTACTTGTTGGGTGATGGTTTGTCGGACTTCTTGGTTGGTGATGTGGTCGGTGTATGAAAATGCCAAGGAGTCTTGTGAGGCATCTCATCTCCAAAGCCTGCATCCTTCTTTGTAGATCTGCTGCACTCGATGTCCAGGACTCGCACGCATGCAGTGTCACCACCTGAGAAGCTGAGAAGGCAGGGGGCTGGGGACGGACTGAGCTGTGATATCTTTGGTGTTATGGGTCGATATCATTGTGTGTTATGGGTTGATATTGTGTTATGTGTTGATATTGTGTGTTCTGTGTCAATATGATAGTGTGTTCTGTGTTGATATCATTGTGTGTTATGTGTCAATATTGGTATGTTATGTGTTGATATCATTGGTGTTATGTGTTGATATCATTGGTGTTCTGTGTTATCATTGTGTGTTATGTGTTGATATTGTGTGTTATGTGTTGATATTGTGTTATGTGTTATCATTGTGTGTTATGTGTTGATATCATTGGTGTTCTGTGGTGATATCATTGTGTGTTATGTGTTGAAATCGTTAACGTTTTGATTTGATATGTATGATATATGCCTGCACAAAACAGCACCCTCCTATCTATGTGAATGTCTTCACCTGTACATTCCTCCTCGCTCCCTCCGCTCTGCTGCAGATACCCTGTGCTTACAAAACCTAGATTCAACCAATCCACCGTTGGCCGTCGCTCTTTCTCTGTTTCTGGTCCATCAATCTGGAATGACCTCCCTATCTCCCTTTGTGAAAAGCCTACTTACGACAGCTTTAAATCCAGCCTCAAGACATACCTATTTCAAACTTAAGACTCTCCCCTCCTGCTTCATCTCATATCTGTCCCTGCCTTCAACAGCCAAAATTCCCCTCACCATCCTGAAGTGTATCTTCTTCTTCATGTGCCAGGTCTGTTGCAGACATCGGCGATCATGGCCTTCCATTCCTCTCTGTTGTCAGTTCTCCTGATGAGTTCATTGTTGGGGGATTCTTTCCTCGTTGCGTAGCTATTCAGACTGTCTGTGTATTGTGTATAACCTATGTTAATTTTTTAATTTTTCATTTTATTCTTCTGTATCGAGGATAATGGAATGAGCACTTATGTGCTTTTTTACATCCAGTCCCCGTAAGTATGCGGTTTTGTAATTCTGTCATCTGTTCCCATCTGTCTGTGTCTGTCATCTGTGTGTGTGTGTGTGTGCGCATTTGAATTTTCTTAAATCTTAAAAACTGTTCATTGTTGGTTGCATGTGTAGGAGTGAGTTGAATGGAAGCGATTCGATTTGGTTTTGCAAGATATAGCACTATATAGATTCCAATTATTCTTATTATTGATTATTATTATTATATAATTGGTGTTCTGTGTCGATATCATTAGTGTTCTTTGTCAGACCCTTGCAGTCAACTGAACTGTAATGATGACAGTTTGATTGGGGGAGGGGGGTGGGGGAACTTTTCATTGCTGTCTGGATAAAATGATCATCTTGTTTTGTGTTTTTTTAAAAGATAATTGTTATTTGGGAGATGAAGTTGTAGTGGTGGTTCCAACCCAAAAAAATTGTCGTCTTTGTACAATAAAAGACAAAGTCACCAGGATTTCATGAAAACGATTGTGTGTTTGTGTTGCAGTTTGTGGTGTGTTGTGTGTTGTGTGCGTGTGTGCCTGCATTTTGTGAGGACAGTTTGGTGTGTGTGTTTGCATGCATTTTGTGAGGACAATTTGGTGTGTGTTTGTTGTGTGCCTGCATTTTGTGAGGACAATTTGGTGTGTGTGCTTGTGTGTCTGTGAGAGAGAGAGAGAGATGGCTTGAAAAAATTCTGGGCCTACATTGAAATGTAGCTATCAAATTGGTATTCTGATTCCCTCCTAACCCCACTCTCTCTCTCTCACTCTCTCTCTTCTCTCTCTCTCTCTCTCTCTCTCTCTCTCTCTCTCTCTCTCTCTCTCTCTCTCTCTCTCTCTCTCTCTCTCTGTCTCTCTCTCTTTCTGTCTCTCTCTTTCGCTCTTTCTCTTCCCATTTGTGTAACAAAGTACTTTGGTCTATTGGGGGAAACAAAGCACTCCTGTAAGGAACTGACCAAACTATTTTCTCTTTCCAAAACAAAAAGACCCCCCCCAAAAAAAACCCACAAAAACACCAACTATTTGCCTTTCTTGCAATCTTTTCTCAATACTGATTAGATAAGGAGTGTGATGAACAAATTCATGACATGATGGTTGGTCGATGCTAAAGTCCCTAAATTGGGACAGCCCCACTGGGACTTTAATATAACCCTCAACCAAACCAACCAACTTGTGTCTATGTAACTTCAACACTGTGAAGGGGATTGCTGTATGCCTGTTGTAAATGTAACATGACATTAGCACTGAAGGTGATTACTGTACCTCTGCAACATGTCCTCAAGACTGAAAGGGATGTCTGTATGTCTGTAACATGTCGTCATCATTGTGAAGGGGATTACTGTATGTCTGTAACATGCTGTCAACACTTTGAAGGGGATTATTGTATGTCTGTAACATTTCAACACTTTGAAGGGGATTACTGTATGTCTGTAACATGCTGTCAACATTGTGAAGGGGATTACTGAATACCTGTAACATGTCAACATTATGAAGAGGATTGGATTATTGTATGTGTGTAACATGTCAACATTGTGAAGGGGATTGCTGTATGTCTGTAACATGTCATCAACACAGTGAAGGGGATTACTGTATGTCTGTAACATGTCAACATTGTAAAGGGGATTACTGTATGCCTGTAACATGCTGTCAACATTGTGAAGGGGATTATTGTATGTCTGTAATATGTAATCAACACTGAAGGGGATTACTGTATACCTGTAACATGTCAACATTGTGAAGGGGATTACTGTATGTCTGTAACATGTCAACATTGTGAAGGGGATTGCTGTATGCCTGTAACATGCTGTCAACATTGTGAAGGGGATTACTGTATGTCTGTAACATGTCAACAACACTGAAGGGGATTGCTGTATGTCTGTAACATGCTGTCAACAATGTGAAGGGGATTTCTGTATTTCTGTAACATGTCAACATTGTGAAGTGGATTACTGTATTGTCTGTAACATGTCAACCACTCTGAAGGGGATTACTGTATGCATGTCTGTAACATGCTGTCAACACTGTTAAGTAGATTACTGTACGCCTGTTGTCAGTGCTCTTGAATCTTAAGCTGTGATGTTGAGCCACTTGTTGATTTGAATACGTGTATGTGGGTGGGGGTTGTTTGTATTACCAGTATAGGACGATGTGTCTGCTGGAAGTTTTATCTCTTTGTAACATTAAACGAAAATGGAATAAAGCTGGTATGACAGTGTGGCATGTGCTTTCTTTGTGGAGACGGGTGAGAGAGGGCCGTGTGAACACGATTGACATGTAGATGTATAGCAGGACGAAGAAGCTATTTTATTTTATTCTTTTATCTCGAGAATAATGGGAATTACCACTCATGTGCTTTTTTTTACATCCAGTCCCCGTGTGTACGCAGTTTTGTCAATTTTGTCATCTGTGCCCACCAGCACAAATAGCCTACTCTTCCTTAAAGCGGAACGGGTTTTAACGTGTGCGCAAGATGTTCCACGCGAGTTCCTACACGGGGACCTCGGTTTATACTCTCATCTGAAGGACTATCGGGAGGAGTGGAGTCGGCACTGATGTTAACTCCAGAGGAAAAAAATTCCTCTTGAATGAGATTCAAACTAGGGTCAGCAGATCACGAGCGCAATGCGCATTACTCTAACCACCAGGCTTTCCCGTCCCCCTGAGCTGAGGTAGCCAGATGCTGAACACGTCATGAACACATCATGCACACCAAAAGCGAGATTTTGCATATATGCAACTGTTTTTGCCCACCATTAATGTAGCCTTCTTCCAAGTGAAATTCGGGCTGTTCTCCCCGTGGAGAGTGCGTCGCCACAAGAGCAGCGCCACCCATTTTTTTGGTTTCTCTTCCTGCCTGCAACTGTATTTTTTTCTCTATCAGAGTGACTTTTCTACAGAATTTTGCCAGGGACAACTCTCTTGTTGCCGTGGGTTCTTTTACGTTGCGCTAAATTATGTATAACACACGGGATCTCTGTTTATCATCTCATCCAAAAGTCTAAGCACTCAGACCACCACTCATGGATGAGGGGGGGGGGGGGGGGGGGGGGAGTTTCGGGCCCAAACGGGGATCGAACCACCGCACACTTCCGACCTGGACTTTTCGCTTTCTAGGCAGGTGCATTACCACTAGACCACTGACCCACCTGACACAGTGACCCCACCTAGAAAGCATTGCAGAGACAACAGACTTCTGTTCAGGAATGATTATATTTATTTATTCTTTTATTTATTGATTAATGTATTTATTTATGTATTCTTTTATTTCGAGGATCAGCACTCACGTGCTTTTTTTTTTACATCCATTCCCCCTGTGTATGCAGTTTTTGTCAATTTTGTCCTCCGTTCCCACCAGCACACAATGGCCTACTCTTCCGAAAAGCGGAACAGGTTTTTTAACGCGTGCGCAAGATGTTCTGCGTGCGTTCGCACACAGGGACCTCCTTGGTTTATAGTCTCATCCGAAGGACTTTTGTTGGGGAGGGGAAGGGGGGGGGGGGGGGGGGGGGGGTGGAGTGTCGGCACTGATTTTAACTCCAGAGGAAAAATCCTCTTGAACGAGAATCGAACCCGGGTCAGTAGATCACGAATACATCACTCTTACCACCAGGCTATCCCGTTCCCCAGGGGGGGGTCACCTGGGCGGATGAAAGAAGACAATGTAGTAGTGGGACTGTCACGTACCCTCTTCTCACCACCCCCACCCCCCTCCAACACACACACACACAACACACACACACACACACACTCAGCAACCTTCACATCATCCATTCCGCTACCTAAAGGTTCAGATTCTGGTTAGTGCTTGTACTCATCTGACATTTCTCTGTCTGTCTGTCTGTGTGTGTCTGTCTGTCTGTCTGTCTCTCTCTCTGTGACTGTCTGTCTGTCTCTCAGTCTCCCTGTCTGTCTCTGAGTGTGTATGTCTCCTTTTCTTCTCTCTCTCTCTCTCTCTCTCTCTCTCTCTCTCCCTCTCTCTCTCTCTCTCTCTCTCTCTCTCCCTCTCTCTCTCTCCTCCTCTCCTCTCCCTCTCTCTCTCTCTCTCTCTCTCTTTCTTTCTTTCTGTCTTTCTGTTTCTTTCTGTATGTATTTGTCTGTCTGTCTTTCTCTGTCTGTCTGTCTGTCTCTCTACTCTCTCTGACTGTCTGTCTCTCAGTCTCCCTGTCTCTGTGTGTGTGTGTGTATTCTCTTCTCTCTCTCTCTTCTCTCTCTCTCTCTCTCTCTCTCTCTCTCTCTCTCTCTCTCTCTCTCTCTCTCTCTCTCTTCTGTCTCTGTCTCTTTCTGTTTCTTTCTGTATGTCTTTGTCTGTCTTCTGTCTCTCTCTCTCTTCTCTCTTCTCTCTCTTCTCTCTCTCTCTCTCTTCCTTCTCTCTCTCTCTGTCTGTTCTTGTCGGTCTGTCTCTCTCTCTCTCTCTCTCTCTCTCTCTCTCTCTTGGTGAGGGGGGAGGGGGAGGTGTGTATGTGTTTGTGTGTGTGTTATTTCTTTTATTTTTATTTCAAGGAATGTGTATGGGTTTTTTGTGTGTTTATGTGTGCATGCTCGAACGCCCGCGCATATGTGTGCGTGTGTTGTGTATGTGTGCGCGCGTATATACCCATTTGCGTGCACGTGTGTGTGTGTGTGCGTGTGTTGCGTGTATGTGTGTGTTGCACACACACACACACTCTCTCTCCCACTTCCTCTCTCTCTCTCTCTCTCTCTCTCTCTCTCTCTCTCTCTCACACACACACACACACACACACACACACACAATGGGGTATGCGTACGTGTGTGTACACACACAAGTAGCCTATACATCCTTCTCAGAAGGCGCGGCAGAAAGATTAGCTTGTACACGCGAGAAAACTTCTCTCCCCTTCTGTATTGCTACATACCATCTCCAGCTTCTCTCTCCCTCTCCCTCTCTCTCCCTCCGTCTCTCTTCCCCCCTCTCTCTCCTCCCCCCTCTTCCTCTCTTCCTCCCCCTCCCCTCTGTCTTCCTGCTTCGTTCATTTTTTTTGCTCCCCCCCTCCCTTATTAACTCTCTCCATTGTAGGCCTTAACTTTCCAACGTGTGAATTCTTCTTCCCCCATTAACCTGCCCCTACACCTCTTCTCCCTTTCATAAAGGGGCCGGCTACCGAGAGATGCACTTTCCCTTCCCTGACACCAACAATACTGTCAAGTGGACAGTCAAGTGGAGGAACCGGGTCCATCCCTCTCAAGGGGTGGGTGAGGCAGGACGCAACGACAAAAGCGCCCAGGGAGAGGGTTGAGCTTAATTAGCTTATAACCCATTTCAGTTTGCTCAAGAAAAAGGGGCTGCAAACAGATTCGTGCTGATTTGAAAAGCTGGGAGATAAAATCAGCCACACTTTGACACTTTTGCCGGTGTTTGGGGTGGGGAGGAGGAGGGGGTAGGGGCAATTTGGTAGGCATGCTCTCCTTTTTTTTCTCTTTTTTTTGTGGAGTTTTTGTTCTCTAGTCAGTTTTGAGCCGCCTATGACAAACCCTCGGTTAGAATGAATCGTGGAAAATTAAACATATCAGAGAAATGTTTTAATGGTCTGTGTGTGTGTGTCTGTGTGTGTTCTGTCCATAGAACGGTTTTACGGCTGTTGTTCACTTTCCCTTCAGGGTGGCACGAAAGAAAGTGTCCCTCTCTTGTGTGCTTCTCTCTCTCTCTCCTCTCTCTCTCTCTGTCCTGTCTCCCCTCTCTCTCACACAACCCCACAACCTCTCTCTATCGCTGTCTCTCACCCTCTCTGCTCTGTCTCTGTCTCTCGCTCTCCCTCTCCCTCCCCTCCCCTTTTCTCTCTCTCACTCTCTCTCTCTCTCTCCCTGTCTCTCACTCTCTCTCCCTCTCCCTTTTCCTCCTCTCGCTCTCTTCTCTCTCTCACTCTCTCACTCTCTCGCTGTCTCTCTCTCTCTCGCTCTCTCTTCTCCCCTCAGTCTCTCTCCTCTCTCTCTCTATCGTCTCTCCTCTCTCTGGCTGTCTCTCTCTCACTCTCCTCTCGTTGTCCTCTCTCTGTCTTCTCTCTCACTCACTCTCTCTCCACACTCTCTCTCGCTGTCTCTCCCCTCTCTCACTCTCTCTCACCTCCCCCACCCACCCCTCTCTTCTCTCTCACATCCTCCCCTCTCTCTCTCTCCTCACTCTCTCCTCTCCCCGTTGTCTCTATCTCTCTCACTCACTCTCTCTCTCCCCCTCTCTCTCTCTTCCCTCTCTTCTCTCCCCTCTCCTCTCTCTCTCTCTCCCTGTCTACCCTCTCTCCCTGCCCTCTCTCTTTCTCCCCCTGTCTCTCTCATCTCCCTCTCCTCTCCCCTTCCCCTTTTCCTCTCTCTCTCGTGGTCACGTTTGCACAATCTGGGTGCAGGTGCAGTGCCATTATTGAAAGAAAAGGGTGTGCAACACAAGCCTTAGGAGTTTGCAGAGCCAAGCAGTGAACAGAAGGGACAAAACTCTGTCCTTTTAATTGGATAATCTGCGCGTCTTTCAGGCTAACTTAAAAACAAAACAAACCACACACAAAAAAATAACCCTGCGATAGCCTCGATGACTAAGATATTAGTTTTAAAAAGAAAAAAAAAGAATTTTTTGTTTCTGTGTATATTTCTTTTGCTGTTTTGAACCAGGACCACCCTAGTGGTTGATGCTCTTTAGCTCCATACATACAGGAAGAAACGAGGCATGAGTAGGTACACCACCGAACCGGAGACTCCTCATGTTCTCTACATTGGGGGACGGGATAGCCTAGTGTAGAACATTGCGCTCGCAATCTGACGACCCGGGTTCGATTCCCGTTCAAGGGGATATTTTTCCCCTGGAGTTAACATCAGTGCAGACTCCACTCTCCCCAAAAGTCCTTCGGATGAGGCTATAAACCGAGGTCCCGTGTGCGAACGCACGCAGAACATCTTGCGCACACGTTCAATCCCTGTTCCGCATTTCGTAAGAGTAGGCCATTGTTGTGCCGGTGGGAACAGATGACAATTTACAAAACCGCATACACACCGGGGACTGGATGTAAAAAAGCACAAAAGTGCTTATTCCATTATCTTCGAAATAAAAGAATTTTTTTTTTAACATATTCATGACGGTGCATACAGGTCTGGTCGGGTCTGCGAGAGCTTGGACATGCATGTAGGCTGGATCTGTAGCCAGTCACACAAACCAACAACCAACAAGAGATCTGAATCAATGAGTCGCTTTGCTACTCACCCATTTTTCTGCTAGGAGCCATTTTAGGCAGGTGGGGGTCAGGTTACCGATTTTGGTATTTTGATTACTTATAAAAACTATAGCCATTCTTCTATCTTGTAGTGAAGTATCAAGGCATAATTGTGTTTCCTTTTGCTTTAAAAATGTACTTTTAAAAAAATCCCAAGCCCTTTATCTGACTACCTATTACGATGCTAAACTTGTCATTTTCTTATTTTTGTCACTTTCTGCAGTCTATCATTTCAATTTGTAATAACTTTTCGTAGAATCATCCGATTTTCGATCTGTTTTTGTGTATTGAACAGCCTTTTTATTGCAGATTAATAACATGACATTGACCTCTGGTGCAATACGACTCTTTATGTGGTGGAGCATCTGGATGCTGAGTCCTGTCACAAGCCATACAAGGGCTCACCACAGTCGTCATCATTTCACTGTTTGAATTTTTCAAATTATCACTCCTCGACACCCAGGGCCTGTCTTATGATCTTAAGAGCTGTATACAGCATCGTTCTGGCAACTCCTGCAACGGCACTGGAACCATGTGTATTGGCGATTGCCTTTCCTATGGACCATTCCAGCGACATGGTGGGGGTCTGCTGCATGGGTAACAGCCTGCCCTCCATACTGACTGACCCAGGCTTTGCTCTCTGGAGTATAAACACCTAGAGCGCAACTCCATAGTCTTACAAGACTGACAGATGCCTACCATTCCTGGAACACCATGTATAATCATAAAGTGTCCGACCTTTTGCCAAAAAAGGGAACACATACAGATTGCATCAGACCCCGTTTGATTAAAAAGTATATCACCATCTCTCAGAATGACTATGATTGGAAAGAAACCGAAAACTAAGCAAAACATGTCATTAATTTGATATTTAAATTGCGCACAGCTAAAACGTGTCAAATACAGAAGTCATGAACGTATGTTTTTAAAAAATCCAATTTTGTATAATTAAAGCATGAAAAATAAAAGTGAGAGGGAGGTTGTGATCTATTTGAATACTGACAGCCACATCCTCATTCATTTCATTGTCAGCACCTCAACTGAATTGAACTGGCCCAGGCCAAAAGCTGTATCAGTTGTTGATGTCAGCTAATGACCAAGACCCTCACTAAAATGTTGTAGAATGTTGTGTTGAGATTGCCTTCAGCCATGACAAGCTCTTAACATAACAACCTGCACTCTCCTTTGTTAAAGGAGAAAAAAAATCCTCTGAAGCCGTAGTATGTCTGCCTTTATGGAGAGGTACTTGAAAATAGTCATACACGCAAACTTCTCATCCAGTGTGCAATTTCATATCTCACAGTGATTCCCAGGTGGGATGAGTGAGTCAGTGTGCACATTCTGGGTGATAGACCCCCAGAGTGTTAAGCTGGGGGACACACAACAACAACAAATGAATTGAAGTGAATTTGCACAGCGTTCTGATCATGTTCGGTTCCCTGATGTAGTGCTACTAAATTTGGTCCTTAATCAACAGTTCAGACTTCATCCAGTTACATAATATCGTCTTCAGTACACACAGATCTCACCCAAACCCCTTACACAAACTGTTGAATTTTTCCCTGTTTCTAGGGGACGGGATAGCTCAGTGGTCAGAGCACTCGTTTTCTCCTAGCCAAGGTTAAGCAGCATCGAGCGTGGTTACCACTTGGATGGGTGACCGTTTGCGCGTCTTGGCTTCAGTACAGTGGTGGATCGGTGGTCTAGAGGTAACGCGCCTGTCTAGAAAGCGAAAAGTCCGGGTCTGAAGTGTGCGGCGGTTCGTACCCCGTTTGGACCGGAAATTTTTCCCCCATCCATTAGACCATGAGTGGTGGTCTGGGCGCTAGTCTTTCGGATGAGACGATAAACCGAGGTCCCGTGTGTTACACGTAATTATTTAGCGCACGTAAAAAAAACCCACGGCAACAAGAGAGTTGTCCCTGGCAAAATTCTTAGAAAAAAGCCACTCTGATAGGGAAACAAATACAGCTGCAGAAAAAAAAAAGAAAAAAAAAAGGGTGAAAGGGTGGCGCAGCGCTAAGTGGCGACGCGTTCTCCCGCTCTCCCCGGGGAGAGCAGCCCGAATTTCACGGGGAGAAATCTGCCGTGACTTAAAGTGGTATGAAATAAAATCTGAGCGCTTTGATTTGTTGCTTTACAAGATTCAGCGCTATATAAATTCCATACATTATTATTATTATTATTATTACAGTCCTCCAGTTCACCCAGTTAACATAAACAACCCGCACTCTCCTTTAAAGGAGAAAAAATTCTCTGAAGTCGGAGTATGGCTGCCTATATGGCGAGGTACTTCAAAACAGTCATACACGCAAACTTCTCATCCTGTATGCATGGGTACCTGCTCTCGTTAGGGTCAGGGAAGGTAAAGCAGCGAGGGAGAGGAGATGGGCGCCGCCCTCAATGTACTGGCCCCTGGAGAAGTTGAGGTCTCTGATGCCTCGCTCCCCTGCGACCACATAGGTTATGGAGGGACACCTTGACCTTTACGGCTGGAGTTCCAAAGTTGACCAATACTGAGATTTATGAGTATACGCCCCCCCCCCCCCCCCACCACACACACCACCACTACCATTTAGGTAGCTGCGTTCCGACTTCGGGAATGGTGTCCAAACACGAACACCCGCGTGTATACGTTTTTAAAGAACTTTCTCATGTCTTCCTTCGGATGAGACTATAAACCGAGGCCCCGTGTTCGAACGCATGCAGAACATCTCGCGCATACGTTAAATCCTGTTCCGCTTTTCGGAAGAGTAGGCCATCGTGTGCCGGTGGAAACATGACAAAATTGACAAAACCGCATACACACGGGGACTGGATGTAAAAAAGCACATGAGTGCTTATTCCATTATCCTCGATATAAAAGAATAAATAAATAAATAATGGCCTACTCTTCTGAAAGGCGGAATATGTGCGAAAGATGTTCTGCGTGTTTTCGCACACTGTGCCTCTGTTTATAGTCTCATTCGGAGGACTTTGACATTCAGTTTGATTTTCTGGTCAACTTGGGAAGAGATAATCGAACCCAGAACCTCGCAGTTTACTTGTTAGGCAGGTGAACGTCTTAACCGTCCTGCCACCTTCCTTCTTGACTGCTGATAAATTTTTATTTAAAAAGAACACTATCTTGCTTCCACTTCATGATCTTGCTTCCTCTTCATCATCATCATCCTCATCATGATCACCACCACCATCATCATCATCATCACCATCATTGTCATCATCACCATAATCATCATCGTTATCAGCAGCAGCAGCAGCATCATAACCATCACCATCATGATCATTGACATCATCATCATCGCCATTATCACCACTATCATAACCATCATCATCATCACCATCCTCATCATCATCAACGTCATTACCATCATCACCATCACTACCACCATCATCATCATCACTGCCATCACCACCAACATCATCATCACCCCCATCATCATCATCATCATCATCATCGTCATCACCACCACCATCGTCCTACCACCCACCACCACCATCACCACCATCACCCACCCACCCCACCACCACCATCACCATCACCCGCACCCCTATCACCACCACCACCACCACCATCACCCCCCACCACTACCACCACCACCACCATCACCCACCCCCACCCCCACCACCATCACCACCACCACCATCATCACCACCACCACCATCACCCACCCACCCCCCACCCATCACCTCACCCATCACCACCACCACCACCATCACCATCACCCCCACCCCCATCACCACCACCACCACCATCACCCACCCCACCACCATCACCACCATCACACACCCCACCACCATCACCACCATCACACACCCCACCACCATCACCACCATCACACACCCCACCACCACCACCGTCATCACCACCACCACCACCATCACCCACCCACCCTACCCCACCCCCACCACCCCACCACCACATCACCACCACCACCACCCACACCACCACCATCACCCCCACCACCCACCACCACCACCATCACCACCATCACACACCCCACCACCCCCACCACCCCACCAATGAATGTCCTAGGTCCCCCACCCAGGACCTCAGCAATCTCCAACAAGTGTCAGCACTCTCTATTCACCAAGGGCATGCAGCCCTGTGCCAGTCACCTCCTCCCACCCTTCCCTCCTCCTCCCCCCCCTCCCCCCCCCCCCACCCCTCCACCTCTCCACACCACCCTCTTTCATTGCAGCCACGGGTGGACAAAGGCGGGTGGGGACGTACCCCTGTTGAAAACTTGGGGTAAAAGAGATGGGGTACGTGAGGCATCAAAAGTGTGGCCATCAATGCCATAGTTTGACGGCAACTGGTCAAAACTCACAAGGCGTGATCCCCTGCCTGCCTAGCTGCCTGCCTGCCTGCCTACCTGCCCTTGTCTCTTCAAGTCATGGACAGTTAGTTCCCTTTCTGGGCAAGTCAACAGGCAGGGACAGGGTGTGTTTTCTTTTACGTTGAAAACAAAGGGGTAAGGAGAGGGAGACTGATTCTTTTCTTTGTTTTCTTCTCCCTCATCAAACGTTGGTTGGGTTTTTTCCTTTTCTAAGTGACAGGTCTTTACAGGATCTTGCAACAGCTGCCATCATTACGAAATGTCCAGATTTGTCGCTCAATGCCCGTCTGTAGTTATGTATGAGATGTTGCAAACTGGGGCCGTTATTTCGAAATGTCCAGCACTTTACGTACTCCTGTGCAATCAGTGGCATGTTTTACAAACTGGTATTGCCCCATTGCAGGAAAGTTTGGGTTTTTTCCCTTTAGTTTGTGTGGGTTGTATTGCGAGTACTTTCGTGAGGACGGGATAGCTCAGTGGTCGGAGAACTCGCTTTCCCCCCAACTAAGGTTAAGCAGCATCGAGTGTGGTTACCACTTGGATGGATGACAGTTTTTGCACACCTTGGCTTCAGTACAGTCCCCCAGTTCTCCCAGCTATACCTGTCTCTTTAGGGTCAGGGAAGGTAAAGCAGCGAGGGAGAGGAGATGGGCGCCGCCCTCGATATGCTGGCCCCTAGAGAAGTTGAGGTCTCTGACGCCTCGCTCCCCTACGACCTTATAGGTTATGGGACACCTTTACCTTTTTTCTTTTTACTTTCACACGTCCACAAATGCAGATGTGTAGCATTGTTAGATTCCATGTACCCTCAGGGGAGTTTCTTGAAATAAAATTCTAAGTCTTCTCTGACCCCTTCCCTTTTGGTCTTTGTCCTGTCTGATGAACGCTTTCACTCTTGTTAGATTACGGTAACGGTAAAGGTGTCCCATAACCTATGTGGTCGGAGGGGAGCGAGGCGTCAGAGACCTCAGCTTCTCTAGGGGCCAGCATATTGAGGGCGGCGCCCATCTCCTCTCCCTCGCTGCTTTACCTTCCCTGACCCTAAAAGAGGGAAGGTTCCCATTTACAGCTGGGTGAACTGGGGGACTGTACTGAAGCCAAGGCGCGCAAACGGTCACCCATCCAAGTGGTAACCACGATCGATGCTGCTTAACCTTAGCTGGGGTAAGAGCGAGTGCTCTGACCACTGAGCTATCCCGTACATTTCCGTTTGTAACTGACGACGTCTTTATCGGTAAAATGAGAGATGGTACCATGTAGCTGTAAATGGGTACCTGCCCTCTTTAGGGTCATGGAAGGTAAAGCAGCGAGGGAGAGGAGATGGGCGCCGCCCTGAATATGCTGGCCCCTGGAGAAGTAAGGTCTCTGACGCCTCGCTTTCGTACTTTATTTATTTATTTTTATTTTATTTTATTCTTTTATATCGAGGATAATGGAATAAGCACTTATGTGCTTTTTTACATCCAGTCCCCATGTGTATGCGGGTTTTGTAAATTGTCATCTGTTCCCACCCGCACACAATGGCCTACTCTTACGAAAAGTGGAACAGGATTTTAACGTGTGTACAAGATGTTCTGCGTGCGTTCGCACACGGGGCCTCGGTTTATAGTCTCATCCGAAGGACTTTGGGGAGAGTGGAGTCTGCACTGATGTTAACTCCAGGGGAAAATATCTCCTTGAACGAGAATCGAACCCCGGGTCGTAACAGTGCGTGCATGTGTCTGCTGCAACTGACCTTTGTTACAAATCCGTGCTGAAGTGCTTTTGGGAGATTTTCATTTAAAATTGTAAAAAAAGAAGAAAAAGAAAAATGAAATACTCAGAAATAGCAAAGCAAAAATAAGGATTTGATAGTGGACTCAGGCTGTCATTCATTACAACTACGAAAAAAAAATCTTACTGTTGAGTGTAACAATACGTGTACCTTACTAACATTGTGTAGATGTTCATTTTTATGACTTTTTAGGTTTAGCATTTTTTCTTTGTTTTTATTGTGTGAGTGTATGGGTATTGGGCTTATTTTATCATCATGACGTATAATTTGTACGGGTATAATTAAAAAGAGTGTTGATGGTGATCGTGTGCTATTTTGAGAATTATATAATAGTATTATCTCTGAAATACACACACACACACACACACACACACACACACACACACACACAGAGTATTTTAGATATTATGCTTTTTTTGTTTGTAAACAAACAAACAAACAAAAAATACTGAATGTAATTCTCAAAACAGCACACCATCACCATCAACACTTTTTTTGATTATACTCATACAGATTAACACATATTATTGTTATGATAGATATATTTCTTATAACTATAATGTAGTATAAAAAATATTTAAAACTTTCAAACTTTTATAAATTTACTTACAAAGTACACAACATTTTTTTTTTAAATATCAGTAAAGCACTCAAAAAGAGAGAGAGAGAGAGAGAGAGAGAGAGAGAGAGAGAGAGAGAGAGAGAGAGAGAGAGAAGAGAGAGAGAGAGAGAGAGAGAGAGAGAGAGAGAGAGACAATGACAATGACAATGACAATGACAATGACAATGACAAATTCTTTTATTTCGAAGATAATGAATAAGCACTCATGTGCTTTTTTACATCCAATCCCCGCCCGTAGGGATACATCTCAATAATAACCCAACACTTATACAGTCTCACAGTAGAAACATGGGGAAATAACCCTTTTCAAAACAGCCCCCCAACAACACCCCCCCCCCCCCCCCCAAAGCAAACTACACCCCCCCCCCCCCCATCCCCCCGAGAAAAAAAACCATAACCAAAACAAACAGACAAACAAAAGAGAAAGAAAAACCAAACCAACAAAAGAAGAAAAAAAGAGAAACAGAAAACAACAACAACAAAACCAAGAAGAATAACAACCAAACTTAATAAGCCATAAAGATAAACATCTACACATTGTCAAATGGTACATATACTTGTTACACATAACAATAAGATATTGAAATAGGAGAGAGAGAGAGAGAGAGAGAGAGAGAGAGAGAGAGAGAGAGAGAGAGAGAGAGAGAGGGGAGAGAGAGAGAGAGAGAGAGAGAGAGAGAAAGAGAGAGAGAGAGAGAGAGAGAGAGAGAGAGAGAGAGAGAGAGAAGAGACAAGTGAAGGGAAAGGGCAGATAAGTAAGGGCGGATATATAACTTTGCTTCCAAGGCTATGGAGTGTGGTTGGTTATTGTTGATGTATCATGTGGGTTGATAAGTGAGTTTTGTATACTCTTATTGATTGATGTTGTTTAACTGAATCGGGAAAGGAGTTCCACAGCATAGGGCCTGAGTAAAGTAAACTAGATTTGAATAAGTCTATTCTTGGGATTGGGACACTAGGCTTTATAGTATTTCTGGGATGGTTATGGGGGAATTTGTCTTTTAAGAAGGATGGAACAGTTCTTGTCATAATCTTGAAAATCATGACTCCTTTGTTATATCTTAATCTTTGGTGTAGGGTGAGAATATTTAACTGAGTATAGTCGGCTTCTAATAAGCTTGTCTTCTTTAAAAAGACCAGCTGAGAGCACGTTTATACAGACTCAGTAACGGTTTCATAGTGTTTGCACTTACAGAATCCCACAGGGTAGAAGCATAGTCTATTGAGGATTGTATAGAAGATTGGAAGAATAGTTTCCTTGAATGAAAGTCAAGAAAATGCTTGATCTTAGTCAGCTGGTATACTCTTTGGGACATGTATTTGCATAGTTGAGATATATGATAGAACCAACTAAGATTTTCATCAATTGTTATTCCTAGAACTTTGTGGTGATAGGTTTGTTCATTTCCTTCCTTTTAATTTTGATCGAGTAAGTTCATGGGGTAAGTTTTGACGCTTTTGTCTGGTGGTAGTAAGCATGCATTTTGTTTTTTGGGGGTGTATAGACATGGTTTAGTTGGTCCATTCAATAAGCTGATCAACGCGTCTTTGTAATGTGTTTGCTAGAGAGTTATGGTTATTGTGGCTCGTATGAATAGTTGTGTCATCAGCAAATAGATCACATTTGGATTTGATGTGGAGAGGGAGGTCGTTTATGTATAATGAGAAGAGAATTGGTCATAGTATGGATCCTTGTGGTACTCCATAATGGATGGCTTGTAGTTTGGATGTAGATGTACCTATTGAGACACACTGTTGCCTGTTTTCTAGATAGGAAGCAAGTAGTTCTAGGGTATTGGTAGAGAAATGATACATGTCTAGCTTTTTTATGAGAGGCGTGTGGTCAAATGTATCAAAAGCTTTTTTGAGATATACAAATAGTACTCCACAAAATCCAGTCATTAATGTTTTATAGCCAGTTGTCTATGAGACTAATCAATGCAGTATGACATGAGTGATTCTGTCTCAACCTAGACTGACTAGGATGAATTAGGTTGTTAGCATCTAAATGACGGGCTAAGTGTTTGTTTATATGTTTTTCCAAAGAGTTTGGAACGGATAGGTATGATAGAAATTGGTCTATAGTTTGAAGGGTTTGAAGTGTCACCAGACTTGTAGATGGGGACCACTTTAGCTGTTTTGAAGGCATTGGGGAAATGGGGTGGGGGTTTTTCCAAGACAAAGGTTATATATATATATATGTTAGAGTGTCAATGATAGCTTGAGCTAGTCGCTTCAATACTCTGCTGGACAGACAGACAGACAGACAGAGACAGACAGACAGACAGACAGAGAGAGAGAGAGAGAGAGAGAGAGAGAGAGAGAGAGAGAGAGAGAGAGAGAGAGAGAGAGAGAGAGAGAGAGTATTCGAAATAATAACCAGCTGAGAAAACAAAAATGACCGGGAGAAAAAATAGCTGAATCAAGATTTTTTAATTTTTTTTACATGCTGCATATGAGCCTGTCTAGGTGCAGCACAGCACAGCACAGCACGGCACGGCCCAACGTGTCTCCTCCCCCATGGCAACTATGACTCCGCCCACAATGTTCCCCACCTGACTAAATCTTGAGTTTTAATCCACTCCTCTTTCCTTCGGGATTTAAACCCCAATCCTGCTACCCACTGCGTCGACAGCTAGCAGTGTCTTCAGTCAACATCACCGCGTGCTTGTCTGTCTGCCTGCCTGCCTTGCCTGTCTGTCTGCCTGCCCGTGTGCTAGAGTTAGCTACTCTTGTCGTCGCCGAACGATCGTCTGCTTCGTTGACAGGTTTGTAAGACTACGTCTTTTTAGTGAATCTTGACAAAATTTGAGTACTTTTTAAAAAAATGTAATAGTGCACTTTTGAAAATATTATTAACTCTGGGTTGAATGTTCAGCGCAACCTTTGTTTTAGCTTGCGGGTTTTGTTTTGTTTTGTTATTTGTTTGTTTGGGGGGTGGGGTAGGGTGGGGTTTTTTTGGTTTGTTTTTGGGTGTGTGTGTATTTTTTTTCAAGGAATATCTGACCAGAACAATGTTGTTGATTATTTGTCTGATTTTTTTTAATCCGAGTCATATCTTTTATACATCACTTACTTTCGTTATTTCTTGCTTTTGTAATTGTCTATTATGTTTCTTAATGCTGAAACCGTTGATTTGTTGTTGTTTTTTAAAATCTGCTTCGATTTTGTTTGTTTGTTAGAGTTTATTTATTTCCCTGGCATACTGAGAATGTTGTAGTTGACTTGCTGATAGAACAGGTTTTCTTTATTTAGTGTCTTGCTGGACTGAGCAAAGACGGTTGTCTGTTCGTTCTTTTTTTATGTTATTCTTTTATTTCGATGATAATGGAAAAAGCACTCACGTACTTTTTTCATCCAGTCCAGTCCCCGTGTGTATACAGTTTTGTAAATTCCGTTCCCACCGGCACACAATGGCCTACTCTTCCGAGGAGAGAGAGAGGGCAGCTTGAAATTGTGCTATGATCATGCTTGTGTATCAGTAGAGAAAGTCAATAACCTTCTTTTTTATTATTATTATTATTACTATTATTATTATTATATTTCGAGGGTAACAGAATAAGCACTCAAGTGCTGTTTCTTCATCCAGTCCCCGTGTGTATGCAGTGTTGTAAATTTTGTCATCCGTTCCCACCGGCACACAATGGCCTACTCTTTCGAAAAGCGAAGGGCTGACTCCACTCCCCCCAAAAGTCCTTCCGATGAGACTATAAACCGAGCCCCCCTGTGCGAACGCACGCAGAACATCTTGCGCACACGTTCCAGAGTAGGCCATTGTGTGCCGGTGGGAAGGGAATGACAAAATTGATAAGAGCACATGCGCACTTATTCCATTATCCTCGAAATAAAAGAATAGTTAAATAAATAGATAGGTGTTAGGACAAAAATATCACATAACACTGACATGCATGTCCTTGTGTTACTGTTGTGTATGTGTTAGAGAAAAAAGAAATATTATACAATACTGACATACATGTTGTTGTATTACTGTTTATTACTGTTGTGCAGGTGCCAACTGAGAACCAAGATGACGACAGGAAAGTTCCTGATTGCCTTGGTCGGTAAGTGTGGGTCTGAATATCGAAAGGTAAGGAGGTAAAGGAGTCCCATAACCTATAAGGTCGTAGGGGAGCGAGGCGTCAGAGACCTCACTTCTCTAGGGCCAGCATATTGAGGGCGGCGCCCATCTCCTCTCCCTCGCTGCTTTACCTTCCCTTACCCTAAAGAGGACATGTACCCATTGACAGCTGGGTGAACTGGGGGAACTGTACTGAAGCCAAGGCGCGCAAACGGTCACCCATCCAACTGGTAACCACGCTCGACGCTGCTTAACTTGGCTGGGGGGAAAGCGAGTGCTCCGACCACTGAGCTATCCCGTCCCCTATATCGAAAACAGTCGTGAAAATCTTGTCTAGAAAAAGAATGCAGGAGAGAAGAGAGAGAGAGAGAGAGAGAGAGAGAGAGAGAGAGAGAGAGAGAGAGAGAGAGAGATTTATTTTATTTTATTCTTTTATTTCTTTTATTTCGAGGATAATGGAATAAGCACTCGTGTGCTTTTTTTTCCATCCTGTCCCCGTTTGTATGCGATTTTGCAAATTTTGTCATCCGTTCCCACCGGCAGACAATGGCCTACTCTTCCTAAAAGCGGAATGGGTTTTAACGTGTGCGCAAGATGCAAAACTATGACATAACCAGACTTCAAGTGTCCATTGTGGGTGTCAAAGTCAAAGTCAATCATTGTGTGTGTCAAAGTCAAAGTCTTTTTTTTTCAGATGGTACATTGAATCAGCAATTCATTTGGGTTTTTCTTTTACTTATTTTTTGTCAAGCCATCTAGGAACGAATACAAAAATAGACTCCATTTATTTTTTGAAATACACACACAGTTTAAAAATAATTTTTTTGTTAGGAGGTCATGCACGATTATTTAGCCTAAAGATTTTTTTCCGTTTTGTTTTTGTTGTTGTTCATTTTGGGTTGGTGGTTGGGGTTTTGTTGTTGTTTTTTCAAAACAGGACGGGATAGCCTAGTGGTCAGAACATTGCAATCGCAATCTGACGACCCGGATTCGATTCTCGTTCAAGGGGATATTTTCCTCTGGAGTTAACATCCTCCCCAAAAGTCCTTCGGATGAGACTATAAACCGAGGCCCCGTGTGCGAACGCACGCAGAACATCTTGGGCACGCGTTAAATCCTGTTCCGCTTTTCGTAAGAGTAGGCCATTGTGTGCCTGTGGGAACAGATGACAGAATTCACAAATTCGCATACACACGGGGACTGGATGTAAAAAAGCACATAAGTGCTTATTCCATTATCCTCGATATAAAAGAATAAATAAAACAATAAATACATAAATAAAATGTTTTTTTAGATCATATAATTATAGTCTATATAAAGACCATAATAAAGTTGTGTGTGTGTGTGTGTGCGCACCGCACGCGGGTGCGTGTTTGAATGTGTATTTACTCCGTTTTGACCTGCATTCGACTGCAAACTGGGTTATTTACACGACCTGCAGCTATCTTCTTACCGAAATTCCCCTGAAGTCACGTGATAAAAAAACAACTCTCGCCCCTTTGTGACAAATGAGTGCCATGTTTGTCCATGGTTGTGTGAATAATGGGGAAATACTGGATTGCAGGGAGGGGGAGGGTGGAGGGGGGTCAGTTTCTTAACAGTTTTGCGTGAAAAATAAAACAGAGAGTGAGAAGATGAATGATTGTAAAGCTGAAAATCAAGTTGACATTTTCGTTTTGTTTGTCTGATGACAGAAATGGGATGAAAACGATCTTTTTAGTTTTACACACACACACACACACACCACACCACACACACACACCACTTTTGGATATTATGTGTGTGTGTGTATGTGTGTGTGTCTATGTGTGTGTGTGTGTGTGTGTGTGTGTGTATTCAAGTATACAGACTGTTGGCAATGAATTGTTGGTACCATTAA
>CM054157.1:47598801-47601301 GCA_028751875.1 Rapana venosa | reverse complement strand
ACCAGCAGGCCAGGCTGAGCAGATGTCCGGCCGGCCAGGACTTTGACCTTGCCTCCTACAAGTGCAAGCCCCGCCGCTCCTACAACAGCCCTGTGGACTTCTACGTCAACCCCCTCTTCTCCTGCAGGGTGATCCTGTACGGCCTGAAGGCGTCCGTCCAGGGATAAGACGACTCTTCCTTCCTCCCCCTCCTCTCTCATAGAAGACCATGGGGCCACCACCGGTGACCGCTGCGACCCCCCTTCCTCTCCCCTCTCCTTAGACAATCCGTCTGGTCAAAGATTTTCCTTTTTTTTGACTTAACACCGAACAAGACCCAAACAATAGGGACCATAGTTGACACTGATAAATTACCTGCGCAGGGTTACCGCCGTTTTTTTTTAAAGTTTGTAGGACAACATTCTGGTACCTTGCAGATCCATAGAGTTACAAAGCGTTTTGATTTGTGTCTTTACAAGATTCAGCGCTATATAAATTCCATATATTGTTATTGTTGTTGTTATTATTATTATTAGTCACTACAACACGAGCAGTTCGTTGTCAGAATGATCAGCTTATGACGTTTTCTTCTGTAAGGAATGAACCAAGCCATCGCCCCCCCCCCCCCCCCCACCCCCCACCCCCACCACCCCCTCCCTCTCTTCGACAAAGGAATATGATTCAAGTTTAGAGTAAAACAAACAAACCAACCAAACTAAACAAACTTGGGATTTTTTTTCTCCTGATTCAAAATGGCGACAAGGTTCCTGATGGGTTGACACTGTTGTGAGAATAGTTACCATAGACCACTTGGTTTTTTTTCTCTGTCAGCAACAAAGTTGGCTGTAATCGCAGATCACAAATAAATTTGGCGTTGGAGGGGGGGGGGGGTGGAGGGTTGTTCTTTAAAAACTGTTATATGTAGATTTTTTTTAAAGTAATGGTCAATGTTGTTGGGGGTTGTTCTTTAAAAACTGTTGTATGTAGATTTTAAAAAGTTAATGATCAATGTTGTTGAGGGTTGTTCTTTAAAAACTGTATATATAGATTAAAAAAAATAATGTTCAATGTTGTTGAGGGTTGTTCTTTAAAAACTGTTATATGTAGATTAAAAAAAAACATAATGATCAATGTTTTTGAGGGTTGTTCTTTAAAAACTGTTGTATGTAGATTTTTAAAAAAAACAAAAATGATCATTGTTGTTGAGGGCTGTTCTTGAAAACATTTTTATATATGTAGAAATATTGTTTTTAAATAATAAAGTGATCAATTTTGTTGCTGTTTTCTGGATTCAGGTTTTTATTATCAGTTCAACATTTCTTTTCATTTCACAAAAGTCGTCTGTTCTCAACAACAAAAATGTTTTGTCTGCTGTTCAAAAAATGTTACTGTTCTATATGTTGGGTTGTTGTGTGGGTTGGTTGGGTTGTTGTTGTTGTTTTTTATAGTATAGTTGGTACTTAAAGCTTTTGATTCTAGTTTCTGTTTTGAAAACAGTGAAGCAATCGATGTCTTTTTTTCTAGATGGGTGGATATCTGCTTGTGATATAAAGATCTATATTAAATATCTTGAACAATCATGGAAACATTGTTGTCTTTCTGTTTACTTTCTGCATGTCTGTGGGTTTTTTTCTTCTTTGATCTGTCTGTATAATTATTATCATTATCTTTCCGTCTGTCTTTGCTTTGCCAGTTTTGCTTTTTCATGTATCAGTCTCTCTCTATAGCCATGCCTATGTCTGTCTGTCTGTCTGTCTCTCTATCTGTCTGTCTGCCTCCTCTCTTTCTCTCTCTCTTCTGTTTTTTTCCAGTCTATATTTTTCCTCGGTCTGTCTGTCTCTGTCTGTCTATCTGTCAATCTGTCTGTCTGTCTGTCTGTCTCTCTCTTGATTTTTTCCAGTCTATATTTTGCCTCTGTCTGTCGATCTTTCTGTCTCTGTCTCTGTCTGTCTATCTGTCAATCTGTCTGTCTGATTTTCTGTCAGCCTGTCTATCTGTCTGTCTGTCTCTCTCTCTGTCTGTCTCTCCTTCTCCCTCTCTGTCTGTCTGTCTCTGTCTGTCTCTCTCTCAGATGACAAAATGTACAAAACCGCATACACACGGGGACTGGATGTAAAAAAAGCACATGAGTGCTTATTCCATTATCCTCGATATAAAAGAATAACTAACTCTCTCTCTCTCTCTCTCTCTCTCTCTCTCTCTCTCGCTCTCTCTCCTTCTCTATCCAGTCCTTTTAGCCCTCGGTTGTAAAGTCACCTCTAGGTGTCGTAGACAATCTTCTGCCATATCTATCTTCTGCTGCTCTCTGGTTATTGTCAGAGATCAATGCTTTCCACTCCTCGACATTGTGTTCCCACCTCTCCTCCTCCTCTCTGCTCAGATGACAGAATTTACAAAACCGCATACACACGGGGGACTGGATGTAAAACATCACACAAGTGCTTATTCCAGTATCCTGGATATAAAAGAATGAAATGAAATGAAAATGAAATGCTCCTTCTACTTCAGCACATTGTCATTC
>CM054157.1:47591301-47593801 GCA_028751875.1 Rapana venosa | reverse complement strand
TCCCCTCCTTCTCTCCCTCTCTCTCCCCCTCTCCCTCCATTCTCCTTAAAACACTTTAACCACTATGAATGCATTAATTCTGTTGTTATGAAATTTTGAAATTTTTTTGACTGTTATTGTTCTAAATCATGAATTTTTATTTTCTATGTACATGTATGTATTCTACACAATTTGGAAATTGTTAAAACTGTTTTGTCTTAATTGTTTGACATATTTTTGTTTGTGGGTGTTCTCTTGCAGGCTATATCTTGGTTTTTTTATCATTAATAGCTGTATCTTAAGGTGAGAGAGGTTTGTGTGGATGTTTTGTTATATACCATTTATCTAGATGATCATACAACCGGAGATGTTCTCTCTCTCTCTCTCTCTCTCTCTCTCTCTCTCTCTCTCTCTCTCCCTCGGAGAGCTCGGGGTGATCTCCCTTGGATATAGGCAGGGCGAAATTTTGCTGTGTAAATTTTGTGTTTAAATTGCCAAATAAACCAGCACCATGCCAGTTGTCGGGTTACCAACAACGCTGGAAGTGACGCTAGGTGCCCTGCTGCAACAACACTGCATCACCTCATGGAAGGTCTGTGGAGAAGGCGAGCAAACGACTGTTGTGCTTCGACTGAAGGCTGGCTCAAGTGATGGGAACATGGCGGGTCAACAAACACCTGTGTACTTCCGCAGAAAGCCTCCCAGTCAGACCAACAGGGACCGACGAAGGACAGAGGAGAGGAGACAGGCAGAGGAGAGGAGGCAGGCAGAGGAGAGGAGGCGGGCAGAGGAGAGGAGACAGACAGAGGAAAGGCAAGAAGACAAGGCAAGTGCATTGTTCCCATTCGAAACTTCGCCAAGTTTGTTTATGCCAACACCCCCCATCACCCAGTCTGTCTCACACACCAACACCCCAGCCTCTCCCAACCACATGCCTTCGCAATCGGTGCTTCCCACACATGATTATCGCCGTGCGTCAGGTGCTGTCACAGTGTTGGAAGCTGACACAGTCGCTGAACAACAAGGTGGAATTGACCTGGTTGAGGTGCCTGTACCTGACATTAGGATGGAGGGGGAGGACTGTGACGAATATCTAGATCAGATTCGGGATGCAGGCTACAGTGGAGATACTATAAAGAACTATGTGGGTGGGCTGAGAAACAGATCCCTGCAGAGAAATCTCAGGGACGTTTTCTAGAAACAAGGACTTTCTTAATGTGTATACCTCTGATGAAATACCTGATACTATCATTTGTGAAAGTGAAGATATGATTTTTCAGTTTATCTGGACAGATGACACTCACAACCCTGCTGATTACTTTTGGTTTGCAAAAAAGAACACCAGGCAACTGACTCAGGAGGAAAAAGACATTTATTCCAAGCTGCAGCTGTGGACACCTGCCGATCGTGACAGAATCAAAGACAGAATTAGTGCTGGACTGGATGTTTTACATGTTATGATGGATGCTATCAGATTTTTTCTGGGTTAGAAGTGACTGTGGTTTCCTGTATATGTGCGTGTGTGAGTGTGTGTGTGTGTGCATGCGCACCCTCTTGTGCGTGCGTGCGCGCGTGTGTGTATGTGTGTGTTGTGTATGTTCGTGTGTGTGCGTGCGTGTGTTTGTGCGTGCGTGTTCGTGCGTGTGTGTGTTCGTGCGTGTGTGTGTGCGTGTGTGCATGCATATGTGTGTGCATATGTGTGTGCATATGTGTGTGTGAGAGAGAGAGAGAGAGAGAGAGAGAGAGAGAGAGAAGAGAGAGAGAGAGAGAGAGAGAGAGAGCAAAACAGGAGGTTAGGCATATTGTGAGTTAGGTTTTTCACGTGTTGGAAAGAGCATGAGTTACCGGATCAGACGGAATGTAGGGACAGGAAGCCCTGTCACAGACTCGGTGTTTAAATGATGTTTGTGGTTGTTGTTACCCTCCCCCCTCCCTTTCCCCATTAGCAATGGGCGAAAGTGTTAGGCACCAATTCATCTGAATCGTAATGTAAAACACTTCACCATGTCGTGGAATCCATGCCATGTCGACCATTTGGGCTGTAGAAATGATACATCTGTATTTCTGAAAATACGTGTTTTGTGCCCAGTCCCCTTCCCACTGTCCCCTTGTAAATGGGCTTTAACAGCTTATTACAATAAATATTGTCTCTCCCTCCCTCCCTCCCTCCCTCTCTCTCTCTCTCTCTCTCTCTCTCCTCTCTCTCTCTCTCTCTCTCTCTCTCTCTCCTCCCTCCCTCCCTCCTCCCTCCCCTCCCCTTTCGGTATTCCTCTTATATGTGAAATGTATTATTTTATATAAATGTTTGGTTTATACATTTTATAGTGCTTTATTTTATAGTCATCACTATGCACACAATATTGTTCTCCTTTTTCAATCAACATACCATGCCTCTTAGAAATGTATTGAGTGAGTTTGAACTAATTTGCCTAACTTCCAATTGTATTGATGCTGTTGTTGACGGGACTGTTAAAACTGTTTTATACCAGGGTCTTTGGCATTTTGTAACTTAACTTGATAT
>CM054157.1:47586301-47588801 GCA_028751875.1 Rapana venosa | reverse complement strand
AAGCACATGGCACATTTTTGTTGTGACACTGTGATGGTAATAATGATAATAATAACAATAATGATGATAACAATAATGATGATGATAATAATGATGATGATGATGATCATGATGATAATAATAATAATAATATATGTGGAATTTATATAGCGCTGAATCTTGTAAAAAGAAAAGAAATGGAAGCGCTTTGCACTCGAATCATTTACACGCGTGCAATTTCACCAGCTGGGTCATTGCTCGTTTCAGATTTTTTTTTAACATGTTGTGTGTGGTGTGGTGTGTGTGTGTGTGTGTGTGTGTGTGTGGGTGTGTGGTGTGTGTGTGTGTGTGTGTGTGTGTGTGTGTTTGGTTGGTGTGTGTGTGTGTGTGGTGTTATTGAGTGTTTTGTGTGTGTGTGTGTGTGTTGTGTGTTGCTATTCCTCGCTAGAGCTCCGAGTTTTCTGACTAATTAATTGAGAGTTGCGTATTGACTGGTGGTTTTTCTACCCACAATTATGAAGTTTATCACTATTTTGAAACCCCAATGAAGGTAACCGCATTAACGAACTTTGGGGTTTGGTCCCTGAAAGCCATTTTCACGCAGAAAATCTGCCGGACTTAAAGTGGTACAGACACACAAACCAAAAAAACACACAAAAAAGGACACATGTATGCATCCATTATCCTATTTAAAATTCTGTCATCCGGCACGAATTGCCTCTTTCCAAAGGAATCAGCGTTATAAACGGTGCGAACATGACAAAATTGACAAAACCGCTAAAACTGGACTGATGGTAAAAAAAAGCACATGAATGCTATCCATTATCCTCAGATTTAAAAAAAGTCATATGAGGTTTGGATTTGATGCTTTCAAATTCAGGTATATAAATTCCATACTTATATTATTAAACGGTGCGTAAAATGTCTTCTCATGTGTTCACACCCGGGCCCGTTATAGTTTCATCTGAAGGATTTTTGAGGGTTTGATGTCGGTACTGATGCTAACTTCAGTGGATCGGTGGTCTAGAGGTAACGCGCCTGTCTAGAAAGCGAAAAGTCCGGGTCGGAAGTGTGCGGTGGTTCGAATCCCGTTTCGACCCGAAACTTTTCCCCCATCCATTAGACCATGAGTGGTGGTCTGGATGCTTAGTCTTTCGGATGAGACGATAAACCGAGGTCCCGTGTTGTTACACATAACTATTTAGCGCACGTAAAAGAACCCACAGCAACAAGAGAGTTGTCCCTGGCAAAAATTCTGTAGAAAAAAAAGCCACTCTTATAGGGAAGCAAATACAGTTGCAGACAGAGAAAAGAAACAAAAATAGTAGGTGGCGCTGCTCTTGTGGCGACGCGCTCTCTCCCTACCCCCCCCCCCCCCCCCCCCCCGGGGGGGTGGGGGGGGGGGGGGGAAGAGCAGCCCGAATTTCACGCAGAGAGAAATGTGCTGTGACTTAAAGTGGTATAAATAAATAAAATAAATAAATAAATAAATAAACCCAAAACGGGCGCCTCCGTGGTGGCTTGATCCCGGGCTATCAGACCAAGAGTGCAATGTTCTAACCACTAGGCTTCACCGCCCTAGGCTGTTCCAAGCAGGTAGTGAAATAATTATCAAAACAAAGGCCAAAAAAAACTGGGGGGGGGGGGGGTTGTTGGTTTTTTTTTTCTATGTTGGTTTGTTTTACATCTTTGTTTTCAGTCGACTGATGTAGAAATTGGACAGTTTTCGCTGCAGGTTTTACAGGTTTTGTTTCCCTTTCTTGTGACTTGTATTTGTGAACCACTTTAAGCCACGGCAGATTTCTCTGCGCGAAATTCAGGCTGCTCTCTCTCTCTCTCTCCCCAGGGAGAGCGCGTCGCCACAAGAGCAGCGCCTCCTTTAAAGGAGAGTGCTGGTTGTTATGTCAAGAGCTTGTCGTGGCTGAAGAAGGCAATGTCAACACAACGTTTTACAACATAACAACAGTTTAGTGTAGGCTTTGGTAGTTAGCTGACATCAATAACTGACACAGCTATTGGCCTGGGCCACCTTTTGTGTTATATGTACATATACTTTTGTGTTGCGCACATGTATACTTTTGTGTTGCGCATATATATACTTTTGTGTTGCATGTGTACTTTTGCAAGAACACACACGCTTAACGTCCAGTGCTGAAGAATGAGAAAGATTGGGGTTTTTAGCTTATTCAAATGAAGAATCCGAATCATATTCGTCAATGGTCCTGAAAACCTTATCAATTGTTTAGGCTTCTGATCAGGTAGATAAGAGGGGTGATTAATTGATTGATCGATTGATAATCTGTATGGATTGATTTAAGAAGATTGATTGATTGATCGATTGATTTATTGATAATCTGTATGGATTGATATAAGAAGATTGAATGATTGATAATCTGTATGGATTGATATAAGAGGATTGATTGATTGATCGATTGATTGATTGATAATCTGTATGGATTGATAATCTTTATTCGCAAGGGTTACGGGTAAGTAAAGGAGAGGACAGAAGAAGGCTTTCTTA
>CM054157.1:47576301-47578801 GCA_028751875.1 Rapana venosa | reverse complement strand
AGGGGGGGGGGTGTATGTGTGTCAAAGTCAAAGTCAAACTTTTATTTTCAGATGGTACATTGAATAAGCAGTGTATTTGCTTTCTTTTTTCCATTAAGCCATCTATCTAAAGAAAAAAAAAATGTGTGTGAGTGTGTCTGTCTGTCTGTAGTGGGTAGACACGGAGTTTTTGGTGTGCGTCTCTGTCTGTCTGTCTATCTCTCTAACTCCCTCTCTCCCTCCCTCCCTCCCTCTCGCTCTCTCTCTCTCTCTCTCTCTCTCTCTCTCTCTCTCTCTCTCTCTCTCTCTCTCCTCTCTCTCTCTCTCTCTCTCTCTCTCTCCCCTCCCTCTCTCTAACTCTCTCTCTCTCTCTCTCTCTCTCTCCCTCTCCCTCCCCCCCTCCCTCTCTCTCTCTCTCTCCCTCTCTAACTCTCCCTCTCTAACTCTCTCTTCCCCCCCCCCTCTCTCTCTCTCTCCCTCTCTCCTCTCCCCTCCCTCCTTCTCTTACGAAGCCAAAAGTGTTTGGTTTTTGGTGTGTTTTTTGTCTTTGTTTGGTCTCCCTACAAATAACATATGTTCCCGTTCTTAAGGTTGTTTGTTACATGATAGCAAGGTATGTGAAGACGTTTGTAGTAGACCAGCTATGTTCGATTTGTGCGTCACCTTTGTCGCAAGCTAGGTTAGATTTGTGGGTCGTCTTTGTCGCAAGCAGCTTTGCATGTATACCCATGCTTGTAGGTGTCCGATCGTTAGTTTTGGTTTTTCTTTTATTATTATAGTTAATGTATGACGTTTCGTGTTGTCGTGGATGTTGGTGTGTATTGATATTTGGTTACTTTGGGGTAAGGGTTTTTTTGGGGTTGTTTAGTTTTGTTTCTTTTTTCAGTTGGTCAGTTAAGAGTGATGCAATAGATCGTAGGTGTGTGTGTGTGTGTGTGTGTGTGTGTGTGTGTGTGTGTGTGTGTTATTTACCTATTCTTTTCTCTCGAGGAATAATTTATTTTATTTATTATTTCATTTATTCTCTTATTTCGAAGGATAATGGAATAAGCACTCCTGTGCTTTTTTTTTTACATCCAGTCCCCGTGTTTATGCGGTTTTGTAAATTCTGTCATCTGTTCCCACCGGCTCACAATGGCCTACTCTTCCGAAAAATTAAACGGGTTTTAACGTGTGCGCAAGATGTTCTGTGTGCGTGTGGTGTGTGTGTGTGTGTGTGTGTGTGTGTGTTGTGTGTGTGTCTGTATGTGTGTGTGTGTGTGTGCGCGCGCGCGCGCACGAAGATGGGCATGGGTGCGCGAATGTGTGTTTGTGCATGTGTAGTTTTGAAAAGACAAGACATCTTTTTTTTAATTTTATTTTATTCTTTTATATCGAGGATGATGGAATAAGCACTTATGTGTTTTTTTTACATCCCCGTGTGTATGCGATTTTGTAAATTCTGTCATCTGTTCCCACCGGCACACAATGGCCTACTCTTACGAAAAGCGGAACAGGATTTAACCTTGATAGGAGAAGCTGGCGTGTGTCTTTGTCTTTTCAGCAGTGCTTCCATCCATCTTTTTCTGTGCTTCTTTGCCCTGTTCATGTTTTTACTTTCTGTTCATGTCTTCCTTTATGTTCATTTCTCACTTTCTGTTCATTTCTTCCTTTTTGTTCATATCTTCCTTTCTGTTCTTGTTTTTACTTTCTGTTCATTTCTTCCTTTATGTTCATGTCTTTCTTTATGTTCATTTCTCACTTTCTGTTCATGTCTTCCTTTCTGTTCTGTCTTCCTCTATGTTCATGTCTTCCTTTCCGTTCATGTCTTCCTTTTCTGTTCATTTCTTCCCGTCTGTTCATTTCTTCCTTTTGTTCATATCTTCCTTTTTGTTCATGTCTTCCTTTCCGTTCATGTCTTCCTGCCTGTTCGTGTCTTCCTCTCTGTTCATGTCTTCCTTTTTGTTCGTGTCTTCCTTTCTGTTCATGTCTTCCTTTCTGTTCGTGTCTTCCTTCCTGTTCATGTCTTCCTTCCCGTTCATGTCTTCCTTTCTGTTCGTGTCTTCCTTCTGTTCATGTCTTCCTTCCTGTTATGTCTTCCTTTTCCCGTTATGTCTCCCTTTATGTTCATTTCTTCCTTTATGTTCATTTCTTCCTTTCTGTTCTTTTCTTCCTGTCTGTTCATGTCTTCCTCTATGTTAATTTCTTCCTTTATGTTCATGTCTTCCTTTCTGTTCATTTATCGTTTTCTGTTTCTTCTTCCTGTTCCTGTCTCAGTTGCCTGTATCTTTCTTTCAATGTCTACTGTTATTGTCCACGTTTCACATGCGTACACAAATATGGACATGACCAGGGAACGCATCAGTGTGATCTTGAAGCTGATGGCGATGTTCTTGTCGTTCCAGATGACTTTCAGTTTGGTCATTGCAGCTGTGGTCTGGGCTATCCTGGAGGGAATTTCAGGCTTTGATCCTTCATCCGATACTATAGCTCCCAGATATTTAAAGCTACGGATGGTCTCTCTCTCTCTCTTCTCTCTCTC
>CM054157.1:47556301-47573801 GCA_028751875.1 Rapana venosa | reverse complement strand
CCTATAAGGTCGTAGGGGAATGAGGCGTCAGAGACCTCACTTCTCTAGGGCCAGCATATTGAGGGCGGCGCCCATCTCCTCTCCCTAGCTGCTTTACCTTCCCTGACCCTAAAGAGGGCAGGTACCCATTTACAGCTGGGTGAACTGGGGGAACTGTACTGAAGCCAAGGCGCGCAAACGGTCACCCATCCAACTGGTAACCACGCTCGACGCTGCTTAACTTGGCTGGGGGAAAGCGAGTGCTCCGACCACAGAGCTATCCCGTCCCCACTAGCAGTAAATGAAAGAACACACAGAAACGTGGTAAACAGCTTAAATAAACAGGGGAAAAAACCTCTCATAAAGCGCCTCTATACTCGAAACAACATACCTCCTCTGCAAATGTCTCCTTCTTGCTTGGGTCGAGGGAGGGGGGTGAACTTAAGTAGTCTCACCTGCATACCACGGGGATGCGGGTGTGAGTTCTCTTGATGGGCACATGACACGGGGTATGCAGGGTATGACTGTGGCCACAGCCTCCAGCTACGGTGAACTCAACACGGACACAGACGTCCAGCGCAATAACAAAACCAGCTCTCAGCATGCTTCACGAAGTAGGGAGAGGTCATTCGCTAAACAGGTCCTAGCAGCGCCTTGGATTTCGGATTGGAAGTCGCGGGTTCAAATCCCATGAGAGTCATAGGGGATTTTTTAGGACTCCGGCCGGCTCTTGCACAGAGTGAGTGGTGTGCTGTGGGCTCAGTGGGAAGACTGCAACCACACAATCGAGGGTTGGAGGTTCGCTGGGGACGATCGGCGATTGCCTTTCCTATGGACCACTCCAGTGACGTGGGGGGGGGGGGGGGGGGGGAGTGTCTGCTGCATGGGTAACAGCTTGCCCTCCATACTGACTGACCCAGGCTTTGCCTCTGGAGTATAAACACCTAGAGTGCAACTCCATAGTCTTACGAGACTGATGGATGTCTACCCACCATATAAATATATGTGTGTGTGTTCTTCTTTAATTTAACGTCTTTTCACATTACGTGATATTAGACAAAATATGTGTGTGTGTGTGTGTGTGTGTGTGTGTGTGTGTGTGTGTGTGTGTGTGTTGTGTGTGTGTGTGTTCAATTCAATTCAATTCAATTCAATTCAATTCAAAAGTATCTTTATTTATTTGTATTAATTTTATTTCATTTATTCTTGTATATCGAGGATAACGGAATAAGCACTCGTGTGCTTTTTGACATCCAGCCCCCGTGTGTATGCGGTTTTAGAAATTTTGTCATCTGTTTCCTGTTATGTGTGTGTGTGTGTGTCTGTGTCTGTGTCTCTGTTTGTGTGGACCATGTAGGAAGCTGACAGTTACTGTTGGCATATGAAGAGTGATGATGTTGTTGTTGTTGTTGTTGTTGTGTCTTCAGCTGTAAGCACGTGCTTACCTAGCGGCCCCTGTCTGAACGGAGGCCAGTGCATGAGGAACGGAGTGTCCAGCTACTGTCAGTGTCCGGCTGGCTGGAATGGTGACAGGTGTCAGACAGGTGAGCAGGTGTGGTCAGTCTGCGGTTGTATTTATTGTTATTGGTCTTCGTCAAACGCTCAGACAGCGACTATTGTTGTCTGTCATAGAAGCGAAAATGCACTGCGCTGCCGTTAAGCGCCTGACAAGTCAGGCCCAGAACGTTCAACTTTATCCGTGGGAGAGTGTTGTTGACTTGTAAAGTCTTTCTTGGAAAAAGGACAGGAGAATGGACCACTAAGGCAGAAAATAGACTTTAAAAAAAAGTCACAGGATGAAAAGGAACAAAGTAAGACCAAAGGGAGGGATAGAAAAGAGGGAATGCCTAGCACAGACTTTGCAGAAGGTGAGGATGCTGTTTGTACTCACAGACCCCCAATACCCCTTCAAGGGGTTGGTGCTTATAATGTATGTATATTTACAAGGACAGGTTGTAAGACTACGTTTGGTGCAAAATCTTCATCCTAGCATATTTTTTAAAGATCATTCATTCATTCATTCATTCTCTCTCTGTCTCTGTCTCTGTCTCTGTCTGACTCTCTCTCTCTCTCTCTCTCTCTCTCTCTCCTCTCTCTCTCTCTCTCTCTCTCTCTCTGTATCTGTCTCTATCTGTGTCACTATTTGTCTGACTCTCTCTCTCTCTCTCTCTCTCTCTCTCTCTCTCTCTCTCTCTCTCTCTCTCTCTCTCTCTCTCTCTTCTCTCTGTGTCTGTCTGTCTGTCTCTATCTGTCTGACTCTCTCTCTCTCTCTCTCTCTCTCTCTCTCTCTCTCTCTCTCTCTCTCTCTCTGTATAAAGTGTGTGTTTGTGTTAGTATATGCATGGACATGCAAGTTTTTGTATGTGCGTGCATGCACGTGTGTTTGATCGCATGCATGTGTGTGGCTTGTGTGTGGGGACTGTGCTGTCCAACAGCATTGTAGATGTACTGCCAGTGACTGAAGCTCTGGCCTATGTCCACTAGTGACGCTGGGTTTTTTCTGCTGACAGCTATCAGCTGCAACACCTCCCCGACTTTCTGTAGGAACGGTGGACAGTGTGTCTACAGCAATGGGGGCTACCTCTGCCAGTGTCCATCTGGCTTTACCGGCAACATGTGTGAGACAGGTGAGTCATGGGGTCATATATTATGCGTTTTAAAAACTCAACCATACCTTAATACCTTAACGTTCCCTCCGCTCTGCAGCAGATACCTTATGCCTTTGAATACCTAGATTCAACCAATCTACCGTTGGCCACCGCTCTTTCTCTATTTCAGGTCCATCGAGCTGGAATGAGCTCCCTCTCTCTCTTCGCCAGAAACCTAGTTATGACACTTTTAAATCCATCCTCAGGACTTATTTATTTCAAACCTAAGATTTCCCCCCTCCTGTTTCATATCAGAACTATCCCACCTTCACTAACCCATGTCCTATCGCCCTGCTAAAGTATACGACCTGTGTGAGTGTGTGTGTGCTTTTGAAAAAACATTTTGACTATCGAAATTTTATTTCATGGATTTTGTCTGCAGTGCACCATGTTTGTAATGTCTGTTTGTTTGGACTATTGATTGTCATTGGTTGCATGATTGTGTAAGGTTTGGTTGAATGCATTCGCTTCGATTTGTCTTTGCAAGATATAGGCTATATAAGTTCCATTTATTATTATTATTATTATTATTATTAATGGGGAACATCAGACACAAGAGAGTCTCAGGCAAACATCCTATTTGCCTACTGTCCAGACAGGAAGTGACTGACTTACAGGAAGAAGTCAGGGGGGACTAAAATCAAGGGGAGATCACTCTTGTGGTACAACTACAAGGGAACTAACTCTCGTAAAATAAGGAATGACTCAACAGTATAATGGAGACAACTTCAGTTGCTCCGTTTATGCTGGGTGATAGCAGAGGTGTTACATGCAAGATGTTAAGATGTGTGTGTGTTATTGAGTATTTTGTGGATTTCTTTTTTTTCCAGTTTCTCATTGATTTTCATATTCTATTGGTTGTTATTCTTCTTTGTCAAATGCTCAGACAACAACTAGTGTTGTCCATCATGTGAACGAAAATGCTGTGTCATGCTGTCAAGACCATAACAAATCAGGCCCAGTGCATCTGACTTTGGAATTGGAGAGATTTGTTACTTTTGAAGTCTTTTTGGGGAAAAAGGCAGGAGAATGGACCAAGAAGGCAGAAAATAGATGAATAAAGAGGTGACAGGAAGACCAGGAAGGAAGAAGAAACAGAGAAGGATAGAAAAGAGGGAATCCCAAGCACAGAAAGTGTGGGGTCCTATTTAAACTGACAGGCTCCCGGTATCCCCATAGGGGATTGATTGTCAAATGAATGGATGTTAACAAGGACAAATTGTAAGACTAGGTTTGGCCTAAAATCTTCATCCTTGTGAATTACAGCTCATTCATTCATTCATTCTCTCTCTCTCTCTCTCTGTATAAATTGTTTGTGTGCATATATATATATATATATATATATATATATAAATAAACATATAGTCAAATAGTCAAATATATATATATATATATGTTTGTATGTGTTTGTGCTAGTATATGCAAATTATTGTCAGTGTATGTGCATGCATGCACGTAGGTTGGACCGCATGCATGTATGCATGTGTGTGGCTTGTGTGTAGGGACTGTGCTGTCCAACAGCATTGTAGATGTACTGCCAGTGACTGAAGCTCTGGCCTATGTCCACTAGTGACTCTGGGTTTTTTCTGCTGACAGCTATCAGCTGCAACACCTCCCCGACTTTCTGTAGGAACGGTGGACAGTGTGTCTACAGCAATGGGGGCTACCTCTGCCAGTGTCCATCTGGCTTTACCGGCAACATGTGTGAGACAGGTGAGTCATGGGGTCATATATTATGCGTTTTAAAAACTCAACCATACCTTAATACCTTAACGTTCCCTCCGCTCTGCAGCAGATACCTTATGCCTTTGAATACCTAGATTCAACCAATCCACCGTTGGCCGCCGCTCTTTCTCTATTTCAGGTCCATCGATCTGGAATGAGCTTCCTCTCTCTCTTCCCCAGAAACCTAGTTATGACACTTTTAAATCCATCCTCAAGACTTATTTATTTCAAACCTAAGATTTCCCCCCTCCTGTTTCATATCAGAACGATCCCACCTTCACTAACCCATGTCCTATCACCCTGCTAAAGTATACGACCTGTGTGAGTGTGTGTGTGCTTTTGAAAAAACATTTTGACTATCGAAATTTTATTTCATGGATTTTGTCTGCAGTGCACCATGTTTGTAATGTCTGTTTGTTTGGACTATTGATTGTCATTGGTTGCATGATTGTGTAAGGTTTGGTTGAATGCATGCGCTTCGATTTGTCTTTGCAAGATATAGGCTATATAAGTTCCATTTATTATTATTATTATTAATGGGGAACATCAGACACAAGAGAGTCTCAGGCAAACATCCTATTTGCCCACCGACCAGACAGGAAGTGACTGACTGACAGGAAGAAGTCAGGGGGGACTAAAATCAAGGGGAGATCACTCTTGTGGTACAACTACAAGGGAACTAACTCTCGTAAAATAAGGAATGACTCTTAACAGTATAAGGGATACAACTTCAGTTGCTCCGTTTATGCTGAGTGATAGCAGAGGTGTTACATGCAAGATATTAAGATGTGTGTGTGTGTTATTGAGCATTTTGTGGATTTCTTTTTTTTTCCAGTGTCTCGTTGATTTTCATATTCTATTGGTTGTTATTCTTCTTTGTCAAATGCTCAGACAACAACTAGTGTTGTCCATCATGTGAACGAAAATGCTGTGTCATGCTGTCAAGACCATAACAAATCAGGCCCAGTGCATCTGACTTTGGAATTGGAGAGATTTGTTACTTTTGAAGTCTTTTTGGGAAAAAGGCAGGAGAATGGACCAAGAAGGCAGAAAATAGATGAATAAAGAGGTGACAGGAAGACCAGGAAGGAAAAAGAAACAGAGAAGGATAGAAAAGAGGGAATCCCAAGCACAGAAAGTGTGGGGTCCTATTTAAACTGACAGGCTCCCGGTATCCCCATGGGGGATTGATTGTCAAATGAATGGATGTTAACAAGGACAAATTGTAAGACTAGGTTTGGCCTAAAATCTTCATCCTTGTGAATTACAGCTCATTCATTCATTCATTCATTCATTCTCTCTCTGTATACATTGTTTGTGTGCATATATATATATATATATATATATATATATATATATATATTTGTATGTATATACACATATATATATATGTTTGTGTGGATACGTTCGTGTTAGTATATGCATGAACATGCACATTTTTATCAGTGTATGTGCATGCATGTATGTTTGATCTTGTGCATGTGTGTGGGGACTGTGCTGTCCAACAGCATTGTAGATGTACTGCCAGTGACTGAAGCTCTGGCCTATGTCCACTAGTGACGCTGGGTTTTTTCTGCTGACAGCTATCAGCTGCAACACCTCCCCGACTTTCTGTAGGAACGGTGGACAGTGTGTCTACAGCAATGGGGGATACCTCTGCCAGTGTCCATCTGGCTTTACCGGCAACATGTGTGAGACAGGTGAGTCATGGGGTCATATATTATGCGTTTTAAAAACTCAACCATACCTTAATACCTTAACGTTCCCTCCGCTCTGCAGCAGATACCTTATGCCTTTGAATACCTAGATTCAACCAATCCACCGTTGGCCGCCGCTCTTTCTCTATTTCAGGTCCATCAAGCTGGAATGAGCTTCCTCTCTCTCTTCGCCAGAAACCTAGTTATGTCACTTTTAAATCCATCCTCAAGACTTATTTATTTCAAACCTAAGATTTCCCCCCTCCTGTTTCATATCAGAACGATCCCACCTTCACTAACCCATGTCCTATCGCCCTGCTAAAGTATACGACCTGTGTGAGTGTGTGTGTGCTTTTGAAAAAACATTTTGACTATCGAAATTTTATTTCATGGATTTTGTCTGCAGTGCACCATGTTTGTAATGTCTGTTTGTTTGGACTATTGATTGTTTGTCATTGGTTGCACGACTGTGTAAGGTTGGGTTGAAAGCATGCGCTTTGATTTGTCTTTGCAAGATGTAGCGCTATATAAGTTCCATTTATTATTGTTAATGGGGAACATCAGACTCAAGAGAGTCTCAGGCAAACATCTCTCTGTCCACTGACCAGACAGGAAGTGACTCACTGACAGGAAGAAGTCAGGGGAACTAAAATCAAGGGGAGGTCACTCTTGTGGTAGAACTACAAGGGAACTAACTCTTGTGAAATAAGGAATTACTCTTACAGTATAAGGGAGATAACTCCAGTTGCTCCGTTTATGCTGAATGATACCAAACACAAAAAAGTACCTTTTTGTGAGAGGTGTTACATACAAGATTTTAAGATGTTTGTGTGTTATTGAGTGTTTTGTGGATTTCTTTATTTTCCAGTGTCTCGTTGATTTTCATATTCTATTGGTTGTTATTCTTCTTTGTCAAATGCTCAGACAACACTTCATATTCTATTGATTGTTATTCTTCTTTGTCAAATGCTCAGACAACAACCAGTGTTGTCCATCATGTGAGCGAAAATGCCGTGTCATGCTGTCAAGACCATGACAAATCAGGCCCAGTGCATCTGACTTTGGAATTGAGGAGATTTGTTACTTTTCAAGTCTCTTTGGAAAAAAAGGCAGGAGAATGGACCAAGAAAGCCGAAAATAGATGAATAAAGAGGTGACAGGAAGACCAGGAAGGAAGAAGAAACAGAGAAGGATAGAAAAGAGGGAATCCCAAGCACAGAAAGTGTGGGGTCCTATTTAAACTGACAGGCTCCCGGTATCCCCATAGGGGATTGATTGTCAAATGAATGGATGTTAACAAGGACAAATTGTAAGACTAGGTTTAGCCTAAAATCTTCATCCTTGTGTATTAAAGCTCATTCATTCATTCATTCTCTCTCTCTCTGTATAAATTGTTTGTGTGCATATATATATATATATATATATATATATATATATATATATATATATGTATATATATATGTATATACACATATATATATATATATATGTTTGTGTGGATGCGTTCGTGTTAGTATATGCATGAACATGCACATTTTTATCAGTGTATGTGCATGCATGTATGTTTGATCTTGTGCATGTGTGTGGGGACTGTGCTGTCCAACAGCATTGTAGATGTACTGCCAGTGACTGAAGCTCTGGCCTATGTCCACTAGTGACGCTGGGTTTTTTCTGCTGACAGCTATCAGCTGCAACACCTCCCCGACTTTCTGTAGGAACGGTGGACAGTGTGTCTACAGCAATGGGGGCTACCTCTGCCAGTGTCCATCTGGCTTTACCGGCAACATGTGTGAGACAGGTGAGTCATGGGGTCATATATTATGCGTTTTAAAAACTCAACCATACCTTAATACCTTAACGTTCCCTCCGCTCTGCAGCAGATACCTTGTGCCTACGAATACCTAGATTCAACCAATCCACCGTTCTTTCTCTATTTCAGGTCCATCGACCTGGAATGAGCTCCCTCTCTCTCCTCGCCAGAAACCTAGTTATGACACTTTTAAATCCAGCCTCAAGACTTATTTATCTCAAACCTAAGATTTCCCCCCTCCTGTTTCATATCAGAACTATCCCACCTTCACTAACCCATGTCCTATCACCCTGCTAAAGTATACGACCTGTGTGAGTGTGTGTGTGCTTTTGAAAAACATTTTGACTATCGAAATTTTATTTCATGGATTTTGTCTGCAGTGCACCATGTTTGTAATGTCTGTTTGTTTGGACTATTGATTGTTTGTCATTGGTTGCATGATTGTGTAAGGTTGGGTTGAAAGCATGCGCTTTGATTTGTCTTTGCAAGATGTAGCGCTATATAAGTTCCATTTATTATTGTTAATGGGGAACATCAGACTCAAGAGAGTCTCAGGCAAACATCTCTCTGTCCACTGACCAGACAGGAAGTGACTCACTGACAGGAAGAAGTCAGGGGAACTAAAATCAAGGGGAGGTCACTCTTGTGGTAGAACTACAAGGGAACTAACTCTTGTGAAATAAGGAATTACTCTCACAGTATAAGGGAGATAACTCCAGTTGCTCCGTTTATGCTGAATGATACCAAACACAAAAAAGTACCTTTTTGTGAGAGGTGTTACATACAAGATTTTAAGATGTTTGTGTGTTATTGAGTGTTTTGTGGATTTCTTTTTTTTCCAGTGTCTCGTTGATTTTCATATTCTATTGGTTGTTATTCTTCTTTGTCAAATGCTCAGACAACACTTCATATTCTATTGGTTGTTATTCTTCTTTGTCAAATGCTCAGACAACAACCAGTGATGTCCATCATGTGAACGAAAATGCTGTGTCATGCTGTCAAGACCATAACAAATCAGGCCCAGTGCATCTGACTTTGGAATTGGAGAGAATTGTTACTTTTTAAGTCTCTTTGGAAAAAAAGGCAGGAGAATGGACCAAGAAAGCAGAAAATAGATGAATAAAGAGGTGACAGGAAGACCAGGAAGGAAGAAGAAACAGAGAAGGATAGAAAAGAGGGAATCCCAAGCACAGAAAGTGCGGGGTCCTATTTAAACTGACAGGCTCCCGGTATCCCCATGGGGGATGGATTGTCAAATGAATGGATGTTAACAAGGACAAATTGTAAGACTAGGTTTAGCCTAAAATCTTCATCCTTGTGTATTAAAGCTCATTCATTCATTCATTCTCTCTCTCTCTGTATACATTGTTTGTGCGCATATATATATATATATATATATATATATATATATATGATGTATATATATATGTATATACACATATATATATATATATGTTTGTGTGGATGCGTTCATGTTAGTATATGCATGAACATGCACATTTTTATCAGTGTATGTGCATGCATGTATGTTTGATCTTGTGCATGTGTGTGGCTTGTGTGTGGGGACTGTGCTGTCCAACAGCATTGTAGATGTACTGCCAGTGACTGAAGCTCTGGGCTATGTCCACTAGTGACTCTGGGTTTTTTCTGCTGACAGCTATCAGCTGCAACACCTCCCCGACTTTCTGTAGGAACGGTGGACAGTGTGTCTACAGCAATGGGGGCTACCTCTGCCAGTGTCCATCTGGCTTTACTGGCAACATGTGTGAGACAGGTGAGTCATGGGGTCATATATTATGGGTTTTAAAAAATCAACCATACCTTAATACCTTAACGTTCCCTCCGCTCTGCAGCAGATAACTTGTGCCTACGAATACCTAGATTCAACCAATTCACCATCAGCCGCCGCTCTTTCTCTATTTCGGGTCCATCGATCTGGAATGAGCTCCCTCTCTCTCTTCGCCAGAAACCTAGTTATGTCACTTTTAAATCCATCCTCAAGACTTATTTATTTCAAACCTAAGATTTCCCCCCTCCTGTTTCATATCAGAACGATCCCACCTTCACTAACCCATGTCCTATCACCCTTCTAAAGTATACGACCTGTGTGAGTGTGTGTGTGCTTTTGAAAAAACATTTTGACTATCGAAATTTTATTTCATGGATTTTGTCTGCAGTGCACCATGTTTGTAATGTCTGTTTGTTTGGACTATTGATTGTTTGTCATTGGTTGCACGACTGTGTAAGATTGGGTTGAAAGCATGCGCTTTGATTTGTCTTTGCAAGATATAGCACTATATAAGTTCCATTTATTATTGTTAATGGGGAACATCAGACTCAAGAGAGTCTCAGGCAAACATCTCTCTGTCCACTGACCAGACAGGAAGTGACTCACTGACAGGAAGAAGTCAGGGGAACTAAAATCAAGGGGAGGTCACTCTTGTGGTAGAACTACAAGGGAACTAACTCTTGTGAAATAAGGAATTACTCTTACAGTATAAGGGAGATAACTCCAGTTGCTCCGTTTATGCTGAATGATACCAAACACAAAAAAGTACCTTTTTGTGAGAGGTGTTACATACAAGATTTTAAGATGTTTGTGTTATTGAGTGTTTTGTGGATTTCTTTTTTTTCCAGTGTCTCGTTGATTTTCATATTCTATTGGTTGTTATTCTTCTTTGTCAAATGCTCAGACAACACTTCATATTCTATTGGTTGTTATTCTTCTTTGTCAAATGCTCAGACAACAACCAGTGTTGTCCATCATGTGAGCGAAAATGCCGTGTCATGCTGTCAAGATCATGACAAATCAGGCCCAGTGCATCTGACTTTGGAATTGAGGAGATTTGTTACTTTTTAAGTCTTTTTGGAAAAAAAGGCAGGAGAATGGACCAAGAAAGCAGAAAATAGATGAATAAAGAGGTGACAGGAAGACCAGGAAGGAAGAAGAAACAGAGAAGGATAGAAAAGAGGGAATCCCAAGCACAGAAAGTGTAGGATCCTATTTAAGCTGACAGGCTCCCGGTATCCCCATGGGGGATTGATTGTCAAATGAATGTATGTTAACAAGGACAAATTGTAAGACTAGGTTTGGCCTAAAATCTTCATCCTTGTGAATTAAAGCTCATTTATTCATTCATTCTCTCTCTTTGTATAAATGGTTTGTGTATATATGTTTGTATGTGTTTATGTTAGTATATGCATGGACATGCAAATTTTTATCAGTGTATGTGCATGCATGCGCGTGTGTTTGATCGCATGCATGTATGCATGTGTGTGGCTTGTGTGTAGGGACTGTGCTGTCCAACAGCATTGTGTATGTATGTTTGTCCGTCGTGTTCGACGATGACCTTCAAAACAGCAGAGGAGGCAGCTGCTGTTTTGGAAATTGGGCAGAAATTTGATTATAGTGGAGTGCCTTGCCCACAGTACATGCCCACTCTCTCGGCCAAGTGGGCATAAGGACAGTCAGCGGTGGAGATGTTCTCCAAAGGCCAACTAGCCCCCAGGGCTGCAGCACATAAGAACTGTACGAGTCAAGCCTCCTAGTCAGAGAGTCATAATTGATCACTAAAGACTAAGCTGTAAAGTGGAATTCCATGAGTGGGAAAGAAAGCCACTGGTCATACTACAGCCTCTCACTTTGCTGTTGCCCCCAGCGTCAATGGTTTAATCAAGAACTGTGATAAATTGTAGATGTACTGCCAGTGACTGAAGCTCTGGCCTATGTCCACTAGTGACTCTGGGTTTTTTTTCTGCTGACAGCTATCAGCTGCAACACCTCCCCGACTTTCTGTAGGAACGGTGGACAGTGTGTCTACAGCAATGGGGGCTACCTCTGCCAGTGTCGACCTGGCTTTGCCGGCAACATGTGTGAGAAAGGTGAGTCATGAGCCGTCTTCTTCTTCTTCCTTTTTTGTCATGTTTCTCCCAGGGGAGGTTTGACATTGATGAGCCTTCTCCATCTCTCTCTGTTTTGAGCTTCCTCCTTATTTATGCCCCTTTCTCTAAGATCATCTGCAATACAGGCAGCCCAGGTTTTGCTAGGTCTTCCCTTTGGTCTCTTTCCATCCACTACGAAGCTCATTGCTCTTTTTATGATGTGGTGGTCTGCTTTCCGTTGAACGTGCCCAAACCAGGTCAGTCTACTGGTACTAGCTACGAGTCATGGGCCGTCTGATATCACTAATTAGTGGAAGGAGGTTAAACTGAAGAATTAACTAAACGAGTTATGGGGTTATATAAAACATATATATATATATATATATATATATATATATATATATATATATATATATATATATGTTTTAAACGATTAGATTGGTAGTATTCTTTATTTTAGATTTTAAGATTTCTTTGTGTGTTGTTGAGTATTTTGAGTGGGGGGGGGGGGGGGGGGGGGGTTCCCGCTGTCTCATTGGTTTTCATATTCAGTTGATTGTTATTGTTTTTCCTCCAATGCTTAGACATCAACTATTCTTGTCTCTATATCTCTGTCTCTCTCTGTGGCTCTTACTGGGGGACGGGATAGCCTAGTGGTTAGAACATTGCGCTCGCAATCTGACAACCCGGGTTCGATTCCCGTTCAAGGGGATATTTTCCCCTGGAGTTAACATCAGTGCAGACTCCACTCTCCTCAAAAGTCCTTCGGATGAGACTATAAACCGAGGCCCCCGTGTGCGAACGCACGCAGAACATCTTGCGCACACGTTTAAATCCTGTTCCGCTTTTCGCAAGAGTAGGTCATCATGTACCGGTGGGAACAGATGACAGAATTGACAAAACCGCATACACACGGGGAGTGGATGTAAAAAAAAAAAAAGCACATAAGTGCTTATTCCATTATCCTCGATATAAAAGAATATAATTTTTAAAAATCAAAAAATTTCACTGTCTGTATGTATGTATGTATGTATGCATGTATGCATGTATGCATGTATGCATATAAAATGTGTGTGTGTGTCTTTCAGCTTCGGGCATTTGCTTGCCTAGCGGCCCCTGTCTGAACGGAGGCAAGTGCATGATGAACCCAATATCCAACTACTGTCAGTGTCCGGCTGGCTGGAATGGCGACAGGTGTCAGACAGGTGAGCAGGTGTGGTCAGTCTGCGGTTGTATTTATTGTTATTGGTCCTCGTCAAACGCTCAGACAGCAACTATTGTCGTCTGTCATAGAAGCGAAAATGCGCTGCGCTGCCGTTAAGCACCTGACAAGTCAGGCCCAGTACGTTCAACTTTGGCGTGGGAGAGTGGTGTTGACTTGTAAAGTCTTTCTGGGGGGAAAATGGCATGTGAATGAACTACGAAGGCAGAAAATAGACAAGAAGGAGGTGACAAGGAACAAAGAAGAAGCGAAGAGAGAGATAGAAAAGAGGGAACTTCTGGCTCTTTCCAGAAGGTGGGGATGCTGTTTATACCTAACATGCTCCCAGCACCTCCATGGGGGATTGATTGTCAAATGTATGTATGTTTCCAAGGACAAATTGTGAAATTAGCCTGGCCTAAAACCTTCATCCCTGTGTATAGTAAAGATCCTTCCTTCATTCACATGCACATGCAAGTTTTTTGCAAGGGTAGTAGTAGTAGTGGTACCTAGCAAGACCTGGGCTGCCTGTATTGCAGTTGATCGTAGAGAAAGGAGCATAAATAAGGAGGAAGCTCAAAACAGAGAGAGATGGAGAAGGCTCATCAATGTCAAACCTCCCCTGGGAGAAACATGACAAAAAAGGAAGAAGAAGAAGTAGTAGTAGTAATAGTAGTAGTATATAAATTCCATACAGTAGTAGTAGTAGTAGTAGTTAGTAGTAGTAGTAGTAGTAGTAGTAGTAGTAGTAATAGTCTTTGAATTAACATCCACGCACGATATAAAGCTGCCGTGGTATCTAAGAATTGTGACTTATTTTGAAGTTTTGTCACGGATTTATTGCCGTTTTGTGGTACTTGGTAGAGGCTTTTCTTAACAAGCAGTGACACTCCTGTAAGGTGTACGGAACATGCAACCAACTTGACTGAGTCATTAGATTGTTTCGCTGTCTGTTTTGCCGTGTGATCAGCAAGATACTTTCCAGATATACCACAGTGGGATGGAATCCATAGAAAGGTAACAGAGTACCAGGTACAGTTAGGAAATGAATTATGGCATTGATTTCACTAACTAGTCCTACTCCTCGGTTGTCACAATAACTTTTTTTTTTAAAGGTGAAGGTGTCCCATAACCTATAAGGTCGTAGGGGAGCGAGGCGTCAGAGACCTCACTTCTCTAGGGGCCAGCATATTGAGGGCGGCGCCCATCTCCTCTCCCTCGCTGCTTTACCTTCCCTGACCCTAAAGAGTGCAGGTACCCATTTACAGCTGGGTGAACTAGGGGACTGTTCTAAAGCCTTGGTGAGCAAACGGTCACCCATCCAAGTGGTAATCACGCTCGATGCCGCTTAACCTTGGCTGGGGGGAAAGTGAGTGCTAGACCACTGAGCTATCTTGTCCACCCTAACTTACTGACTGCAAAGCACAGACTTAAGAGTCAACACATATCAAAGCCTTGAAAACAGAAACAGATCAATCTAAAAGGAAATGCGATGGTATTAGCGTGCATGCACGCGTGTTTGAGTGTGCGCTTGCAGGCGTGTGTTTAGCTTGTGTGTAGGGACTGTGCTGTCCAACAGCATTGTAGATGTACTGCCAGTGACTGAAGCTCTGGCCTGTGTCCACTAGTGACTCTGGGGGTTTTTTCTGCTGACAGCTATCAGCTGCAACACCTCCCCGACTTTCTGTAGGAACGGTGGACAGTGTGTCTACAGCAATGGGGGCTACCTCTGCCAGTGTCCATCTGGCTTTACCGGCAACATGTGTGAGACAGGTGAGTCATGGGGTCAGTGTGTGTGTGTGTGTGTGTGTGTGTGTGAGAGTGTGTGTGTGTGTGAGAGAGAGAGAGAGAGAGAGAGAGTGTGTGTGTGTGTGTGTGTGTGTGTGTGTGTGGTGTGTGTGTGTGTGTGTGAAGTAGAGGTAGTGGTGTGTCCTTGCTGTGGTGTAGCACTGGTGGAGCTGCTGCTGCTGCTGCTGTGATGATGATGATGATGATGATGATGATGATGATGGTGGTGGTGGTGGTGGTGGTGATGATGATGGTGGTGGTGGTGGTGATGATGGTGGTGGTGATGATGATGGTGGTGGTGGTGGTGATGATGCTGGTGATGGTAGTGGTGACGATGATGCTGATAGTGGTGATGATGATGGTGGTAGTTGTGTTGATGATGCTGATAGTGGTGATGATGATGGTGGTAGTGGTGTTGTTGATGATGATGATAGTGGTGATGATGATGGTAGTAGTGGTGGTGGTAATGACGACGATGATGATGGTAGTGATGATGATGATGGTGGTGGTGGTAATGATGCTGCTGATGCTGATGATGATGATGACGACGATGACGACGATGATGGTGGTGTGTTCTGTCGCCAGTGGTCAACACCTGTGTGCCTAGCGGCCCCTGTCAGAACGGAGCGCAGTGCATCAGGACTGGACAGACGCCCTACTGCCGGTGTCCTGCTGGCTGGGCAGGAGACAGGTGCAGACAGGTGAGCAGGGGGTTCAGTGAGCACAGCGGTGTAGGCTGCTGCTGTCGCTGTTGCCTCTTCTTCATATGACCACCCTGGGGGGTCGCTCCGCAAGAGGCACCGTCTTACTCACTCATCGTTATGACACTTTGAAATCCAGTCTCCAGACTTGTTTATTTCGAAGCTAAGATGTTCCGCTCCTGTTTCATCTCCTAAGCTTTTTTCCCCTGCCTTCAGCAACAGCCGAGATTCTATCACCCTGCCTAAGTGTGTAACCTGTGTGTGTGTGTGTGTGTGTGTGTGTGTGTGTGTGTGTGTGTGTGTGTGTGTGTGTGTGTGTGTGCGTGTGTGCATGCACATTTGGACTTGTTTAAACTATGAATTGTTGCTGGTTGCATGAGTGTGTAAGAATGAGTTGAGAGCAAGTGCCTTGATTGTCTCCGCAAGATATATAATATATAATTATATAGATATATAATAGATATAAAAATTCTATTTTTTACTATTATTATTATTATTGTTATACCACCTGTGAATCCCGATGAGTCTGTCAGTACATTCTCAACACTAGGTTTCTGTGTATGAGTGTTTTCAGCTACCTCACCATAATTATAGGCAGCCATATTTCGGCTTCAGTGGATTATTTTCGCCTGTAAAGGAGAGTGCGGGTTGATATGTTCAGAGCATGTGGTGGGTGAAGACAGTAGTTATCAGTGCTGTACTGTCAAGCACAACACTATGTTGATGAAGGCCTCAGTATTCACGGGTATTGATCAATAACTGACCGAGCATGTGGGCAGGGTCAGATGTAGACTGGAGAAGTGGGCAGTGGTCAGCTGTGGTCAGTTGGTCCCTGAAGTACAGGTAGCCTGTGGTCACTGCTGTGTGGATGTCTTGTCTTGTCTTGACTCCACCAGACCAGTTTTCTGTTGTTTTTTGTTGTTGTTGTTTTTTTATCCCAGGTATGAGTTGGCTTCAGCTGAAGTGTGGTCTGAAATAGAAGTGCTCAGTCATTAGAAGAGCATTTCATAGAACATGTGTCATCAGCAGTTACAATGGAAGAAAGAACACATCAGCATCAACTGAGCCTGGCATAATTATTAACACCACACAGCCTGACTGACTGCATTGACTGGTGTGCTCTCTCTCTGTGTCTGTGTCTCTCTGTCACTGTCTCTGTCCCTCTCTCTCTCTATCACTCTCTCCCTCTCTGTCTCTGTCTGTCTGTCTGTCTGTTGTCGATCTCTCGCTCGCTCGCTCGCTCTGCTCTCTCTCTCTCTCTCTCTCTCTCTCTCTCTCTCTCTCTCTCTCTCTCTCTCTCTCTCTCTCTCTCTCTCTCTCTCTCTCTCTCTGAGTGTGTGTGTGTGTGTCAAATCAAATCAAATCAATTACTGTATCAAATTCTATTATGTCAAGGGTAACAAATAAGCACTCGTGTGCTTTTTTACATCCGGTCCCTGACCTAATCAAAGAGATTATCATAATAGAAACATACATCTACACGCACAGAAAAAAAAAAAACTTCCAAAAAAATTAAACAAACAAAAAAATCACATACACACACACCACACACACACACACACACACACCACACACACACACACAACCAGATAAAATCGTAACATTTGGAGAAGCAGGGAAGATTAAGCTTCAATCAATATTCATCCTCATGATTTTCTATATATATATAAAACCAACAAAAATGAATAGGACATCTCTTGGCAGCAGTCAGTCTCAAAAGGCTGTGAAGTTGGGATGTAAGTGTTCATTCTTCAGAGCAACAAGGCAAGAGCCAAAATATTTTTGATCATGGACTGGGTTTTTTCTGCTGACAGCTATCAGCTGCAACACCTCCCCGACTTTCTGTAGGAACGGTGGACAGTGTGTCTACAGCAATGGGGGCTACCTCTGCCAGTGTCCATCTGGCTTTACTGGCAACACGTGTGAGACAGGTGAGTCATGGGGTGTCTGTGTGTGTGTGTGTGTGTGTGTGTGTGTGTGTGTGTGTGTGTGTGTGTGTGTGTGTGTTGGGGGGGGGGGGGGTGATTGTGTGTGTGTGTAGGGGTGGGGGGTAATTTGTGTGTGTGTGT
>CM054157.1:47518801-47553801 GCA_028751875.1 Rapana venosa | reverse complement strand
TCGATATAAAAAAAAATTTTAAAGTCAAAGTGTACTTTTGTGCTCAGGAGCCAGTCTGTGTGTGTGTGTGTGTGTGTGTGTCTGTGTGGTCTGTGTGCGTGTGCGTCTGTGTGTGCGTGCGTGTGTGTGTGTGTCTGTGTGTGTGTGTGTGTGTCTCTGTGTGTGTGGTTGTGCTTGTGTGCGTGTCTGTGTGTCTGTGTGTGTCTGTGTCTCTGTGTCTGTGTGCGTGTGTGTGTGTGTGTGTGTGCGTGCGCGCACTCGCGTATGTGCGTGCGTGCGTTCGTGTGTGTGTGTCGGGGTTGCAGGTCAGGGGTGCGGGGTCAACCAGGCCCCCTGTCTGAACGGAGGCACGTGCAGCAGCTTGCACAACGTGGGCTTCCTCTGCTCCTGCTCCTTCGGCTGGACTGGCACCTTCTGCAACACCCCCAGTGAGCACCAGCCAGTAATGGCGTCGTCATCATCATCATCATCATCATCATCATCTATCTATCTGTCCCGTAGTCTGACGACCGTGGGGGCACCCTCAAAGATTCCACAACCAGTTCCCTCCATTCCTCTCTCTGTTCTGCCTTTCTCAGGGTTTTGTTGAGTTCTAGGCCTGTCCATTCGCTGATGTTATCCTCCAGCTCTTCCTGGTCTGCACTTCTTCATTCCTTGGACAGTTGCCTTGAAAACTGAAGAATCTTTGCAAGTTTATGGATCTTGACATGCCCATACCATTTAAGTTTACGCTTTTGCACGATCGTTAGAAGCTCTTTAGGGTCCATTGTTTGCTGAATTCTGTTATGCACGCTTTCGTTGCTTAAGTGGTCTTGTGGCAGATGCCAGGAGTTCTCCGAAAGCATCTCATCTCCACCGCCTGTACTCTTCTCTCCAAATCTGCAGTCAGATCATCATGATAGTGGAAATTATTGTTGCTTGAAAAAAAAAATTCATGAATTTTCGTGTAGCTTTTAATCTTCTTTTCAACTCTTGGCACAAACCACGCAAAAATTGTTTTGATGTTTTTCGATCGATCGGATCAGGCCTAACATGTTGTTTGACATGTTCCACCAATCAGATCAGGCCTAACAAGTTGTCTGACGTTTTCCACCTATCAGATCAGGCCTAACTTGTCTGACATTTTCCACCAATCAGAAGCTGGCATTTTCTACCAATCAGACCAGGCCTAGCATGTCGTCTGATGTTTTCCACCAATCAGATCAGGTCTAACTTGTTGACTGACATTTTCCACCAATCAGATCAAGCATAGCATGTCGTCTGACATTTTCCACCAATCAGATCAGGCGTAGCATGTCGTCTGACGTTTTCCACCAATCAGATCAGGCCTAACATGTCTGACATTTTCCACCAATCACATCAGGCCTAACATGTCGTCTGACATTTTCCACCAATCACATCAGGCTGCCACCATGCCTACAGAAATAAAATGTGCTGTTATGTGCCTTTTTACATCCAGTCCCCGGGTGTATGCGGTTTTGTAAATTCTGTCATCTGTTCCCACCGGCACACAACGGCCTACTCTTACGAGTGTGGGTGTGTGTGTTGTGTTGTGCGTGTGTGTGTGTGTGTGTGTTTGTGTGTGCGCGTGTTTGTTTGTGTGACGCGTATGTGAGTGTGTTTTGTGTGTGTGTGTGTTTTTGTGTGTGTGTGTTTTTGTGTTGTGTTGTGTTTTTGTGTGTTGTGTTTTTGTGTTGTGGTGTGTGTGTGTTGTGGTGTGTTGTGTTGTGTTGTTGTTGTTGTTATTGTGTGTTGTGTTGCGTGTGTGACGCGTATGTGAGTGTGTGTTTTTGTGTGTTTTGTGTGTGTGTGTGTTGTGTTGTGTGTGTGTGTGTGTGTGTGTGTGTGTGTGTTTGTGTGTGTGGCTCTGTGTGTGGTTCTGTGTGTGGCTCTGTGTGTGTATGTATGTCTGTCTGTCTGCCTGTGATTGTGACTGTCTGTCTGTTTGTAACTATGAGTATCTGAGCGTGTGAGAAAAAAGTTAAACCTCACCTTCTCATTTTGTCTTCCCCTTTTTAGTCTTAAACCCATATTAAGACTAATATGCATCAATTTCTCCTGCAGTGTTGAATAACTTAGACTTTAAAATATTTTTAAATAGATATGCTAACAGGGATTTTAACTTAAACTGTTAACTTTATCCAGCTTAATCACGGTTTCGGCCAATATTTGTTCAAATGACATTGGTGTGTGTGTGTGTGTGTGTGTGTGTGTGTGTGTGTGTGTGTGTGTGTGTGTGTGTGTCTATCTGTGTGTGTGTGTATGTTGTGTTTGCGTGCGTGCGTGCGTGTGTGTGTGTGTGTGTGTCTGTCTGTGTGGTGTGCGTGTATCTGTGTGTGTGTGTGTCTGTGTGTGTGTACGTGTGTGTGTGTGTATGTGGTGTGCGCGCGTGTGTGTGCGTGCGTGTGCGCGCGCTGCGTGCGTGTGCGCGCTGTCTGTGTAATGTGTGTGTGTGTGACAGTGTTGTGCAGTTCCGGTCAGGTGCGCTGTATGCATAACGGCGTGTGTGTGGACGGCACGCTGGGCAGGGCCCCCACCTGCCGGTGTCCTACTGGCTTCTCTGGCAACCAGTGCCAGACAGGTCAGCATGTGGAGCAGCGCTGTCTGTCTGTCTGTTCGTCTGTGTGTGTGTGTGTGTGTGTGTGTGTGTGTGTGTGTGTGTGTGTGTGTGTGTGTGTGCGCGCGCGTCTGTCTGCTTCTCTCTCCTTCTCCCTTTTCCTTTCCCAAGCCTTGCTGTCAAGGAGAGGTGGACGCAGTTTTTACATACTGATATTATGCGGAATTTTCACATATGCAGATTTTTCACATATGCAGAATTTTTGCATACAGATATGCAGAATGTTCACATATACAGATATGCAGAATTTTCACATATGTAGAATTTTCACATGCAGATATGCAGAGTTTTCTCATATGCAGAATTTCCACATACAGATATGCAGAATTTTCACATGCAGATAACTCTGCAGAATTTTCAAATACAGATCTGCAGAATTTTCACATGTGCAAAATTTTCACATACAGATATTTCTGCAGAATTTTCAAATACAGATATGCAGAATTTTCACATACAGATATGCAGAATTTTCACATACAGATGTGCAGAATTTTCACATACAGATGTGCAGAATTTTCTCATACAGATGTGCAGAATTTTCACATACAGATTCTTCACAAACAGGCAGAATTTTTACATACAGATATGCAGAATTTCACATACAGATAGGCAGAATTTTCACATTTGAATTACAGAATTTACTCATTAAGTTATACAGAATTTTCACATAGAGTGGTACAGAATTTTTTTTATATTGAGTACCACAGAATGAAAAACGAAGATGTCACTAACAGGCTGGTTTAACAGAAGGGTAAAGACAATGACGTCATTACTCTGGTTAACTGCAGAGACAGTGACGTCAGTACACTGGGTTAGCTGAATGGTAGACAGTGATGTCATTGACAAACCTTTTAACAGAAAGGTAAAGATAATGACGTCATTACACTGGGTTTACTGCAGAAACGATGATGGCAGTAAAACTGGGTTAAGTGACGCCCAAAGACAATGACGTCAGTATACTGGGTTAACTGACGGTCAGAGACAGTGACGTCAGTAAACTGGGTTTACTGCAGAACAAAGACAATGACGTCAGTAAACTGGGTTAACTGACGGCCAGAGACAATGACGTCAGTAAACTGGGTTTACTGCAGAACAAAGACAATGACGTCAGTAAACTGGGTTAGCTGAAGGACAGGGACAATGATGTCATCAACAAGCAGGACTAACAGAAGGGTAAAGACAATGACGTCAGTACACTAGGTTTCTTCTTCTTCTTCTTCTTCCTCTTCCTCCTCCTCTTTCTTCTTCCTCCTCTTCCTCCTCCTTCTACTTCATCGTCATCATCATCATCATCATCATCATCATCACTCACTCACCCACTCACCCACTCACCCACTCTGCACGCAGTAAAGCCTCCTGGGAACATTTTGAACTCAACAACAACATTGACAACAACAACAACAACAACGACGACAACAACAACATTGACGACAACAACACGACAAAACAACAACAACACCAACATTGACAACAAAACGACAACAACAAACACAACAACAAGCAACTACCACTATTTCATGGACTACCAGCCTATGCTCGCCAATGCAAGGTGGGTTGCTGTGTGGGCAGTGGCGAGCAACTGTGTGCCTAGCGGCTCCTGTCTGAACGGAGGCCAGTGCATCAGGACTGGACAGACGCCCTACTGTCGCTGTCCTGCCGGCTGGTGGGGTGACAGGTGTCAGACAGGTGAGCAGGTGTGGGGGTCAGTGGGGCGACAGGTGTGGGGGGTCAGTGGGGTGACAGGTGTCAGACAGGTGTGGGGGGGGTCAGTGGGGTGACAGGTGTCAGGCAGGTGTGGGGGTCAGTGGGGTGACAGGTGCCAGACAGGTGAGTGGGGGTCAGTGGGGTGACAGGTGTCAGACAGGTGTGGGGGTCAGTGGGGTGACAGGTGTCAGGCAGGTGTGGGGGGGTCAGTGGGGTGACAGGTGTGGGGGTCAGTGGGGCGACAGGTGTCAGGCAGGTGTGGGGGTCAATGTAGCTGGTAGGGCGACAGGTGTCAGACAGGTGTGGGGGTCAGTGTGGCTGGTAGGGCGACAGGTGTCAGACAGGTGTGGGGGTCAGTGTGGCTGGTAGGGCGACAGGTGTCAGACAGGTGTGGGGGTCAGTGTGGCTGGTAGGGCGACAGGTGTCAGACAGGTGTGGGGGTCAGTGTGGCTGGTAGGGCGACAGGTGTGGGGGTCAGTGTGGCTGGTAGGGCGACAGGTGTCAGACAGGTGTGGGGGTCAGTGTGGCTGGTAGGGCGACAGGTGTCGAGCAGGTGAGCAGGTGTGGTCAGTGTATAGAGAGATACATTATTATTTTTTTATTATTATTATTACGTGCGTGCGTGCGTGTGTGTGTACATTTGGATTTGTAAAACTCTTAATTGTAACGTGATGCATGTGTAAGAGTAGGATGAATGCAAGCAAGATATAGCGCTGTATAAATTCCATTTATCATTAGTAGTAGAAGTAGTAGTAGTAGTAGTAGTAGTAGTAGTAATAGTAGTAGTAGTAGTAGTAGTAGTAGTAGTAGTAGTAGCAATAGTAGTAGTAGTAGTAGTAGTATTATGAGTGGTGTGCTTATTGTGGCTCCAGTTTCAGGTTCAGGCTGTGTGGCTGGCGGCTCCTGTCTGAACGGAGGCCAGTGCATCAGGACTGGACAGACGCCCTACTGCCAGTGTCCACCCGCCTGGGGAGGCGACAGGTGCCAGACAGGTGAGCAGGGGGGGGGGGGTGGTCAGTGGGCACAGGGGTGTGGACAGAAGGATGGGCAGTGTGGTGTGGGGGGGACGCCCATAAACGCTGCGAGCAGTCTTTTCAGATGAGGCTGTAAATCGAGGTCTGATGTGTGGAACGTACGTAAGCACATAAGCCGAACATCTTGCGCACATTTCATTTATAGCCAATTTGTCTATTATCATCTGTTGTTCATTATGTTTAAGGAGAGTTACATGCGTGTAAATGATTTAATAATAATAATAATAATAATGATGATGATGATGATGATGATGATGATGATGATGATGATGATGATAATAATAATACATGGAATTTATGGGATTTGAGTGCAAGTGCTTCGATTTGTTTTGGTTTTTTTACAAGATTCAGCGCTATATAAATTCCATGTATTATTATTATTATTATTATTATTATTATTATTATTATTATTATTATCTTGAATGAACAGACGTTAAATTAAAGAAAGTACGCTATAAGTCACGGCAGATTTCTCTGCGTGAAATTCGGGATGCTCTCCTCAGGGAGAGCAGCGCCACCCTTTTTTTATATATAATTTTCCTGTCTGCAACTTTATTTGTTTCCCTATGAGAGTAGCTTTTTTTTTAACAAATTTTTTTCAGGGACAACTCTCTTGTTGCCGTGGGTTCTTTTACGTGCGCTAAATGATTATATGTAGCACCCGGGACCTCGGTCTATCGTCTCATCCGAAAGACTAGCATCCAGACCACAACTCATGGTTTAATAGATGGGGTAAAAGTTTTAGGCCCAAACGGGGATTAAACCACCGCACACTTCCGACCCGGACTTTTCGCTTTCTAGGCAGGCACGTTACCTCTAGACCACCGATCAACATGTTAAAACCTAATCCACCTTTCGGAAGACTAGGCCATTTTGTGCCGGTAGGAAATGAATGATTTTGTCATCCATTCCCACCGGCACACAATGGCCTACTTTTACGAAAAGCGGAACAGGATTTAACCTGTGCGTAAGATGTTCTGCGTGTGTTCGCACACGGGGCCTCAGTTTACAGTCTCATCCGAAGGATTTGTGGGGAGAGTGGAGTCTGCACTGATGTTAACTCCAGGGGAAAATATCCCCTTGAACGGGAATCGAACCCGGGTCGTCAGACTGCGAGCGCAATGGTCTAACCACTAGGCTATCCCGTCCCCCATGTTGATGATGATAGCAGTAGTAGAAGTAGAAGTAGTGATAATAATAATCATCATCATACTTCTATAATAATAATCATACTACTACCACTGTTACTGCTACTACTACTATTACTAGTGCTAATGACAATATGATAATAATAATAATTTTAATAATAATAATAATAACAAGCTCCCCTCCCTGTCGTGTGCAGTGTGCTGGTCATGGCCCAAGATTCACTCTTGATAATAATCATCATCATCATCATCATCATCATCATCATCATCATAATGATAATAGTAACAACACCAACAGTAAGAAGAACAAGAATAACAACGACAATAACAATCATCATCATCATTATAATGATAATAGTAACAACACCAACAGTAAGAAGAAGAAGAACAAGAATAACAACGACAACAACAATCATCATCATCATTATAATGATAATAGTCGTTTACAACACCAACAGTAAGAAGAAGAACAAGAATAACAACAACAACATCATCATCATCATCATCATTATAATGATAATAGTCACAACACCAACAGTAAGAAGAAGAACAAGAATAACAACGACAACAACAACATCATCATCATCATTATAATGATAATAGTAACAACACCAACAGTAAGAAGAAGAAGAACAAGAATAACAACAACAACATCATCATCATTATAATGATAATAGTAACAACACCAACAGTAAGAAGAAGAACAACGATAATAACAACGACAACAAGAATCATCATTGTAATGATAATAGTGACAACACCAACAGTAAGAAGAAGAACAATAATAACAACGACAACAATAATAATCATCATCATCATTATAATGATAATAATCACAACACCAACAGTAAGAAGAAGAACAATAGTAACAATGACAACAATCATCATCATCATCATTATAATGATAATAGTGACAACACCAACAGTAAGAAGAACAAGAATAACAACGACAACAACAACATCATCATCATGATAATAATAATAATAATGATGATGATAATAGTGATAATTAATAATAATGATGATGATAGTAATAATAATAGTAATAACAAGAATCATCATTATTATGATAATAGTAACAACACCAACAGTAAGAAGAAGAAGAACAAGAATAACAACGACAGCAGCAACAACAACAACATAATCATAATCATAATAATAATAATAATGATGATGATGATAGTAATATCAATAATAATATCAATAATAAGTCTCTCCCCTCTGTGCGGTGTGCAGCCTGCTTACCCTGCCCCAACTTCCACTCGGACCTGCCCACCCTGTCCTATGTCTACCTTGACTGGCAGGACAGGAACATGGTCTACAAGTGTGACGGCAAAGGCACCCTCTCCCACGTCCCCATCAACATTGCCCTAGGATAAAAATTTGACACCTCGCCCCTTCTGCGCCACGCGACACGACGCTTCTCTCCCATCTTTACCGTCAGCCGGACAGTTCTCTCCCATGTTGTCGAGAAAGGGGGGAGAAAAAAAAAGGATAGGGATAATTCTCTCCCCTTAAGAGCAGCGTTTTATGTTTAAAGATCGAGATTTCTTTCTTTATTTTTATTTTTATTTTTTATTGTAGATTTTCTTTCCGTTAATCCCAGTAGTTGCATTTTGAACGTTTGGTGCTTTCCTTTATTTTTTATTTTTGTTTGTTTTTGTTGTTTTGTTGTTTCTCTTTGTCTAGATCTACTGACACAGTTCTCTTCCTTGTGAGATCTGACCTCATCAGACCTCTGAGTTAAAGGAGAGAAATAGTTTTGTGGGTTTTTTTTCTGGTCAACTCTGCTAATACTTTGCTTCCAACTGTGTCTGGAGCCTTTTTTATTTTAGATAATAACAGCTGTTTTTATAACAGTTCTGGAGAACTTTGTTTTAATTTGGCTTCTGGAATCCCTTCGTTCTTTTGTTGTTGTTGTGTTTTTTAACTACTGTGAAAGGTGCATCTCTGAATGTGTGATTAACAGTTGATGGCGGTTTTGGTTTAGCAAAGAAAGTGGAGGAAGCTGGGGTGTGTTGTTGTTTTTTTCTATGCTGTCATTGAAAACGTGCTGGTTTCTTGACTGTGGGGTGAGAAAAAGAAAATGCTGTGAACAATATTTTTTTTGTTTGTGTGTGTGTGTCAGTGCGTGCGTATGCATGCATGTATGTCTTGTCTGGAGAAAGAGAGAGAGAGGGGTGGAGAGAGAGAGAGGGGTGGAGAGAGAGAGAGAGAGAGAGAGAGAGAGAGAGAGAGAGAGAGAGAGAGAGAGAGAGAGAGAATGACAATGACAAATTCTTTTATTTCGAGGATAATGAATAAGTACTCATGTGCTTTTTTACATCCAGTCCCCGCCCGTAGGGATACATCTGAATAATAACCTGAGAGAGAGAGAGAAATTATTTTATTTCGAGGATAATGAATAAGCAGAGAGAGAGAGAGCGCGTACACACCAGCATGTGTTTACATGTGATTATGTGTATTGGCTGCGAGAATCAGAATCAGAATCAGAAAACTGTATTGCCATTAAGTCAGGAGTGTTCCTTGCATGCAAAATATACTCACCTCAGGCTTGCCCAGCGCTCTTTATGCTTGCTCAAGCCTAGCACAGTTGCTTTAAAGATTTGTACTACTACTTTTAGGGTCGCCCGCAGCGCCAAAGTGGGATGACTTGCCACCACAGTCCCTAAATCGGATAACTGCGCTGGGACTCTAATATAACCCCAAACAAAATTGCATGCAAAACCGCTTTCAACACCACGATCAAGTAGAGAAGGAGGGTGGGGGAACATAATAATAATAATAATACATGGAATTTATATAGCGCCATATCTTGAAAAAAGAACCCAAATCATAGCGCTTTCGTTCATCCCACTCATTCACATGCAGCCAGGCAATGGCAAGGAATAATAATGTGAACGTCATTTGTATTACTGCAAGTTTTAGGGGGGCAGGATAGCCTAGTGGTTAGAGAACTGGGCTCGTGATCTGACGGCCCGGGATCGAGCCACCACAAAGGTGCTCTTTTTTGTGGAAAATTCACATTCATCAGTACTCACTCCACTCTCCCAAAAAAAGTCCTTTGGATGAGACTATAAACCAAGACCCCGTGTGCAAACACACACACACACACACACACACACACACGCACACACACAACCTCTTACGCACACATTAAAACCCCGTTTCGCCTTTCAAAAGAGTAGGCCATTTCGTGCCAGTAGGAACAGATGACATTTAATTTTTCTTTTCAAACCGCTTGCACACGGGTGCCCTATTTAGACACTATCCCCGAAGTCGGAATGCAGCTACCTTGATGGTAGGTAAAAACGGTTGCCTACGCTAAATCTCGCCATTGGTGAACCTCAGCTCTTCAGGTAAAAAGGTAACGGTGTCCCATAAACTATGTGGTCGAAGGGGAACAAGACGTCAGGGACCTCAGCTTTTCCAAGAGCCAGCATATTGAGGGCGGTGGCGCCCATCTCCTCTCCCTCGCTGCTTTACCTTCCCTGACCCTAAAAGAGGGCAGGTAGCCATTTACAGCCGGGTGAACTTGGGGACTGTACTTGAAGCCAAGGCGCGCAAACGGTCACCCATCCAAGTGGTAACCGCGCTGCTTAACTTTGGCTGAGGGAAAGCGAGTGAGTGCTCTGACCACTGAGCTATCCCGTCCTCAGCATAGGAACCAGGTAAAAAAACACGCAGAAGACTACAAGTTTCAAGTAACCATACTCCGTATGACGCTGGCAGTTCAACACTTTATGGAATAAGCACTCATGTGCTTTGGGTTTTTTTACATCCAATCCCCGTGCATACACAGTTTTGTCAATTTTGTCATCCGTTCCCACCGGCACACAATGGCCTACTCTTCCGAAAAGTGGAATAGGTTTTAACGTGTGGGCAAGGTGTTCTGCGTGCGTTAGCACACGGAACCTCGGTTTATTGTCTCATCCGAAGGACTTTTGAGGGAGTGGAGTCGGCACTGGCGTTAACTCCAGGGGAAAACATCCCTTTGAACGGGATTCGAACCCGGGTCAGCAGATCACGAGCGCAATGCACAACGCTTTAACCAACCAGGCTATCCCGATGCCAACCACTCTGCTTACTTTTATCCTTCCTAGGTTACAAACGGCATTAGAAAGATAACACACATTTCAAAGTTAAATTAAAACGCACACACCAAAACAAAACATGAAATGTCATATAGGCAAATTACACTACAGAATGTACAATTATCTGGTGCCTGTTCCAGAGTTCATTATATCACTCCCTGACTACCAGAACAAAATGGTTCAGGCAAAATATAATGTAAAAAATGTAAAGGGTAAAGGTGTCCCATAACATGCCGTCGTAGGGGAGCGAGGCGTCAGACACCTCAACTTCTCTTGGGGCCAGCATATTGAGGGCGGCGCCCATCTCCTCTCCCTCGCTGCTTTACTTTCCCTGACCTTAAAGAGGGCAGGTACCCATTTACAGCTGGGTGAACTGGGGGACAGTAGTAAAGCCAAGGCGAGCAAACGGTCACCCATCCAACTGGTAACCACGCTCGATGCTGCTTAACCTTGGCTGGGGGAAAGCGAGTGCTCTGACCACTGAGCTATCCTGTCCATTACACTACACAATGTATATCTGGCGACTTTTCCAGTGTTTATTATATCACTCCCTGATCACCAGATCAAACATTTTTAATGGTTCAGGAAAAATGTCATGTACTGCTATCAAAGAAACGTATTGTCAGACATGTTTAAAAAAAAGAAGAAAAAAAAAGAAAGAAACAACAATTACAAGAAAGCAAGAAAGATGAAAAGGCAGAGAAATGGACTGGCAAAGCACAAAAAGTATAAAAACAAAAACAAACAACAATAAAAAAAAAATTTAAAAAAAGGACGGAAAGAGAAGGATTAAGACAAAAACATAATTATATAGTGATAGAAAAGGGGGTCTTTCTTGATGTGTGCGTGCGTGCGCGCGCGCGCGCGCGCGCGAGTGTGTGTGTGTGTGTGTGTGTGTGTGTGTGTGTGTGTGTGTGTGTGTCAAGTCAATTAAAAAAAAAAATCTTTATTGAGGGTGACATTAAGTTTACACAGCTTTTTTCATCCTTCCCTCGAGCGCGCGCGCGTGTGTGTGTGTGTGTGTGTGTGTGTGTCTTCAATTTTACGTCTGTTCACTTAAAGTGATATTAGACGAAAGTGTGTGTGTGTGTGTGTGTGTGTGTGTGTGTGTGTGTGTGTGTTATTCAGTTTAACGTCCTTCCACTAAATAGTGATATCAGAAAAATACGGCTCGTGTGTGAGTGCGCGCGCGCGCGCGCGTGTGCGTGCGTGCGTGCGTGCGTTCGTTCGTGCGTGCGTTCGTGCGTGCGTATGTGTGTGTGTGTATGTGTGTGTGCGTGTGAGTGTACGTGCGTGCCCAAGAAAAATTGACCGTGACATTTTTGTAAATAGGCCTAGTGGGTTAAAAGTTTGACGCGACACCGATACAGGGGAGATAACTCCATTGCAGTGTCTGCATCAAATTTGTGTGTTTTGCGGGAAGGTTGTAGTGGAAAACTGCTATAATTTGTTATTTCACGAATCTACAAAAATGCCTGGCCGAAAACGAAAGCAAACATCTCAAAAGACAGCGAAAGTAACAGCTACCAGAAAGGAATCCAAAGTCAACCTTACAGGCAGAAAGAGGCCCGGAATAGCAAGTAATTTATCTATTTGCTAATAGTAATGTACGATCTCTCACTCTCGTCTGCATTGGTTTTTGTCTGATTGCTTTTTCACCATTTTATTCACACACACACACACACACACACACACAGTACGTACACACACACACACACACACACTTCGCCGTCTTCGGATGAGACTATGTATAAACCGAGGGCCCATGTGCGAACGCACGCAGAACATCTAGCGCACTCGTTAAATCCTGTTCTGCTTTTTAGAGTAGACCATTGTGTGCCGGTGGGAACAGATGACAGAATTTACAAAACCGCATACACACGGGGACTAGATTTTTAAAAAGCACATAAGTGCTTATTCCAATATTATCCTCAATATAAAAAAATGATTTGAAAAAACTTCTATACAGGATTTCAATTTGATAAGCCAGTGACCCCTATTGGGGCATGGAAGGTTTCATGGAACAACAGTAATTCAATTGCCTTGCACAAGAGAAGGTCATTGTGTGCCAGTGTCAACAGATAATTGATAGAAGATGTAACAAAACTGCATGCACACTCTGACATAGGGACTGAATATGTGAGACAGCACAACATTGCTTAGTTAATAGTTAAAATTTGGTGTAAATTCACTATTCTTGAAATAAAAGATTTTGGATTTTTTAAAAAGTGTTAACATTTAGTATACTGTAATATTAATACATTTTCAACTCTGCCTGTCACACAATGACACACACACACACACACACACACACATACATACATACTCATAGTTTTCATTATATGCCCAGTTTGTTAAAAAAAAAAAAAAATTCTTTCCCGCCAGCCTCCACAGCCCAAAGGAAAGGCATCAGAGGCAGCAGAAGACGCGGCATGAAGGTGAAGCCCAAGGCATCCTGGAAACCAGTCAGCCAGAGCACCAAGGACTACATCCTGCACTCCTTTGATGTTGCTGTCAGGTCAGAAAAGCTCCGTCTGAGTGTCTCCCTCACTGGCTGTTAGCTGTCGTGTTAACTATCAGCATTGTACGTCTGTGAATGGGAAGGGAGGGTAGTGTAGTGCTGATATACCCATGTAAACAAACACTGAAACAGTCACAGGTCTGTTAGTCCGGGATCAGCTTGATTCGTAGAGCTCTTTATTTCTGTTTGCGTGTGTTAGTGTGTGTGTGTGTGTGTGTGCACATGCGTGTGTGTGTGTACATTGTGTGTGTGTATACATGTGTGTATACATGTTTTGTGTGTGTGTGTACATTGTGTGTGTGGTATACATGTGTGTATATATGTTTTGTGTGTGTTGTGTGTGTATGCGTGTATACATGTTTTGTGTGTGTGTGTACAAATCTTCTACACTGCAACAGATTTATGAAAAAAAAGTTTTTAATAGACATCAATGATAATATTATTATTATCATCATTATCATTAATGCTATTGTTATTATTATTATCATTATCATCATCATCATCATCATCATCATCATTATTGCTATTAAAACTATTACTATTATTTATTATTATCATTATTATTATTATTATTATCATCATCAACATCATCATCACCATTATTATTTTTTTTTTTTTTTTTTTTGTGGGGGGGTCATAATCATCATCATTTATTTTCTTATCATTATTACTGTTATTTTTATCTTATTCATCATTATCATTTTACTGATTTTAGTAGTATATTTGCTGTCGTTACTCTTATTATCATTATGAATGATATTGTGCAGGCTGGTGACACACAAAATACCAGACGACAAGTACACTGAGGTCCATGATGCCTTTATTTCTGTACGAAATCAGTGAGTAACTGAATGAATAAATAAATGAATGAATTATGAACAGTTGCTTATAACTGTAGGCTTTTCAAGTCTGCCACAAAAGTGAAGAAAATAATTCACTTTCACTCTCCCGTGGGGTTGCTGGGGGCCAGTCAGTATAAATAGCATCCCCACCTCTGAAAATTCTGTGCTAGAAATTTCCTCTCTTCTATCACTCTCTTTGTTTCTGCCTTATTCAGGACTTTTCTTCCTGTCATCTCCTCTTGTCTATTTTCTGCCTTCTTGGTCCATTCTCCTGCCTTTATTCCAGAAAGACTTAAAAGATAATAATTCTGCCTTATGCCGAAGTTGGATGCACTGGGCCTGACTTACCCAGCGCTTAACAGCAGCGTGACGCATTTTCGCTGATATAACTGACAACAGTTGTTGCTGTCTGAACGTTCGACAAAGAAGAAGAAGATATACTTTCACCAAATGTTTAGCCTGTAGCTAGACAGATGCTTTTTTCTTTGTTAGTTGTTTTATAGACAAGTGATTGCTGCAAGTTAATTAACTGTTGTGTTGCCACATGAGGCACCACTCACACACACACAAACAACACACACTCACACACACACCACTCACACACACACACAAACAACACATGCACACACACAGACACACACAGAGCTTTGTTAGGAGCTTAGACTGAAAAATTTGATGTGATTGTTTTTGGATGGCATTTTTGTTGTTGCGATTCTTACTGGTTTGGCTGTTGCAGGAGTGTACTTTCTTTTCTTTTTTTCTCTTAAATATTTTTGTTGCATCCAGAAAACTTGCCTTGCTGAATGATAGAATGCTGGATTGATCATTGACATGTTGCCAGTTCGATTCCTGGTTACCCCTCATGAAAATCCCTTTTGGGGGTGGGGACATTTTTTTCTTTCTTTTCTGTGATAACTGCTTCAGTGAAGACTGTAATGTAAACATATAATTAATTTCTGTGAAGCAAGCTGTGATGATAACTGCTTCAGTGAAGGCACACACAAAACAAGATGGGATAGCCTAGTGGTTAGAGTGATGCACATTGCGCTCATGATCTGCTGACCTGGGTTTGAATCTCGTTCAAGAGGATTTTTCCTCTGGAGTTAATATCAGTGCCAACTCTACTTCCTCCCAAAATCCTTCAGATGAGACTATAAACCGAGGTCCCATGTGTGAACGCATGCAGAAATCTTGGGCATACATTAAAACCCATTACGCTATTCAGAAGAGTAGACAATGGTGTGCCGGTGGGAACGGATGACAAAATTTACAAGACTGCATGCACACGGAACTAGGTGTAAAAAAGCACGTGAGTGCTTATTCCATTATCCTCAAAGTAAAAGGATTCTTTTTTAAAAAGACTGTACTGTGAACATCTTTGTTGTGATGAAAGCTAGGGGTGCTGGGTTACTAATGTGTGATGTCCTGACTATTGATCGTGATGTCCTGACTAATGTGTGATGTCCTGACTAATGTGTGATGTCCTGACTGTTGATCATGATGTCCTGACTAATGTGTGATGTCCTGACTATTGATCGTGATGTCCTGACTAATGTGTGATGTCCTGACTGTTGATCATGATGTCCTGACTAATGTGTGATGTCCTGACTATTGATCGTGATGTCCTGACTAATGTGTGATGTCCTGACTAATGTGTGATGTCCTGACTGTTGATCATGATGTCCTGACTAATGTGTGATGTCCTGACTATTGATCGTGATGTCCTGACTAATGTGTGATGTCCTGACTGTTGATCATGATGTCCTGACTAATGTGTGATGTCCTGACTGTTGATCATGATGTCCTGACTAATGTGTGATGTCCTGACTGCTGACCATGATGACCTGACTGCTGACCATGATGACCTGACTGCTGACCACGATGACCTGACTGCTGATCATTCTAGGGTGGCTGCCTCCATGGAGACACTGCCAGTGCCGCCCTGCAGACAGGACTACAGGCAGCTGAGCTCCACACTGGTCAGTCACTCACTTTGTCAGTCTGTTGGTTGGTCAGTGTCTGTCTGTCTGTCTGTCAGTCAGTCTGTCTGTTAGTCTGTCGGCCAGTCAGCCAGCCAGTCAGTGTGTCTGTCAGTCAGAGAGTCACTTGGACCATGGACTTTTACAGGGAGTGGAGTCAGCACTGGTGTTATTTCCAGGGGGGAAAAATCCCCATGAATGAGATTCAAACCCATCAGCATATCACAAGCACAAGTCAAGTCAAGTCAAAAACACTTTGATCAACCATGAATGACAATTACAATACTGACAGGCACATTGATATGTATCATAATCTCGAAAGACACAAAAAAGCTACATTTCATATTGGTTTAAACATTCCAAGATAACTTCAAATAAAAATATCAAAAACACACACGCTCGCACACACAGCGTGTTCTGTCTAAAATCACTAAATGTGAATAGACATTAAACTGAAGATATCACACACAGCGCACATGCACACACACTCTCTCACTCACTCACTCACTAACTCACTCACCAATGTGGGAGTACAGTTTTATAAAAAGCATTGACTAGAAAGACATATAAACTTATTATTTATGCACGCGCACACACAATCACACACACACACAACACACACACCAGTGTATGAATACAATGTTATAAAGACCATTAACTAGAAAGACACATTTTTCCTGTGGGTATGCCCGTGGACCTGTCAAGTATAATCAGCATCCCCACCTTCTGAAAATTCTGTGCTAGGAGTTCCCTCTTTTCTATCCCTCTCTTTGTTTCTGCCTTGTTCCTTTTTCTTCCTGTCACCTCCTTCTCGCCTTTCTTCTCCCTTCTTGATCCATGCTTCTGCCTTTTTTTCCCAAAAGACTTTTTCTCTCCCACGCCGAAGTTGGATGTGCTGGGCCCGATTTGTCAGGCGCTTAACGCCTTCACTGCTGAGTGCAAATACACCCTACATATATATATATATATTCCAGGGAGAAAAATTCTGATTGTTGTTGACTTCAATTTTACGTCTGTTCACTTTTAGTGATATTAGACGCGAAAAATTCTTATATACCACTTGCTATGTTCATGTTCCTATAACTCAGAAACGACTTGAAGAATAATCCTAACATTTTGCCCACTTCTTCTTCTTCTTCCTTTTTTGTCATGTTTCTCCCAGGGGAGGTTTGACGTTGATGAGCCTTCTCCATCTCTCTGTTTTGAGCTTCCTCCTTATTTATGCCCCTTTCTCTAAGATCATCTGCAATACAGGCAGCCCAGTAACATTTTGCCCACTGATAGTAATATATATATATATACTGTAGATTCCCCAGAAATTTTCCAGGTTGTTGGCATATTGAGCACTCATTTCGGCCCGGAAAATTTCCGGGCAGGGGCAGTCAAGCGGTTAACGGCAGCGCAACCCATTTTCGCTCATATGACAAATAACAATAGTTGCAGTCTGAGCGTTCGACAAAGAAGAACGAAAGAAGAAAGTCACATAAACTTAACGCTCTTTAACCAACCACCAGGCTATCCTGTCCCCTGCTAAAGCAGTGCACTGTGTGTGTGTGTGTGTGTGTATGTGTGTGTGTGTATGTGTGTGTATGTGTGTGTGTGTGTGTGTGTGCAGGTAGGACTGAGAGAGCTCAAGCAGCAACTGGAGCAGCGCCACGCCACGCTGACCCACACACTGGACTCGCAGGAGAGGTAACTCTGGACTGGACGACGCTAGCTAGCCTCTGTCTTGAGGGCTGTCGGAAAGTTCAAGTCTGTGTGTGCGTGTGGGGAGGAGGGGGTTGTTAGTGTGTGTGGTTTGGGGGGGGGGGTTGCGGTATGGGTGTGTGTAGTTAAGGATATGTGTGTTTGTGATTTGTCAGTGTGTGGGGGAGGAGGGGTGTATATGTGTGTGTATGTTGGGGTGGGTGGGTGTATGTTGTCGGTGTGTATGTGTTGTCAGTGTGTGAAATATGTCTGTCTGTCTGTATGTGTCTCTGTGTGTGTGTGTTGTCAGTATATTTGTGTGTGTGTGTGCATCTTGTCTATCTGTCTGTGTGTCAGTTGTCAGTGTGTGTGTCGATGTATGTGTTGTCAGTATGTGTGTGTGTACAGTAATGGGGTTTGTCAACATATTAATGTTCACTAGGATATATATTTTAATCATTCAGAATAATTTTGTATCAGTTTAGGGTGATTCTATTCACAAAGCTGTGTCCATGTCCTCAAGTTACAGGTAATGTCCTCAAGTTACAGATACTCCTCACACTGTTCCTATCTACAGGTAAAAAGGAGGCGGCATTGCCTAGGGGTTAGAGCGTTGCCTGATATCAAGCCACTACAAAGTCACCCCTTTTTTTAACCCTTTGCTGGGCATAGCGTCCCAAAACGTCCGAACCTATCCTTGGGCACAACGGCCAAAAACGGCCGGCGTCGTGACCGTCACTTCAGTGCGTTCATACATTCGAAATTCCCGCCAATCTCGCTTCAAATCTCGTCAAAATAAAAGCAACGAGACTGCCCACGTGACTTCCGCAGTACATTGCAAATGGGGGCGGTTGGAATGTGTTTGTGGCATGTTTTGGAAGAAAAAAATCGCAATTTTTCCCAAGATGGACGCTATCTTCGAATCCGACATGTACGATCGTTTTATGGCTTTCATGCCGAAAATATGACGCTGTGAGAATGTGTATACCAGGCTCAAATATCGATGTAAGCGATCTGAGTAGTGTGTGTGCTTCTGACTTTGTTGATTGAAGCGAGAAAGAACCGGCTTTGACAACAACGAAGTTCGAGACGTAAATCGATCGTCAAATCTAACTCGGCCGATGCGCGTTTTGAATTCTGCTCATAGAATTGGGGAAAATATCGCGGATTTCGAGTTTGGCAATGGTTCACAACTTGATATATTTTGTGAATTGATTGCTATTTGGGACTTTTGTTAGGGTAGCGGCTCGAACTGTAAAGTTAACATGCATCGCGATCATGGGCGATCGTTGGCAAACAAAATGGCGACCGTGGGAATGTTCATTTTTTTTCGTGCATCTTTCATAAAAAAAACTAAAAACACAACATAGTTGAAAACTTTTCTTCTGTAATTGTTTCTGAATTTTTTAAACTTTTTATTTTATCAAAATCCATGCATGCATTCCAAAGCTATGCAACACTAACTGTGACACAACAAACCGATCAATGACTTTGTGTGTTTAAATCCCATTATAATTCTTTTTAAAAAAAAATAACAACAACACACAATAGCAAATAGCAGTTTCTTTATTCATTTCTGCATTTTGCTGTTTTTATTTCATTACAATCCATTAAGCCATTGTGGAGTTATTGCATGTTAAATACACCCACCCACTCAGAGGCCATCCACCTCCATTTTGCTTGCCCAGCAGGAAGTGAACAAATGATTTTGCTGTGCCCAGCAAAGGGTTAAGGGATTTTTTCCCCCAAGGAGTTCACATCAGTACTGACTCCACTTCTCCAAAAGTCCTTTGGATGAGTCTATAAACCAATGCTTTGTGTGCAAATGTATGCACAACATCTTGTGTTGAAACCCCAATTCAGCCTTTTGGAAGAGTAGGCCCACAGCTGTCAGTTTCCCCCACTTTCTGCTGCTGTCCATTCCATCCCAGCCCAGCTGGTGCTGATTACAGCAGGAACTGACCACACTAGGGCTTGGTAAAAAGAAGAAGCAGGGTAATTTTAGCACTGTCCTTCGGATGAGACTGTAAACCGAGGCCCCATATCCGAACGCACGCAGAACATCTTGCGCACACGTTAAATCCTGTTCCGCTTTTCGTAAGAGTAGGCCATTGTGTGCCGGTGGGAACAGATGACAAAATTTACAAAATCGCATACACACGGGGACTGGATGTAAAAAAGCACGTGAGTGCTTATTCCATTGTCCTCAATATAAAAGAATAAAATAAATAAATAAACTGGGCCCTGGACCCTTGACCAAGCTATGCTGGATTTGCGTGCTGTGGGCCGTTTCATGCCAGTGGGAACAGATGATGGAATTGTTTAAAAAATGCGTGCACAGAGACGTCGTGTGTAGACACCACCCCTGAAGTCATTACTGCAGCTACCTTCAGATGGGGGGGTAAAAAATGGTCACGTAGGCAAAATCCTCACCATCGGTGAACCTTGGAGCTCTAGCTGAGGAATGGAAAAAATAAAGTACATACACAGTCTGTTGCCTGGAGAAAGGGGGCATAAATAAGGAGGAAGCTCAAAACAGAGAGAGATGGAGAAGGCTCATCAAGGTCAAACCTCCCCTGGGAAAACATGACAAAAAAAAAGAAGAAGAAAAGTCTGTTGCATGGAGCTGTGGGGGGCTGCTTCTTTTATTTATTTTGTTTTCTCTCTCTTTCATAATCATGGCTTAAGGTTAGTAATGATACAAAAAAACGTGGAATTTATTTTACGCCATATTTAAAAAACCCTATCAAAGTGCTTTCGTTTATCCCACTCATTCACATGCAGCCAATTACAATTGATAGTTAATATATATCCACCAAGAGTGAAGGTTCTTTCTTGCTCAACTGCCAAGGCTTATAGTGTTAACGTTGAATGGCTGATTGTTCATGATTTTTTTTTCAACAGGGGGGGAAGGGGAGGGGGGAAGGGAGTGGTGATAGAGAGAAGATTGAGTCGAGTGAGATATTTTGTTTCTTATACAAGGGAGGGCTTGTTGTAAGATTGATTTTGGTAATCACCTACATAATTGACACTGTCATAGAATCATGACTATGGTTCTGAACAGTGGGGTTTCCTGCTGGGAGTTCTGGTGGTCATGTTCTTTGTGGGGTTTTTTTGAGAATACTGTTACTGCTAAAAAATATTGATCATGAGTAAGTGAGTTGATGAGTTAAAGGTGTCCCATAACCTGTGTGGTCGTTTATTTTATTTATTTTTTTATTTTTATGTTATTTCGAGGATAATGGAATAAGCACAAGTGCTTTTTTTTCATCCAGTCCCCATGTGTATGCAGTTTTGTAAATTTGTCATCCGTTCACACCGGCACACATTGACCTACTCTTCCGAAAAGCAGAACGGGTTTTAATGTGTGCGCAAGATGTTCTGCGTGCGTTCGCACATGGGACCTTGGTTTATAATCTCATCCAAAGGGGAGCGAGGCATCAGAGACCTCAGCTTCTCAAGGGGCCAGCATATTGAGGGCGGCATCCATCTCCTCTCCTTCGCTGCTTTACCTTCCCTGACCCCTAAAGAGGCAGGTACCCATTTACAGCTGGGTGAACTGGGGGACTGTACTGCGCGCAAACGGTCACCCATCCAAGTGGTAACCACGCTCCATGCTGCTTAACCTTAGCTGGAGGAAAGCGAGTGCTGTGACCACTGAGCTATCCCGTCCCCTATCATGAGTAGTGCACTTTTTTTGGTTATTGTTGATAAACCATTGCATGTTTATATTCAGAGTGTTTTTTTTCTTATTGTTGTGTGACAGAGAGCTGCAGAAACTGCAGGATGAGAAAACAGCCCTCCAGGATTTTGGGAAAACCCCTCAGAAGGTGAATCAGAGGGGACTGACAGCTGTTCTGTTTGGGGTAGTTTGTGCTGGTAAAAAGTGTGCGTGAGTGTGTGTGTGTGTCTGTGCGTGTGTGTGTTTGTGTGTGTGTTAATGTATGGAATTTATATAGCGCTGAATCTTGTAAAGCAACAAATCAAAGCGCTCAGATGACTTTTTTTTTGTTTTGTTTTTTAAAATTCGTGTGTATGTGTTTGTTTTTTTAATTTTGTCATCTGTTCCCACTGGCACACAATGGCCTACTCTTTTGAAAAGCGGAACAGGAGTTAACGTGTGTGCAAGATGTTCTGCATGCATTCACACACAGGGCCTCGGTTTATAGTCTCATCCGAAGGACTTGTGTGTGTGTTGTCAATAAGAGTGTGTGTGTGTGCCTGCCTGCCTGCCTGCCTGTGTGTGTGTGTGTGTGTGGTGTGTGTGTGTGTGTGTGTGTGTGTGTGCATGCGTGCGTGCATGCATGTGTGTGTTTTCTGTGACCCCCAAAAAAACCTCTCCAGAATCTATAAATGTGGAAATAATTCTGTTTCTGTGTGTTTTTCATCTCATCTCTCTAGATTTTAACCCTCACAATTCTGTCTGAAGTCTGTAGCTAGTAGCAATAGACTGCGCTGGTTTGGGCACGTTCAACAGAAAGCAGACCACCACATCATAAAAAGAGCAATGAACTTCGTAGTGGATGGAAAGAGACCAAAGGGAAGACCTAGCAAAACCTGGGCTGCCTGTATTGCAGATGATCTTAGAGAAAGGGGCATAAATAAGGAGGAAGCTCAACACAGAGAGAGATGGAGAAGGCTCATCAATGTCAGACCTCCCCTGGAAGAAACATGACAAAAAAGGAAGAAGAAGAAGAATTCTGTCGCTGTTCGTCCATCTTCACCATACACTCCAAAGCCAAGATTCAAACCCACACCTTCAGGACCATCAGTTCATGGCTGTAACATGTACGTCAGTGTGCATGCGTTTTAAAAAAAAAATTATCTGTTTCTATCAGCAGCAATGGGCTACTCATGCAAAAGGCAGAGCAGGTTTTCAATGTGTGCGCAAGATGTTCTGTATGCGCTCGCACACAGGGCCATAGCTTATAGTCTCATCCGAAGGACTTTTGGGGGAGTGGAGTCAGTACTGATGTTAACTCCAGGGGAAAAAGATCCCCTTGAACGGGTACCTCTGAGGTGGCTCGAACTGGGGTCTTTGAATTACAAGCTCAACACTCTAACCACTAGGTTATCCCGCCTCCCTGACGTTTCAAATAAAAACTATTACCAATAACAAAACTACAGCAGTTATAAGTGAAGCACTATAGTGTTTATAGCAGCGATGAATGGTTCCGATGCGAACATGTATCGTTCTTTAAATTTCGAGGATAATGGAATAAGCCAACTTGTGTCTTTTTAAAAACATTTTACATCAGTCTCTGAAGGATTTCGTGCAATGACATGTCACACCATCAAGTGAATTAATTCCTTACATTTCTGAGCTCTTGTCTGTCTATGTCATTGTGTCATGAGAACATGACAACTCAGGGCTATAACACAGGTTGGATTGGATTGGCAAGTGACAGTTTGCAGGGCTACAGACTGATTGGATTAAATGAGAAACATAACATTTAGGCGAGGCTATAGGATTGGATTGGACAGATGGCACATCAGCGGGCTTATAATCTGGATTTGGATTGGGTAGTGACATGTCGGCAGATCATTGATTTGGATGACGACATGTTCACAGGCTATAGATTGTGGTCAGTTGACATGTGTGGGGTTATAAACTGGATTGGATTGGGCGTGGCGTCAGCAGAGCTTAACTGGATTGGATTGGGCGGTGGCGCGTCAGCAGAGCTATAAACTGGATTGGATTGGGAAGTGACATGCCAGAGGGGCTATAAACTGTATTGGATTGGGTAGTGACATGTCAGCAGGGCTATAAACTGGATTGGATTGGACAGTGACATTGATCTCTACAACCTTTATAGATTGGTTTCTGTTCATGATGATGAACATTATCCCCATGAAAATTGTGATGTTAGTCAGCAGTGCTCACATGCATACAGACAGACGGACATCAGAACGAAAGATTTTTGTACAGGATTTTATTATCCCTTCGAATGAGACTGTACGTTTTATTATTTATTTATTTATTTATTTATTTTAAGGATAATGGAATAAACACTCATTTGCTTTTTTACATTCAGTCTCAGTGTGTATGCAGTTTTGTAAATTTTGTCATCCGTTCCCACTGGCACACAATGGCCTACTCTTTTTGAAAAATGGAACAGGTTTTAACGTGTGCACAAGATATTCTTCATGCGTTTGCACACGGGACCACGGTTTATAGTCTCATCCAAAGGACTTTTTGGGGAGAATGGAGTCAGCGCTGATGTTAACTCCATGGGGAAAATACCTCTTTGAAGGGGATTCGAACCCGGGTCAGATCACGAGTGCAATGCACTACGCTCTAACCATCCAGGCTCTCCCATCCCCCCTATAACCTGAGTTCCTGTATGCAAACACAGAGAACTTCTTGCTGGCATCTTGAAACCTGTTCCACCTTGTGGGAGAGTAGGCCCTTGATGCGTGTGGGAATGGATGACAAAATTTACAGAACATCCACAACGGAGACTGGATGTAAAAAAGCACGCGAGTACTTATTCCATTACCCTCGAAATAAAAAAATGAATAAACGCTATGATAGCATTCATCGCTGCTATAAATGCTGTAGTGCTTCACTTATAAATGCCGTTATTTTGTTATTGGTAGTAGTTTGATTTGAAACATCAGGGGGGCAGGACAACCTAGTGGTTAGAGTATTGAGCTTGAAATTCAAAGACCCCAGTTCAAGCCACCTCAGAGGTACCTGTTCAAGGTGGATCGGTGGTCTATAGGTAACACGCCTGCCTAGAAAACCAAAAGTTCAGGTCGGAAGTGTGCGGTGGTTCGAACCCCGTTTGGGCTCGAAACTTTTCCCCCCATGAGTGGTGGTCTGGGTGCTAGTCTTTCGGATGAGACAACAAACCGAGGTCCCATGTGTTACACAAAATTATTTACCACACGTAAAAGAACCCACGGCAACAAGAGAGTCGTCCCTGGCAAAATTCTGTAGAAAAAAGCCACTCTGATAGGGAAACAAATACAGCTGCAGACAGGAAAAAGAAAAAAACTAATGGGTGGCGCTGCTCTTGTGGTGATGCGCTCTCCCCGGGGAGAGCAGCCCGAATTTCATGCAGACAACACTTGCCACGACTGACAGTGGTATAAATAAATGAAATAGATAAATAAATAAAAGGGGGATTTTTTTCCTTAGGAGTTAACTTCAATAATCAACTCCACTCCCCCGAAAGTCTTACAGATGAGACTATAAACTTTGGTCCTGTGTGCGAACGCATACAGAACATCTTGTGCACACATTGAAAACCGGCTCTGCCTTTATTTATTTATTCTTTTATTTATTTATTCTTTTATTTCGAAGATAATGGAATAAGCACTCATGAGCTTTTTCATCCAGTCCCTGTGTGAATGCAGTTTTGTAAATAATATTGTCATCCGTTCCCACCGGCACACAATGGCCTACTCTTACGAAAAGCGGAACGGGTTTTAACGTGTGCGCAAGATGTTCTGCGTGCTTTCGCACACTGGACCTTGGTTTATAGTCTCATCCGAAGGACCCAGATGAGTAAGCCATAGTTGCTGATAGAAACGAATGACAACGCATGCACACTGGTGTCAGTCAGGTTTTAGGTCGCATTCCCAAAGTGGGAATCGGCTACATCAATGGTGAGCCAACACTCGCATACGCAAAATCTTACTGATGGTGAACCTGAGAGCTGTCACCATGGAACAGCGGAAAAAAGATATATGAAACAAAATGTTGCATAGCTGTCAGTTTCCCCCACTACTCACAGCTACTATCCATTCCATCCCAACCCAACTGGTGCTAATTGTAGCAGGAACTGACCACACTTGGTAAAAGGAAGGCCTAGGGGCGTGCTAAATGTAGCACTCTTTGAACGTTTGTTGAAGAGCTGTGAAAACCGAATGCTACGCTACATGACAAAGATCAAATGGGAAGACAGGATCACGAATGAAGAACTATGGAGAATGTACAAAGTTGATAATCTGAAGTCTGTAGCTAGTAGCAATAGACTGCGCTGGTTTGGGCACGTTCAACGGAAAGCAGACCACCACATCCTAAAAAGAGCAATGAACTTTGTAGTGGATGGAAAGAGACCAAAGGGAAGACCTAGCAAAACCTGGGCTGCCTGTATTGCAGATGATCTTAGAGAAAGGGGCATAAATAAGGAGGAAGCTCAAAACAGAGAGAGATGGAGAAGGCTCACCAATGTCAAACCTCCCCTGGGAGAAACATGACAAAAAAGGAAGAAGACTGAGTGATGTTGGATCTGCTCGCTGGTTTTTGGGCTGTCAATTATGTTCATGAATGAACGCTCATGTTTAAATCTCTTTGCTTCCAGAATTGGACAGAAATTTTTTTTTTAATAATTTTTATTAAAAAGGACCATTGTGGAATTTCAGCATGGGGTGTCTTTGTGTTGCAGCATCACCCTCTCCTGCTGGAGCCTCAGGGGACAGAACTCCATCTGAACTTCGGCACGGTCCACTGACGGTCCCTGCAGCAGAGCGGTTTCGTCACGTCGGCGTCATCGTGGGAGGTTAAAGGTTATCTTTATGCCTGCATGACACGCCTGATGAATTATTTTTAAATTTCCTGGCAAAAGAGACTTCAGGTTCTAGACTGACGTAATTTCTGTTTTACTTGAAAAACGTCGCTTGACACTGACTGACAGTGGCGGAACACCAAGAGAGGTATGTGTCACGTCATGAACTTAGTGGAGCGGTGCTTGGGACACAGCTGTGGTCAGTTTCCCCCCCCCCCCCCCCCCCCCCCCCCCCCCCACTTCAGCTACTTTCAGCTGCTGTCCACTCCATCCCAGCCCAGCTGGTGCTAGTTATAGCAAGAACTGACCACACTTGGACTTGGTAAAAGGAAGGGGCTTACTAAATTTAACATTTAAAATTAAAGTCCTTCGGATGAGTCTATAAACCGAGGCCCCGTGTGCGAACACATGCAGAACATCTTGCGCACACGTTAAATCCTGTTCCGCTTTTCGAAAGAGTAGGCCATTGTGTGCCGGTGGGAACAGATGACAAAATTTGCAAATCCGCATACACACGGGGACTGGATGTAAGAAAAGCACATGAGTGCTTATTTCATTATCCTCGATATAAAAGAATAAATGAAATAGATAAATAAATAAAATAACACATGGGTCCAACTGGCTTAGAGTCTCCTCCGAAAGACTAGACATTCGGTTTGATTTTTCCAGTCAAACTGGGAAGAATGGAACCCAGAACCTCACGGTTTACTTGTTAGGCAGGTGAACGTCTTAACCGTCCTGCCACCTTCCTTCCTACTTGTGGTTATAAATGGAAGTGTGTGTGTGTTGGTGGGAGTTGCAAAAGCAGGTGTGTGTGTTGTGTTGTGTGTGTGTGTGTTTGTTATGTGTGTGTGTTGTGTGTGTGTATGTTGTGTTTTGTGTGTGTATTGTGTGTGTGGGTTTTTGTTGTGTGTGTGTTTTGTTGTGTGTATTTTGTGTGTGTTTTTTTTGTTGTGTGTATTGTGTGGGTTTTTGTTTGTGTATTGTGTGGGTTTTTGTTGTGTGTGTATTGGGCGTGTGTGTTTTTGTTTGTGTATTGTGTGGTTTTTGTTGTGTGTGTGTGTATGTTGTGGTATTGTGTGTGTGTTTGTTTTGTGTGTTTGTTGTGTGTGTGTATGTGTGAGAGTTAAATTGTCGGCATTTCTGAGTGAGCGAGTATGTGCATGTGTGTGTGTGCGTGTATTGAGTAACTCTGCGTGTGTGTTTTGTTGTGTGCGTACATGTGTGTGCGTGTGCGTGCACACGGCATGCATGTGTGTGTGTGTGTGTGTGTGCACATGTGCGTGCATGCGAGTGTGTCAGTCAGTGGTGAGGTTGGTGAAAGACAGAGCTGTGGATCTTTGTCCTGTTCATGACCTTGAAGACAACGCCTGCCAGACATTGTCATTGTCATGCTTTCGTTTTTACATGGTGACAGACATGTCAATAAACAACTGGAAGAGGCATTGTCATCGTGTCATGACAGCTGTCGTCAGGTCTGACAGCAATGTGTTGTAGTCAGAAGATCAGCAATATGCTACGGTTGTAGAGTTATCCTCTCTCTCTCTCTCTTCCTCTTTGCCTCTCTCTCTCTCTCTGTGTCTCTCTGGTCCCTCCCCTTTTCCTCTCTCTCTCTGTCTCTCTCTTTATGTAGTATAATGATAGTATACGCTTCTTTCTTGCATATATATATATATATATATATATATATATATGACAGTGCATAAGAAAAAGGGGAATAATTGAATTTTTACACCTTTTTATTTTTATTTTACAGCAGTATTATACTAATGAAGTCTTTTTTTTTAAACCCACATTTTTGTTATCTTTATTAGCTTAGATTATATTGTCATTTGAACATTTATATTCTTCAGTGGCCATTTTGTTGAAATCAAATGTTAAGTTTTCAGTTTATCAAGTGGGCCTCAAGAAGGTCTTAACTGTACACTGAACGAGGTTGAATTTTACTCTGATACCAAGTTTAAGTATAGAAAAAGCCTTAAGTTATAAAAGATAAAAATTGTATGAACAGAAATTATCTGTTTTAACCTTTTCCTTATGGGTAACCCGCTACAGGGTAACCAACCATCTACTAACCTTTCCCTCCGTATCACCCACTACTGGGTTACGGTAGCATACAAATGTTCACAGCACACGTGTACTGGGAAAGAGGGGTTCTCTCCCTTAACGTAGGGATAGTGTTAAGGGTTGGTGAGGATTTTTCGCTGTAGTTCAGAAAATATGCTGTGTAAGTTATGTTGGTTTTACCATGCTCTGTCACATATGCTCACACATACACACATGTACATGCATCACACGCACACACATACACACACATGCACGCACTTACACACATGCACACACTCAAGCACGCAAGCATGCACTGACTCATTAATAAACTCAATATTCAGTTCACAAAGTATTTATTTATAAAATTTCACAAATACGAAAAAATGTGATGAGATAGCACACACACCTTTACATTCACACACATACTTCATACTTCCACTGGGCACACTAGATGAAGAATTAGGAGACGGGATAGCCTGGTGGTTAGAGGGATGTGCTCGTGATCTGCTGACCCAGGTTCGAATCTCGTTCAAGAGGATTTTCTTCTGGAGTTAACCTCAGTGCAGACTCCACTCTCCCTGAAAGTCCTTCGGATGAGACTATAACCCGAGGTCCTGTGTGCGAACGCATGCAGAACATCTTGCGCACGCATTAAAAACCCGTTCCGCTTTTTGGAAGCGTAGGGCATTGTGTGCCAGTGGGAACGGATGACAAAATTTACAAAACTGCATACACACGGGGACTGGATGTAAAAAAAGAACATGAGTGCTTATTCCATTATCCAAGAAATAAAAGAATAACTAAATGAATGAATAAAAGAGAATAAAATTAGAATGAGCGGTGCTGAGTTCAAACCATATCTGTAGATATTTGATATGATAATGATAAAAATGAACAAAACCGAGAATTTGATGGGTGCTATGTAACATGCGCAATGTGCTCTTTCTGTTAGTTTGTCTTTCTCACACACACACACACACACACACACACACACACACACACACACACACTGAACAGGTAACTTGATGCATGCTTTGTAACATGCTCAATTGTGCTCTTTCTGCCACTCTCTCTCTCCCTCCCTCCCTCCCTCCCTCTCTCACACAAACACACACACACACACCATCCATTGTTCCATCCATCCATCCATCTATCCAGTAATGTTCATACACCTTCATCATCATTCATAAGACTAAAAATTGCCCCACAACTGATACTTACTTAGTAATGAATGTGACATGATGAGTCAGTTTCAAACATCAGACCACAATAACCATCCAATCAGGTACAACCATCCTCTTTTTACTCCAATCAATCACAAACGGTAGATGACAATATGGATGAAAACATGTTTTATACTCGATGAATAATAAATGGAAGATGGTCACCTGTGAGAGAGTGCAGTAATGATCACATGTTGAGCATTATTTATACCGTAGCACCGCCAGTGGTCAGTGCCTACTGAAAGCATCCTCCTCCACAGTCTCACAACCTACAATACCACAAGACTTAAAATAAATAAATAAATAAAGGACACGTGAAAACCCCAAAACGCTTCGTCTACCAGAATTTTGATGAAGAAAGTAGGAATATCACAGTTTGATCTTTTTTTGGTGTCTAAATTTATTCCAGACCTGAATATTTTTGATCGGTGGTCTAGAGGTAACGCGCCTGCCTAGAAAACGAAAAGTCCAGGTCGGAAGTGTGCGGTGGTTTAATCTCCCATCTGGGCTCAAAACTTTCCTCCCCCTATCCATTAGACCTTGAGTGGTGGTCTGGGTACTAGTTTTTCATATGAGATGATAAACCGAGGCCCCGTGTGTTACACAAAATTATTTAGCGCACATTAAAAGAACCCACAGCGACAAGAGAGTTGTCCCTGGCAAAATTCTGTAGAAAAAAGCTTCTCTGATAGGGAAACAAATACAGTTGCAGACAGGGAAAAAAAAAAAAAAAAAAAGGGTGGCGCTCCAGGGAGAGCAGACAGAATTTCACGCAGAAAAATCTACCATAACTTAAAGTGGTATAAATAAATAAATAAAATAACCCTTGGAGTGATCAGGATCTATCATTCTGACTGATCCCAGATCTTTTCATTGACATGCAAGTGATGCAAAAAACTATCTAATATGGACCCCAAAGATTCTGTCAGAATCAAATTTCAACACATACGGTTCCAAATTTTGCACACACTGCTCTCCCCCCAAAAATGCATTGATAGAGAGAGGGAAGTGTAAATGATAAGTTTATCAAATATGAACACATATGTACTGGTTTCCCCAGAAAGTGAGTTACATGGACCAAAAGAACTGTGTTGATATGAAGAAATGCGAGTTATCAGTGAATCCAAATCAATGTACAGGTATGTTGATGTACAAAAAATATAAGTTAGGAATAAGCTATCAAACATTGACACCCCTCACCCCAAATTGCATTGATGAAAAAAAAATATATATATATATGTATATATACATAAAAAGGTAAAGGTAAAGGAGTCCCATAACCTATGTGGTCGTTGGGGAGCGAGGCGTCAGAGACCTCACTTCTCTAGGGCCAGCATATTGAGGGCGGCGCCCATCTCCTCTCCCTCGCTGCTTTACCTTCCCTGACCCTAAAGAGGGCAGGTACCCATTTACAGCTGGTGAACTGGGGAACTGTACTGAAGCCAAGGCGTGCAAACGGTCACCCATCCAACTGGTAACCGCGCTCGACGCTGCTTAACTTGGCTGGGGGAAAGCGAGTGCTCCGACCACTGAGCTATCCCGTCCCCATATATATATATATGCACCAAATGGAAAGTTCACCAAATATGGACAAAAACCACAATCACAGAGATGAACTAAAATGAAATGAACCAAAAAAATAAGTTATCAAGAAAAACAAAAACTGCATGAACAGACATGACAAACCTACATATCAAACAAACGGCAACGAATGTATATATATATATATATATATATATATATAACAAACATTGTGGGTCAAGTCAAACAGGCCAACATGGCATTGTGGTCTCAGTTCAAGTATACCTAGTATAATTTATGAGAAGACTCAAAAGAATCTCTTTGTGTGTATCACAGTGTCAGATGACAGGAGCACAGTCAGTCACAGGTCAGCCTTTGGTGAACAGCAGCAGTAACAGCAGATTCAGAACTGCCACATACCAGGTCAGGCCCCATGAGTTGTGCTTGCAGCTCTGAAACAACAACAACAAAGGATGATAAAGAATGGATTAAAATTCAGTGTCTGACATGGACAGGACGCTCAATGCATTCTATGTAGGTTAGTGGATTTTGAAATCATAGTGGGTGGAAAGAGACCAAAGGGAAGACCTAGCAAAACCTGGGCTTCCTGTATTGAGCGCTTTGATTTGTTGCTTACAAGATTCAGCGCTATATAAATTCCATACATTATTATTATTATTATTATTATTATTGCAGATGATCTTAGAGAAAGGGGCATAAATAAGGAGGAAGCTCAAAACAGAGAGAGATGGAGAAGAGCTCATCAATGTCAAACCTCCCCTGGGAGAAACATGACAAAAAAGGAAGAAGAAGATGAAGTTGTTGTGCATTCCCCAGCTTAACACTCTGGTGGGGGGGTCACCCAGAGTGTGTACTCTTGACTCGTTCATCCCACCTGGGAATCGCTGTGAGACTGAAGTTACACACTGAATGAGAAGTTTGCATGTATGACCGTTTTTTGGTACCTTGCCATATAGGCAGCCATACTCTGACTTCAGAGGATTTTTTAAAATCTCCTTTAAAGAAGGTTGTTATGTTAAGAGCTTGTCATGGCTGAAGGCAATCTCAACATCAACACAACATTTTAAACATAACAACATTTTAGTGTAGGCCTCGCAATTAGCTGACATCTCAATAACTGACACAGCTTTTGGCCTGGGCCAAGTGTAGTTTGAAATGAAGTGGGGGGAAATATGAGGAGGTAGAAAGTGGATTGTGCTATAGAAAAGTGATACTATATGAGTGTGCTGTGCTTCTTTTGGTCCTTAAAACTTTTTTGTCCTTAAAACTAAGGGAACAATGTATGATCACAAAACATGCTACTTTTTGTGCTTAAAACTTTTTCTGTCCTTAAACAGTGTATGATCATGAAACATGCTGCTTTTTGTCCTTAAAACTTTTTCTGTCCTTAAACAGTGTATGATCATGAAACATGCTGCTTTTTGTCCTTAAAACTATGAGAACAGCGGTACTCCTGAGAGTGTGATACTACCTGCATGAATATTCAGTTTAGTTACAGCGTCAGTTTGGATGCAAAGAAAATTAATATTTCTGCATTGATATCCCAGCATCCTTTTCTGTCACCGTTCAAGGCCAACAACTCCCCTATTCTGGCTGTTCAGATAAAGCATAGATAGATAGATGATAGATAGATAGATAGATGATAGATAGATAGATAGATAGACAGATATATAGATAGATATATAGATAGATGGATAGATAGATAGATAGATAGATAGATAGATAGATAGATAGATAGATAGATAGATAGATGGATGGATGGATGGATGGATGGATGGATGGGTGGGTGGGTGGGTGGGTGGGTGGATGGATGGATAAGTGTGTATATATAGATATAGATATATATATATATGTGTGTGTGTACACACACACACACACACACACACACAACAGTCTTCTGACTCTGACTCTATAAAAAGCGATTCTGAACTAGGCATCTTTTAGAGCATGGGCCAGCTGTCTTCTCCTTGGCACACAACCTAGCCCTGACATGACCTCAGTGTGTGTTTGTGTGGTGGGGGGGGGGGGGGGGGGGGGGGGGGGGGGGGGGGCCATAGCCCTAACATCGTCTGCTAAGGGGCAGTGTTCACTGCAGGAAAGAGTTTTTAAGGAGGAAAGAGGCTTTAAGGAGGGCGGGCTATGTGATAGACCTAAGAGAGGTAGGTTAGTTTAGTCAAAGTCAGTCAGGGTATTATGCACGATGCATGCACGCGTTCACTTCGCTCACTCACCCAGTGAGGGGCTGTCTCAGTCTGCAGGCTGGCTTCATCCACTCGGGGTGTCCCTCCTGTTTGCCTCCGTACAGGGCTCGTCGGAAAGAGTCCAGGACCACATGACTGCCACACAGCACGAGACAAACAGCGTCAATATTGTGTGTGTGTCTCTGTGTTTGTGTGTCTGTGTGTGTGTGTGTGTGTGAAACTTGTGTATTTCAGTGGGTTTTGGGGTGTTGTGGGGGGTTTTTGACATTACATCCGCTTTTCGAAAGAGTAGGCCAGTGTGTGCCGGTGGGAACAGATGACAAAATTTACAAAACCGCATACACACGGGGACTGGATGTAAAAAAAGCACCTGAGTGCTTATTCCATTATCCTCGATTTGAAAAAAAAAAAAGTCATCTGAGCACTTTGATTTGTTGCTTTACAAGATTCAGCGCTATATAAATTCCATACATTATTATTATTATTATAAAGATACAAAACATATAAACAATTTTTTGGAGAGAGAGAGAGATAAAAAGACAGAGAGAGAGACAATGACAAATTCTTTTATTTCGAGGATAATGAATAAGCACTCATGTGCTTTTTTTTTTACATCCAGTCCCCGAGAGAGACAAGAGAGAGAGAGAGAGAGCCTGTGAGGTAGGCAGACAGACCGACAGAGAGTCATAATTACTATTATACACTTCTGATGTGGGTGGGAAGTGGAACAGCTTACATGAGTATTGTGCGTGTACAGTATGCGCAGGTGAGGTGTGTGTGTGTGCGTGCGTACAGACACATGTGCGCGCGTGCACACACACACAGTCTCGGATGAGACTAAAAACCGAGGCCCCGTGTGCGAACGCATGCAGAACATCTTGCGCACACGTTAAATCCTGTTCCGCTTTTCGAAAGAGTAGGCCATTGTGTGCCGGTGGGAACAGATGACAACATTTACAAAACCGCATACACACGGGGACTGGATGTTAAAAAGCACATGAGTGCTTATTCCATTATCCTCGATATAAAAGAATAAATAAAAAATAAATTAAAAAATAATATTTGTCAAAGAACTACTATCCAGGATTTGTGTTCAGTTCAGTGGTTTACTCTTTTCATTTTGTAGTTTTGTTCCATCCCCTCTCTCTCTCTCTCTGTCTCTCTCTCTTTCTTTTCTTCTCTCTCTCTCTGTCTCTCTCTTCTCCTCTCTCTCTCTCTTCTCTCTCTCTTTCTTTCTCTCTCTCTGTCTCTTTCCTCTCTCTCTCTCTCTCTCTCCTCTCCTCTCTCCTCTCCCTCTCTGTCTCTCCCTCCCTCTCTCCTCCCTCTCTTCACTCTCTCTCCCTCCCTCTCTGTCTCTCTCTCTCTCTCTCTCCCTCCCTCTCTTCCTCCTCTCATCCCTCTCTCCCCTTCTCTCCTCCTCTCTCTCTCCCTCTCTCTCCTCTCTCTCTCTCCTTCTCTCTCTCTCCCCTCTCTCTCTCTGCTCTCCTCTCTCTCCCCTCTCTCTCCATCCCTCTGTCTCTCTCCCCTCTCTCTCCTCCCTCTCTCTCTCTCCTCCCTCCCTCTTCTCTCTCTCTCTCTCTCTCTCTCTCTCCATCTCTCTCTGTCTCGCTCTCTCCTCCCGCTTTCCCTTATTGAATGGGGTGCATAGTGTCTGGTCTTCCTTCTCCTGGGCTTGTCACTCTGCAGGAGGTCTGCCCGCTGGCCTCAGCCAACACTTGCTAACTTCAGAGCAGTTCATTTTTTGGGGTACCGGATGCATGCTAGGTATGTACGTGTTTCCATCGTTCCCCTCTGTATAATTTCTGTTAAATTGTGACAACAGTGAAAGTTGCGATTCTACACGA
>CM054157.1:47496301-47508801 GCA_028751875.1 Rapana venosa | reverse complement strand
ACCAATCAGAACCGAGTACTAGATCTAGATCCAGCACATGTGTGGAAACAGATGACAAAATTTACAAAACCGCATACACACGGGGACTGGATGTAAAAAAAGCACATGAGTGCTTATTCCATTATCCTCGATATAAAAGAATGAATAAATAAACATGAAATGAACAACTTTGACTTCAACCTCTACAGTTAGACTAGGCATCCGTCAGTGTCAGTCTCGTAAGACTATGGAGTCGCGCTCTAGGTGTTCATTCTCTCCAGAGTGCAAAGCCTGGGTCAGTCAGTATGGAGGGCAAGCTGTTACCCATGCAGCAGACCCCCCACCCCTCCCCTCCCCACGTCGCTGGAATGGTCCATAGGAAAGGCAGTCACCGATACACATGGTTCCAGTGCCGTCGCAGGAGTTGCCAGAACATTGCTGTATACAGCCTTGGGGAACTCCGACTCCTGATTTTTTCTCAGAGTTGATTCCCCAAACCTTTCCTATGAGTTAGGTATAGCCGCAAGGCAGCGGAGGTTTGAAATCAAAGTTTTCCTTCTCCTTAACGAACTATCTTCCCAGACTGATGAGCTCCATCTACCCACATGACACAGGTAGTAGGCCTATCTGGTTACCTACCAGTCCTAGTGAAAGTCAGCAGAGAGATGATATTATTGTTGGAATGTTTGCTTGTATGATTTTTTTTTGGGGGGGGGGGGAAGATGGAAACTCACCGGCCCCATCAAAGGGGTAGTCGTCGCCATGGTGACGTGCGCCAAACTTGATGTCGATGTCCACTTTGCCGCCACTTCGCTCCGCGAAATCAAGGGGCGCAACTCTCCGCCACGTCTCAAAGGCTTCCTTCATCACCTCCCTTTTTTTGTCACAGAAAATGAACAACTAATTTTGTTTAGTAGGCAAGGAGAAAGATTTTTAAGTCATTGCAAGTTTAGTCTTACAATGTGTCCTTGTTAACATACATGCATTAAAACAATCAGAGAGAGGAGGGAGGGTTAAAGTGAGAAAGAGGGAGAGAGAATGAATAAATGCATGAATCTTTATTTTTAAAGGGTATGTATGTATGTTAGTCCGCCGTTTTCGACGATGACCTCCAAAACAGCAGAGGAGGCAGCTGCTGTTTCGGAAACTGGGCAGAAATTTGATTATAGTGGAGATGCCTTGCCCACAGTACATCCCCACTCTCTCAGCCAAGTGGGCATAAGGACAGTCAGCGTTGGAGATGCTCTCCAAAGGCCAACCAGCCCCCAGGGCTGCAGCTCATAAGGACTGTGCGAGTCAAGGCTCCTAGTCAGAGTCATAGTTGATCACTAAAGGCTAAGCTGTAAAGTGGAATTCCGTGAGTGGGAAAGCCACTGATCATACAGCCTCTCACTTTGCTGTTGCCCCCAGCGTCAGTGGTTTAATCAAGAACTGTGATAAACCCCAGGCGCTGACGGCTTGGGTAACAGAATAAGCATACGCATACTTTTTTTTTCATCTGGCCCTTGCCCTGATTAAGGACTATCAACAAAATAAGGGGAAAACCCTACTACAACAACATGATTTTTTTTTAAAAAGATAAGTGTATATTTCACAATACATAATCCCTAACTGACCTGAACATTGAGAGACAGACAGAGACAGAGAGTTGTGCATCCCTTGGTTTGTTGTGAGACATGACCGTCAATATTGATCAAGAAACTACAGGGAGAGGGTGGACGGCAAAAGGTCTTGAGGAAAGAAAGAGTTAAGGGGCAGGGGAGTAGGGGGGGGGGGGGGGGGGGGGGAGAGGTGAGGCAGCCAAGTGGTTTGAACAGTGAGCTTGTGGTCGAACAGCCCGGGTTCGAGCCACCACCGAGACACCCGTTCAAGGGGATTTTTTCCCCTGGAGTTAACATCAGTGCTGACTCCACTCCCCCAAAAAAGTCCTTCAGACGAGACGAGACTATAACTCGTGTCCTTCTTTTTTACATCCAGTCCCCGTAATGCAAGCAGTTCTGTCAAATTTTTCATCCATTCCCACCGGCACAAAATAGCCTACTCAACCACAAGGCGGAACAGGTAACGTGTGCGTAAGATGTTCTGTGTGTTTTTTGCACACGGGGCCTCGGTTTATAGTCTCATCTGAAGGACTTTAGGGGAGAGTGGAGTCTGCACTGATGTTAACTCCAGGGGAAAATACCCCCTTGAACGGGTGTCTCTGGGGTGACTTGAACCCGGGACCGTCAGAGCCCAACGCTCTAACCACCAGGCTATCCCGCACGTGTGTGTGTGTGTGTGTGTGTGTGGTGTGTGTGAGAGTGTGAGAGAGAGTGTGTGTGTGTGAGAGAGAGTGTGTGTGTGTGAGAGTGTCTGTGTGTGTGAGAGAGAGTGTGTGTGTGTGAGAGAGAGAGAGAGAGTGTGTGTGTGTGTGTGCGCGCGCGAGAGAGAGTGTATATGTGTGAGAGAGAGAGAGAGTGTGTGTTGAGAGAGAGAGAGTGTGTGTGGAGAGAGAGAGAGAGTGTGTGTGAGAGAGAGAGAGAGAGAGAGAGAGAGAGAGAGAGAGAGAGAAAGTGTGTGTTGTGTGTGAGAGAGAGAGAGAAAGTGTGTGTATGCGTGTGTGAGAGAGAGAGTGTGTGTGTGTGAGAGAGAGAGAGTGTGTGTGTGTGAGAGAGAGAGAGAAAGTGTGCGTACGCGTGTGTGAGAGAGAGTGTGTGCGCGCGCGCGTGTGTGAGTGCGTGCATTCTTACCGCTGTATGGAGGGGGTCAGTTGGTTTGTGGATCTGGTGTCCAGTTTCCAGCTAATGGTATCCTGGTCCCACTTCCTACCTGCACACACACACACACACACACACACACACACACACACACACACACACACACACACAGACACACACACGCACACACACAGACACACACACACACACACACACACACACACACACACACAGATGTCATTTCAAAGTTGTAAGTATTGTGCGAAAGGAAGAGGGGGAAGGGAGAATCATAATATAATTATTTATGTAGATTAAATCTATTAAATTTAATAAACTGACTAAATTTTAGTTAAATAAAATGACCTGGCATCTTTACACTATCTGATGTTTACAGTAGATGTAACGTACTCGTAAAGTAGTGACAAAAGTGTGTGTGTTCAAAATTGAATATTTTTTATTTTATTTATTCTTTTATATCAAGGATAATGGAATAAGCACTCATGTGCTTGTTTACATCCAGTCCCCGTATATAGAGATGTTTTATACAGAATTTATCAGTTTTGACTTCCTACTACAATTTTCTAGTTCGTTTTTCCCCAAGCTTATACAAAATATATGGCGTAACTCTCTCGCAGAAACCCAGTAACTTTTTTTTTTTATAAACTAGAATAAATCAGGGAATCAAAGTGTCTCAGGTGCCGTTACTCTGACAGACAGACGAATACAACAGGCATACGTGTAAATGATTTGAGTGCAAGTGCTTCGATTTGTTTGTTTTTACAAGCTTCAGCGCTATATAAATTTCATATATTATTATTATTATTATCATTCTCTCCCCGCCCATCTCCTATCCCCACCCACCCACCTACCCACTATCCACTTAACGAAGATGATAACAAAGTACCATGACTTCTGAACTTTCAAAGCCAGGAGAGGCACACAGAGGGAGAGGCACACAGGCAGGAAGAGGGAACGTGGCCCAACATACCCATTAGGGCGTATCTGGATGGTGATTGGCTGTCGCTGCCTGTCATGGGAGAGGACTCCTTTTCCTCTTCCGGTATGTCAGCCACCCCACAGCGGTCCTTTTTCATCAGGCGGAGAGTGGCTGCGTCCAGTTTCCCCGTTTGTTCCAGTCCGAAATAACTCTGGAACAATCTGCAACGGCACACAGAAATAATATGTAATTTTCAATGTCTTAGAGCGTCTCAGTCCAGTTTTTCTGTTTGTTCCATTCCGAAATGTGTTTGTTCCAGTCCGAAATAACTCTGGAACAATCTGCAACGGCACGCAGAAATTATATGTTATACCAATGTCTTATGTATAATTATCAATGTCTTAGAGTGTCTCAGTCCAGTTTTTCTGTTTGTTCCATTCCGAAATGTGTTTGTTCCAGTCCGAAATAACTCTGGAGCAATCTGCATCGGCACACAGAATTAATATATAATTAAAAATGTCTTAGAGCGTCTTAGTCCAGTTTTTCTGTTTGTTCCAGTCCAAATAACTCTGGAACAATCTGCAATAGCAGACAGAAATATAATATATAATTTTCAATGTCTTAGGGCGTCTCAGTCCAGTTTTTCTGTTTGTTCCATTCCGAAATATGTTTGTTCCAGTCCGAAATAATAATAAGAAGAATGTATGGAATTTATATAACTCTGGAACATTCTGCAGCAGTATACAAAGATATATCAGAATGTCTGAGCCCAGGTTTTCTGTTTGTTCCAGTTTAACAACAACTCTGGAACAATCTTGTTGTCTTAGAATGTCTGAGCCAAGTTTTTTCCTGACTGTTGCAGTCCAAAATAGTTTTGAAACAAGCTGCAACAGCATACAATATATATATATATATATATATTATATATTATATATATAGAGAGAGAGAGAGAGAGAGAGAGAGAGAGAGAGAGAGAGAGAGAGAGAGAGAAGGGAGCTGGGCTTAACATCCCCCCTTCACTGTTTCACAGTTCATGGGAACAGACTGAGAGACAGACACACATTCCTCCTTCACTGTGACAGTCAACCTGCACTCTCCTTTAAAAAGAGAGAGAGAAAGAAAAAATCCTCTGAAGTCCGAGTATGGCTGCCTATAATATGGCGAGGTACTTTAAAAACATACACGCAAACTTCTCATTCAGTGTGCAATTTCAATCTCACAGTGATTCCTAGGTGGGATGATAAGTGAGTCAAGAGCGCACATTCTGGGTGACCCCCCACCAGAGTGTTAAGCTGGGGAACACACAACAGAAACTGTAACAGTTTATGAGAACAGACAGACAGACAGACAGTCGCAGTTGACCACCATAGTCTGATGAACTTTTCCGGTCAGGAACAAGCCACAGTGTCATCTCTGAGGTCAGTCCAGAACAGTGCGCAAATGAAGGGTTTGTAACGCACTACGTCGGTACAGTACCGTACAGTACTTTCGTCACCACACTGATGCAAGCAGTATCAAAGGATGCAGTGTGTACGTTTGATGTGTGTGTCACTCACCGAAGGGCCTGTGTCTTCTCGTCTCCTGATTGGCTGCCGTCACTTTCCCCTGGCGGTAACGCCAGAAAGTCGAGTGGTTTCCCCTTCCGGTGGTATCCGAATTGGATCAGGAAGTTCTGTTATGCAACAGGAGACAACCGTGACGTATTAAATGCGCAATCTTCCTTCAAGTGCGGATAAGTGTTTGTCACTTAACTACCATGGTTGTTTTTCCTTCACTTTCATTAATTTTGAAATCCATATACACAAAGATGTAGTCTTGAAGAGACTAGGTGTGTTGGGGGGGGGGGGGGGGGGGGGGGGGGAGGAGGGGGGGGGGTGTAGATGGCAAATTGGACTAAATCAAGTTAAAATGAGAGTGGGTTACCAAAATGTGTATCAGTAACTATAGATGCAATTTGTTATCGTTTGCTTGAAAAGACAAAAGCATTCTGACTACAAAAGCATTCTGACTACAAAAGCATTCTGACTCTCAACACCGTAAGCAAGCCTAGCAGTTGAACATTTCATTAATTGAGAAATACCACATTTTCAACATTGCAACGGTGACACTGAGGAGAAAGCAAAAAAACTAAGGAGCCAGTTTTCTCATTCTTATGCCATGATCAGTCAGCTCTTATCACGTCAGCCCGTTTCTGGAAATGGCTTCTGATCCACAACATATCCTAAAACATGAAGTGGAAAACTAGTGATAATACAATAGCTCTCGGTCGCTCTCTCTGTGTGTTATTGGAACCGATAGAATAATCATAATATACAATCTAGTGATAGTTATGAAATATACTGGCAGTTTGTGAGCTTAAATTATGTCAAACCATATTTAAAGCTTGACATAGATACATATAAGGTTGACATAGATATATATGCATTTGAAAAAAGATGAAATGGTGGCTAACTTCAGCTTGGATATGTTAGATGTAAATGTTCCTAAACTTAGATACAGAATGCATACAGAATGTATGCAGATGCAAAATGCATATTTAATCTGATACAATATGTCCTTTATGTCATGAATCGTTAAAAGATTTCAAGTTTGTGGTGTCCAGCATGAAACGCTATGCAAAAATCTATCCCAGTAAAATAAACTGGCTAACCTGGTGCCTATAGACTCTATTAGCTCTCTGTTTGAGGAAGCCCTAATGCCATTTTGCAATTTAGCTTTTACATTCATGCCAAGCTTTTGTAAGAAAATAAATAAATAAACGAGTGAACGATCAAATAAATAAAGGAATAACGTAAAAGGTAAAGGTGTCCCATAACCTGTGTAGTCGCAGGGGAGTGAGGCATCAGAGACCTCAACTTCTCCAGGGACCAGCATATTGAGGGCAGCGTCCATCTCCTCTCCCTCGCTGCTTTACCTTCCCTGACCCTAAAGAGGGCAGGTACCCATTTACAGCTGGGTGAACTGGGGGACTGTTGTGGCGGTCACCCATCCAAGTGGTAACCACGCTCAATGCTGCTTAACCTTAACTGGGGAAAGCGAGTGCTCTGACCTCTGAGCTATCCCCCCACCCCCCCCCCAAAAAAAAAAAAAAAAAAAAAAAAAAAAAAAGAAAAGGTAACTAAATAAAAGAGATATGATAGAATCTTAGGTATTTTTTTTCCCTCGTTGTTCTTAGTCTCTGGGTGTGTTTGTTTGTTACAAATGTACTATATTATATATTCATAGAATCAATCATTATTGCAATCAGTAACCCCTTCACATAATTATGGGTTAATGGCCTCTTTATGAATACAACCAGTCACAATTATGCTCGCTCTCGCTCTCTCTCTCTCTCTCTCTCTCTCTCTCTCTCTTCTCTCTCTCTGACACGATAAATCTCTCTCTCTAATATCAAATATTTGGATAGCTATCATCATTTTTTTTTAATTTTACGTTTACTTGAAACTATTAGCTGTGATTAATAATAGTCCCTTCTCAGGGCAAGGACCGGGTGGAAAAAAAAAGTGTATCAATACTTATCTGTAACCCTTGGGAATAAAGATTATCAATCAATCAATCAATCTCTCTCTCTTTCTCTCGCTGTGTGTGTGTGTGTGTGCGCGCGCGCACGTGAAATTCGGGCTGTTCTACCCGGGAGAGCGTGTCGCCACAAGAGCAGCGCCACTCATTTTTTTCCTGGTCCTGTCTGCAACTGTATTTGTTTCCCTATCAGGGTGGCTTTTATTTACAGAAGTTTGCCAGGGACAACTCTCTTGTTGTCGTGGGTTCTTTTACGGGCGCTAAATAATCATATGTAAGCACACGGGACCTCGGGTTTATCGTCTCATCGGAAAGACAAGCACCCATACCACCACTCACGGTCTTATTAGATAAGGGAAAGTTTCAGAGCCCAAAAGGGGATCGAACCTTACGACCAGGACTTTTCGCTTTTCTAGGCAGGTGCGCTACCTCTAGACCACCGATCCATTAGTTAATATCTTTATTATATATTATTTATATATATAATATATAATATATATATATTATTAATATATATATATTATTAATATTATATTATATATCATTGCCCAAAGTGGCCTAATGACAAGGGGGTTATACACGACTTGTCTTTGTAAATACAAATAAATACAAGAAAAATCACATGATGCATTTAACGTAATGAAAACAAAAAACCCCAAAATGAGTCTCTATGAACGGATACCGAGGAGAGAAGGGATGAGATGAGGAAGAACGATGAGAGAGTAGAGAGAGAGAGAGAGAGAGAGAGAGAGAGAGAGAGAGAGAAGAAATTCTTGATATGGCTATTTTGTTGTGGTTGTTGTTGTTATTGATACTCACAGAAGCCAGGGCTGAGTCACTTTCAGGATGTCCTTCCCTCACATCCAAGGGAGACCGGTTGGCGATGGGTCTGATGGGGTTGTCCTCCGAACTGCCCTCCCCCTCCTCCTCTCTCCTCATCCTCCTCCCCTTCCCCCTCCCCCCTGCTGTGTCGTCTGCTGAAGAGGGAAGGGCGGGTGCCGGGATGGTGAACACCTCTGTCGCCAACATCACACCACCACCATCACAACCACCACTGTCACTACCCACCGGGGTGTCTCTCTGGTCGGTGCCATTTCTGTGGTGTTCCTTTTACCTTCTCTGGAAGGTCCTTTTGTTTCCTGTGCACGGTGGGAGATGCAGGTACAGGTGGCAAAATGGTGCGGTCACTGTCTGGATGGACAATCACGAATGGTAGACCGACACGAGGGTCACTTCACTGATGTCAGCCGAAGGACGAGAAGAATTCTGAGCTTGGGAGGGTCACAGTGGTCCGAAATTCGTTTCCAGTGGCGTTTTTTGGGTTTGGGGTTTGTTTGGTGGTTTTTTTTGGCTGCTTTTTTTTTCAGAATTGGGAAATGTGTGTTTTTTTAGTATGAAACTTGAATCTTAAGAAGAAGAAAAATACAAGAAATCTTGGCGAATGACAGAACTTGTAATGATCACTGAAGTATCAGAAAGGGTATCTCTCCTGATTTAGTACGTTAAGTGTAGTGTCGCGCGGGATACAGACACCGGGCTTTCAAGAAATAATGATGATTAATTATACTGGCAGGCAGGATCTGAGGGCCTGTATTTATAGTCATCGGCTGTTCCTGAAAGTTGGAAGTTGACCGACCATCCCCTGCCCTGCCAATCACTCTGTCCTTTTGCCTCTCAGCGCCCTTTGTACCGGATTGACCTCAGGCTGCACTTGCCAGTTACATTCGGAACCGATGTAGTATCTTCTTCTACAAAAGTGCCATGTAGAGAGAGAGAGCGAGAGAGACAATGTCAATGACAAATTCTTTTATTTTGAGGATAATGAATAAGCACTCATGTGCTTTTTTTACATCCACTCCCTGCCCGTAGGGATACATCATAATGATAGACCTGAGAGAGAGAGAGAGAGAGAGAGAGAGAGAGAGAGAGAGAGAGAGAGAGAGAGAGAGAGAGAGAGAGAGAGAGAATGACAAATTGACAATGACAAATTCTTTTATTTCGAGGATAATGAATAAGCACACATGTGCTTTTTTACATCCAGTCCCCGCCCGTTAGGGATACATCTTAATAATAATAACCCAATACTTGTACAGTCTCACAATAAAAACGAGGGGAAATAACCCTTTTCAAAACAGCTCCCCCCCAACAACCCCCCCCCCCCCCAAAGCAAGCAAATAAAAGAAAACCCTAAAATACCCCACCCCCACCCCCAAAAAAACCCTAACCAAAACAAACAAACAAACAAAGAGAAGGAAAAACCAAACCAACAAAAGATGATAAAAAGAGAAAAACAGACAAACAACAACAAGAAGAACAAGAACAACAACAGAGCCAAGGAAAATAACACAACCAAACTTAATAAGTCATAAAGATAAACATCTACACATTGTCAAATGGTACACATACTTGTTACACATAATTATAAGATATTGAAATAGGGCACTCATTAAAACTTAAGTACAGAGGCAAGTCCAATAAAGTATTGAAAATATAAAATATTTAATATCTATCTATCTATCTATCTATCTAGAGAGAGAGAGAGAGAGAGAGAGAGAGAGAGAGAACTCGAACTCGAACTCGAACTCGAATATTTTATCAATGGTAATTGGATAAGCCAGAGGCTTCCTTACACAAGGCCCTAGAGAGATTTATTTATTTATTTATTCTTTTATATCGAGGATACTGGAATAAGCACTCATGTGCTTTTTTTACATCCAGTCTCTGTGTGTATGCGGTTTTGTAAATTTTGTCATCTGTTCCCACCGGCACACAATGGCCTACTCTTTCGAAAAGCGGAACAAGATTTGGGTGCAACCGGCCTCGGTTTATAGTCTCATCGAAGGATAATGAAGAGAGAGAGAGAGAGAGAGAGAGAGGGGAGAGAGAGAGAGAGAGAGAGACAATGACAATGATAATGACAAATTCTTTTATTTCGAGGATAATGAATAAGCACCCATGTGGGTTTTTTACATCCAGTCCCCGCCCGTAGGGAAACATCATAATGATAGACCTGAGAGAGAGAGAGAGAGAGAGAGAGAGAGAGAGAGAGAGAGAGAGAGAGAGAGAGAGAGAGAGAGCAAACTGGAACTCATATTTTATCAATGGTAATTGGATAAGCCAGAGGCTTCTTTACACAAGGCCTTAGAGAAATTTATTTATTTATTTATTCTTTTATATCGAGGATAATGGAATTAGCACTCATGTGCTTTTTTACATCTAGTCCCAGTGTGTATGCGGTTTTGTCAATTTTGTCATCTGTTCCCACCGGCACACAATGGCCTACTCTTTCAAAAAGTGGAACAAGATTTGACGCTGCGCAAGATGTTCTGCATGCATTGCACACGGTTTATAGTCTCATCAAAGGATAATGAAGAGAGAGAAGAGAGAGAGAGAGAGAGAGAGAGAGAGAGAGAGAGAGAGAAGAGAAGAGAGAGAGAGAGAGAGAGAGATATGACAATCTAAATGACAAATTCTTTTATTTCAAGGATAATGAATAAGCACCCATGTGCTTTTTTTACATCCAGTCCCTGCCCGTAGGGATACATCATAATGATAAACCTGAGAGAGAGAGAGAGAGAGAGAGAGAGGAGAGAGAGAGAGAGAGAGAGAGAGAGAGAGAACTCGAACTCGAATATTTTATCAGTGGTAATTGGATAAGCCAGAGGCTTCTTTACACAAGGCCCGAGAGAGAGAGAGAGCGAGAGACAGACAGACAGAGATAGTCTTCTGCTCCTTCCCAGTCATATTCCATGTTGGAAAAACAATGTAGTGTATGTGGTTGTTTTGCGGGATTCCAGTAAAACTTGAAGGCCATGCATGTTACATGTATGCCTGCCTTCCACAGCCAACATTTCCATCACCCTTCTGAAGTGTATAACCTCTGTGTGTGTATGTGTGTGTGTGTGTGTGTGTGTTGTGTGTGTGTGTGTGCGTGAGAGAGAGAGAGAGAGAGAGAGAGTGTGTGTGTGTGTGTGTGTGTGTGTGTGGTGCATTTGAATTTCTTAAAAACGGTTAATCATTGTTGGTTGCATGTGTAGGAGTGGGTTGAATGGAAGCGCTTTGATTGTTTTTTGCAAGATATAGCGCTATATAAATTCCTATTATTATTATTACTATTATTATTATTATTAATATTCATATTATTATCATTATTTGTTTCAGAGGCTTTTGGGCAACTTCTAACACACTGAGAAATTTGGAACAGAGTTGGGTTTTTTAACAAACAGAGAAACAAAACGGTCCTAAATTTTGGAGGGGGGGGGGGGGGGGGGGTGTGGGGGGGGGGGTTGTGAAGGGGGGGGGGGGGGGGGATAGCAGATACGCAGAACCCCCTTTGAATTTCTCCAAAACACACGTCAGGAGTTGATACAGGCACTGACTGAAGATCTGCCTTTCTGGGAAATAAATAAAATGATGATGATGATGATGATGATGATGATGATGATGATGATGATGATGATGATACTGGGTCTGCTACTGCCAGGTTGGAGTTCTAGGCTGCCATATGGTGGATAGATATAGTGTAGTGGATTGGTGGTCTAGAGGTAACGCGCCTGTCTAGAAAGCGAAAAGTCCGGGTCGGAAGTGGGCGGGGGTTCAAATCCCGTTTGGACCCGAAAACTTTTCCCCCCTCCACTAGACCTTGAGTGGTGGTCTGGGCGCTAGTCTTTCGGATGAGACGATAAACCGAGGTCCCGTGTGTTCCACAACAATTATTTAGCGCACGTAAAAGAACCCACGGCAACAAGAGAGTTGCCCCTGGCAAAAATTATGTAGAAAAAAGCCACTCTGATAGGGGAAACAAATGCAGTTTGTAGACAGAAAAAAAAATGGGTGGCGCTGCTCTGTGGCGACGCGCTCTCCCTGGGGGAGAGCAGCCCGAGTTTCACGCAGAGAAATCTGACGTGACTTAAAGTGATATAAATAAATAACTAAATAAATAAATATATGTGGACTGGGGCCATCATAACCGACATGTGTGGGGAAGCAAGTCCGTAGGTGATGACTAAGTTCTGTGCAGGTCCTTTCTGACATCACGTTGTCTGTTTCCCTGGGTCCTGATTGCGATTGGACTTCTCCTCTGTGTGTGTGTGTGTGTGTGTGTTGTTGTGTGTTGTGTGTGTGTGTGTGTGTGTGTGTGTGTTGTGTGTGTGTGTGTGTTGTGTGTGTGTGGGACCTCTCTCTCTCTTGCTCTCTCTCTCTCTTATAGTTATGTGTAACAAGTATATGTACCATTTGACAATGTGTAGATGTTTATCTTTATGACTTATTAAGTTTGGTTGTGTTATTTTTTTTGGTTTTGTTGTTGTTGTTTGTTTTTCTCTTTTTTCTTCTTTTGTTGGTTTGGATTTTCTTTCTCTTTTGTTTGT
>CM054157.1:47483801-47486301 GCA_028751875.1 Rapana venosa | reverse complement strand
TATATTGTTTACAAAGACGATTTTCGTGTTGAATGCCATTTACTCCTCCTGTTTCAAACCGCAATGAATGATAAATATACCTGAATCTAAATGATGAAATCATATTGTTATATGCCAACTCATTAATGTACTTTTACCCTTTTAAAATATTTTTTTGTAATTGCGATAAAATATGCATTTATTACTTCGTCACGGTTCGCATAATTCTGCGCATAATTCAATGCATAACTCAGTGCTGTTTCTCTATCTCTCTGTCTGCGTGCTAGTGTCATTCTGTGTGCACATACGCATTTTTCTCGTACGTGGTAAACTCCAGCCTGGTTGCACGCATGCACATTCCCTTTTCTCTGCAATTCTGCATGCAAGTTAGCTTCTCGTGAAGTTCCTGGTCGTGAGTTGAGGGTTTGGATGGTCAGCTGAGTAGCAGCAGCTTTAAATAGGAGGAGGTCTTGACTTGAGTTAGGAGGAGGAGATTCAGTCTTTGGCTGAAGTTCGTTGGTCGCCGTTCCAGCTGGGCTGTTGGGCGCCGCGTGGTGTTGTGTCTCTATTTGGAGAGCAGGGGGGAGCAGTACCTTGGAGTAGATCAGGCTCCTGTGAACCCGTTCTTCGTTGTTACGTCGTGTCCGTCCTGTCAACGTCTTCCTTGAGGTGCAGGAGTGCGCCTTACTTCCAGTGGTGTTGTGTCTCTTCTTGGAGAGCAGAGGGGAGCATTCATCTTGTGGTTCTGGCTCATGAGAACCCGGGTCTACGCTACGTTCTTCGTTGTGCTGTCCGTCTTGTCAACGTCTTCCTTGGGGTGCAGGAGTGCTCCCTATCTCCTTCCCAATGACAGGTGAGGGACGTTCCGTAGATGTGATTTCAGTTCCATGCTGGTTCGTCGTGCTGTTGTGGTCGTGGTTGTTGAGTGTCTTGTGTCAGGGAAGTGCTTAGATGGTTGGTTCCGGGATAAATTAGTGTAGAATGTTTTTTGAGGGAGGTTTCCTCTTTTTTAGGGGGGGTGGGTGGAGGGGAGTGAGGGGTGTGTGTATGTGTGTGTGTGTATGTGTGTGTGTGTGTGTGTGTGTGTGTGTGTGTGTGTGTGTGTGTGTGTGTGTGTGTGTGTGTGTGTGTGTTTTAAGGGTTATTTTCATTTATTTATTTTATTCTTAAATTTCCAGGATAATGGAATAAGCATTCATGTGCTTTTTTTTCCGTCCAGTCCCCGCGTGTATGTCTTTAATTTTGTCATCCATTCCTCTGTGTGTGTGTGTGAGAAAGAGGGGTGGGGGGGTGGAGTTGACATATAAAAATCAGATCATGTGGGCAGTTGGAAACTAAAGCAGAACGTGTGGGCAGTTAGGAATTAAAGCAGGACGTGTGGGCAGTTGGAAAATAAAGCAGCACGTGTGGGAAGTTATGAAATAAAGCAGCACGTGTGGGAAGTTATGAAATAAAGCAGCACGTGTGGGAAGTTATGAAATAAAGCAGCACGTGTGGGAAGTTGTGAAATAAAGCAGCACGTGTGGGCAGTTGTGAAATAAAGCAGCACGTGTGGGCAGTTGTGAAATAAAGCAGCACGTGTGGGCAGTTGTGAAATAAAGCAGCACGTGTGGGCAGTTGTGAAATAAAGCAGCACGTGTGGGCAGTTGTGAAATAAAGCAGCACGTGTGGGCAGTTGTGAAATAAAGCAGCACGTGTGGGCAGTTGTGAAATAAAGCAGCACGTGTGGGAAGTTAGGAACTAAAGCAGAACGTGTGGGCAGTTATGCAAGCAGCATGTGTGGGCAGTTGTGAAATAAAAGCAGGACGTTTGGGCAGTTGTGAAATAAAGCAGGACCTGTGGGCAGTTAGGAATTAAAGCAGGACGTGTGGGCAGTCAGAAAATAAAGTAGAACACGCTCTTGTGGAGGAGCATTCAACTAAGGAAAGAGGAACGGTCACCCCCCCCCCCCCCACCCACCCACCCACCCCGTCTCCCCCCCCCCCACCCACCCACCCACCCCCGTCTCCCCCCACCCCCTTCCCCTGTGTGCCTTTACTCAGCCCTGGAGAAAGTTTTCTGTTTTTAGTCCAAGTTGACAAAACGTGTGCACAATGCTGCACTCGAGCAAACAAGACAGCACACTCAACATACAAGCACGCGCACACACACGTAGACAGACACGACGTAGACAGACAGCTTGGTCCATTCTGCTACCCTTTTTCCCAGAAAGACTTTTGTCTCTGCAAGATATAGCGCTATATAAATATTTATTCCATTTATTAATAATATTATTAAAGACTTAGAAGATAACTATTCTCTCTCTTATGCCCAAGTCGGATGCGCTGGGCCTGACTTGCTAGGCGCTTAACGGCAGCGTTGCGCGTTTTCGCTCATATAACGGGCAACAGTAGTTGCTGTCGGAGCGTTCGACGACGACGAAGAAGAATAAGAATTTGCACATGGTTTTGTAAAAGTTCAGTGGCAACGAACATAGTTGCTGCCATGATCAAGGTTGAGCCGCTTTAGGTACATGTTTGTC
>CM054157.1:47471301-47478801 GCA_028751875.1 Rapana venosa | reverse complement strand
AGTTTATAGTTCAGAGTAGTTCATAGTTCAGAGTAAAGTTCATAGTGCGTAGTAGTTCGTAGTTCAGAGTAAAGTTCATAGTTCAGAGTAGTTCATAGTTCAGAGTAGTTCATAGTTCAGTGCAGCTCTCAACCACAGAGGCCAGGAACAGACAGGATCAGCAGCCCCTGTGCCTGCTGCTACCACTGTTGCAGACGACACCTCCACAAGCATCACAGATGTGGTATACATCCATACAGCTGAATACATGTACAGGTAGATATGGGGAAACTAAGATATATATATATAATGTATATATATATATATATATATATATATATATATAATTATATAAAGTGTGTGTGTGTGTATGTGTGTGTGTGTCCCACAACCTGTTAAGGTCATAGGGGAGCGAGGCGTCAGAGACCTCACTTATTGAGGGCGGTGCCTATTTCCTCTCTCTCTCTCTCTCTCTCTCTCTCTCTCTCTCTCTCTCTCTCTCTCTCTCTCTCTCTCTCTCTCTGTCTCTCGCTGCTTTACCTTTACCTTCCCTGACCCTAAAAAGGCAGGTAACTCATTTACAGCTGGTAAAACTTGGGGGACTGTACTGAAGGCAAGACGCGGCAAACGGTCACCCATCCAAGTGGTAACCACGCTCGATGCTACTTAACCTTGGCTGGAGGAAAGCGAGTGCTCCGACCACTGAGTTATCCCGTTCCCAGATAGATAGATAGATAGATAGATAGATAGATAGATAGATAGATAGATAGATATTAAGATAGATAGATAGCTGAGGCCGACCAAGCCTGGTCAGAGAAGTTGGCCCATTCAGAAGCCAGGCAAAGCTTTAAAAAAAAACCCCACCAAAAAACCTAATGGTCACATGTCCATCCCTCCTTCAATGGGTAGCTCTACACTTGGTGGTGGACATGGCTATCCCAGTGGACAGCCGGTGAGAATGAATGACCACGGCTGTTGTTGTTGTTGTGCGTTCCCCAGCTTTACACCCTGGGGGTCACCCAGAACATGCACTCTGACTCACTCATCCCACCTGGGAATCACTGTGAGATAGAAAGTACACCGGGTGAGAAGTTTGCGTGTACGACTATTTTCAAGTACCTCGCCACATAGGCCGCCATTCTCAGACTTCAGAGGATTTTTTCTCCTATAAAGGAGAGTGCAGGTTGTTAAGAGCTTGTCATGGCTGAAGGCAATCTCAACACAACATTTTAAACATAACAACATTTTAATGTAGGCCTTGGCAATTAGCTGACATCAATAACCTGACACAGCTTTTGGTCTGGGCCAATGACCACGGCTGGGAAGAGGTATTCTCCTTGGTTCCACTGCTAGGGTCCAGGTACCTAGGCGTTGGGAGTAATATCGGATTAGGGTTTGTTTGGGTTGGGGTGGTTGTGACATCGATAGGGATTTTCATGAGGGAGGCCTGGCGCCAGCAGGGCTGTGTGTTGAGTTGCTCTGCTGCTGCTGCTGCTGGTGCTGGTGGTGGTGGTGGTTGCTTGTTTGCTGACAGGGCTGTGAGGTGGATGGGGCCGAGAGCTGGCGACAGTGACCGTCCACATCAGTTTGGAGACTGGTGTTCATAGTTTTGTTGTAGTTCATAGTTTTGTTGTAGTTCATAGTTCAGTGTAGTTCGTAGCTCAATGTAGACTATAGTTCAGGGTAGACTGTAGTTCATAGCTCGGTTTAGGCTGTAGTTCAGTGTTAACTGTAGTTCATAATAATAATAATAATAATAATAATGTATGGAATTTATATAGCGCTGAATCTTGTAAAGCAACAAATTAAAGCGCTCAGATGATTTTTTTTTTTTTGCGTGTGTATGTGGGTTTTTAATATTTTGTCATCTGTTTCCACCGGCACACAATGGCCTACTCTTTCGAACAGCGGAACAGGATTTAACGTGTGCGCAAGATGTTCTGCATGCGTTCGCACACGGGGCCTCGGTTTATAGTCTCATCCGAAGTTCATAGTTCAATGTAGGCTGTAGTTCATACTTCAGTGTAGGCTGTAGTTCAGTGTAGGCTGTAGTTCAGTGTTAACTGTAGTTCATAGTTCAGTGTAGGATGTAGTTCATACTTCAGTGTGGGCTGTAGTTCATAGTTCAGTGTGGGCTGTAGTTTATAGTTCAGTGTGGGATGTACTTCAGTGTAGGATGTAGTTCATAGTACGGTGTATATCGTAGTTCAGTGTAGGGTGTGGTTCATAGTTCAGTGCAGTTCACAGTTCAGTGTAGTTCGTAGCTCAGTGTAGACTGTAGTTCATAGTTCAGTGCAGTTCATAGTTAATTGTAGTTCATAGTTCAGTGTAGACTGTAGTTCATAGTTCAGGGTAGGCTGTAGTTCATAGTTCAGTGTAGGCTGTAGTTCAGTGTAGACTGTAGTTCATAGCTCGGTTTAGGCTGTAGTTCAGTGTTAACTGTAGTTCATAGTTCAATGTAGGCTGTAGTTCATACTTCAGTGTAGACTGTAGTTCAGTGTAGGCTGTAGTTCAGTGTTAACTGTAGTTCATAGTTCAGTGTAGGCTGTAGTTCATACTTCAGTGTAGGCTGTAGTTCAGTGTTAACTGTAGTTCAGTGTTAACTGTAGTTCAGTTCAGTGTGGATCATAGTTCGGTGTTGACTGTAGTTCATAGTTTAGTGTGGTTCATAGTTCAGTGTGGGCTGTAGTTCAGTGTGGGCTGTAGTTCATAGTTCAGTGTGGGCTGTAGTTCATAGTTCAGTGTGGGCTGTAGTTCAGTGTGGGCTGTAGTTCAGTGTGGGCTGTAGTTCAGTGTGGGCTGTAGTTCATAGTTCAGTGTGGGCTGTAGTTCAGTGTGGGCTGTAGTTCAGTGTGGGATGTAGTTCAGTGTGGGATGTAGTTCAGTGTGTGATGTAGTTCGTAGTTCAGTGTGTGATGTAGTTCATAGTTCAGTGTGTGATGTAGTTCATAGTTCAGTGTGGGATGTAGTTCATAGTTCAGTGTGGGATGTAGTTCAGTGTAGGATGTAGTTCATAGTACGGTGTATATCATAGTTCGGTGTAGGGTGTAGTTCAGTGTAGGGTGTAGTTCATAGTTCAGTGTAGATCATAGTACAGTGTGGATCATAGTTCAGTGCAGACTGTAGTTCATAGTTCAGTATAGATCATAGTTCAGTGTAGGCTATAGTTCATAGTTCAGTGTAGATCATAGTTCAGTGTAGGATGTAGTTCATAGTTCAGTGAAGGCTGTAGTTCATAGTTCAGTGTAGATCATAGTTCAGTGTAGGCTGTAGTTCATAGTTCAGTGTGGGCTGTAGTTCATAGTTCAGTGTGGGCTGTAGTTCATAGTTCAGTGTGGGCTGTAGTTCATAGTTCAGTGTAGGCTGTAGTTCATAGTTCAGTGTGGGCTGTAGTTCAGTGTGGGCTGTAGTTCATAGTTCAGTGTGGATGTAGTTCAGTGTGGGATGTAGTTCAGTGTGAGATGTAGTTCAGTGTGGGATGTAGTTCGGAGTTCAGTGTGGGATGTAGTTCGTAGTTCAGTGTGGGCTGTAGTTCATAGTTCAGTGTGGGATGTAGTTCAGTGTGGGATGTAGTTCAGTGTACGGTGTATATCATAGTTCAGTGTAGGGTGTAGTTCAGTGTAGGGTGTAGTTCATAGTTCAGTGTAGATCATAGTACAGTGTGGATCATAGTTCAGTGCAGGCTGTAGTTCATAGTTCAGTGTAGATCATAGTTCAGTGTAGGCTGTAGTTCATAGTTCAGTATAGATCATAGTTCAGTGTAGGATGTAGTTCATAGTTCAGTGTAGATCATAGTTCAGTGTAGGCTGTAGTTCATAGTTCAGTGTAGGCTGTAGTTCATAGTTCAGTGTAGGCTGTAGTTCATAGTTTCTAATTTAGGGGGAAATTACTCTCTCTGCCCGACAGGTAAACAGGCAAATGCATGCATCTAGGGACACGCACACTCTCTCTCTCTCTCTCTCTCTCTCTCTCTCTCTCTCTCTCTCTCTCTCTCTCTCTCTCTCTCTTCTCTCTCCTACCCCCAGTCCTACTGACACCTCAACCCATTTTTTCCAGAAAACAGGCTACTTTCGGTTTGCAATTGCCCCCCCCCCCCCTCCGCCCGTGTGTGTGTGTGTGTGTGTGGTGTGTGTGTGTTGTGCGCGCGTGTGTGTGCGTGCGTGCGTGCGTGTGTGCGTGCGTGTGTGTTGGACGCGAGGGGTCGGGCAAGTTTTCTGCTTTACTGTCGTCTCAAGAAGGTAATAGAATGTAGAATAAGCGGGATGTCCCGTATGCGCTACTCCGCTTTAGTAAGACATCATCGATTACCTCACGCATGCAGTGTGTGTGTGTGTGTGTGTGTCCAACAGGCATGCACTTGCTGTGTTTACCAGCGCCTATGTCTACCTGAGCGATGACGCAACTGCTGCGGATTCATGTCAGCAGACATGCAGGACACACGCACAGTCTCGCAATACCTCCCCCCCCCCCCCCCCCCCTTTTTTTTCTTCTTTTTCTGGTAAGCCTATTCAAAGCAAGTGTCGTAGTTTCCACCTAGCTATATTTAGTTGGGCAACCTTCAAAATAGAATTGCATACACTCTCCGCCACATCAACAAATAACGTCCACGTCTGTCTACACCAGGACTGCCTTCAGCTTTCAATTTAGGGGAAAAAATACATCACCACAGCTGCAGTTCAATGAAGGGGTCAGACATTTCAAAAACCAAAGGAATGGCAAAACCCCAGCCCAAATGCAACATGCGTAAATGCAGATTTCCCGAACCGAGCTGTATAGTTCATGTGACGGTACTGGGTATATAGCTAAATTCCAAAGCACAGTTAATTAGGAGACGGTGGTTAGGGACAGTTGGGGGACGGGGACTGACCCAAACAAACAAACAAAAAAACCAAACAAAAAAAAACCTCGTTTGCAAAGGTCACCAGTATTGTCACCACCTGGCGGCGGTAGACTTCAGCACACTTTATCAAACAAAACAAACCGTGCCTGAGGTTTAACCTGCTAACAGATGGGACTTTCTGGCGTCCCCGTTCCTTAGCTGTTCAGAGCCATCTTCTCCACCATTATTTTTTTTTTTTCGTCGCAAGTTTCTTTTCCTTTTGTGCCCCCGTTGTATGTATGTTAGTCCGTCGTGTTCGACGAGGACCTCCAAAACAGCAGAGGAGGCAGCTGCTGTTTCGGAAACTGGGCAGAAATTTGATTATAGTGGAGATGCCTTGCCCACAGCACATCCCCACTCTCTCGGCCAAGTGGGCATAAGGACAGTCAGCGTTGGAGATGTTCTCCAAAGGCCAACTAACCCCCAGGGCTGCAGCACATTAAGGACTGTAGCAAGTCAACTCTCCTAGTCAGAGAGTCATAGTCGATCACTAAAGACTAAGCTGTAAAGTGGAATTCCATGGGTGGGAAAGAAAGCCACTGGTCATACAGCCTCAAACTTTGCTGTTGCCCCCATCGTCAATGGTTTAATCAAGAACTGTGATAAAGCCCAGGCGCTGCCGGCATCTCCAGCTAGTGTGGCTGCTTTGGTGGGGTTTCTGACCAGCAGATTTTTTTTTTGTGGTGGGGGGGGGGGGGGGGGGGAGGGATGAGGGAGTGGTGTGGGGGAGGAGTAAGGTGGAGGGGGTGTATGTGGATCAGGCTGTTGTTGCTTTCCCCTGTAGCCAAGGTGTGGGTGACTGGCACTGTCGGGTATGCGAAGAAGAGGTATCCACACACCACACACACACACACAACACACACACACACACACACACACACATACACACACACACACACACATACACACACAACACACACACACAAGAGTAGATCTCTCTCTCTCCTCTCTCTCTCTCTCTCTCTCTCTCTCTCTCTCTCTCTCTCTCTCTCTCTCTTTCTTTCTCTCTCTCTCACATATTCAGTCTCCTAATTTAGGATCGTCTTGTATCACTTAAAAGTGGAAAGACGTTAAAACTGAAGACTGACTTAACTTACTTACACACATGATATTGCACCGTTTAGCTAATACACACAGGTGCGCACGCTCACTCACACTCGCACACATTATTACACATTATATTGTACCTGGACGCTAATACACACATGTGTAATAATGTGTGTGTATTAGCTGGATGGTGCAATATAATGTGTAATGTTTGTAAGTAAGTGTGCGCGCGTGTGTGTGAGCGTGCGCGCATGTGTGTATTAGTTAAACGGTGCATTATATATATGATTTTCGGAAGTGTAGGCCATTGTGTGCAGGTGGGGACGGATGGCAAAATTGACAAAACTGCATACACACGGGGACCAGATGTACAAAAGCACATGAGTGCTTATTCCATTATTCTCAATATAAAAGAATAAATACATAAAACACACACATACACACACGCTAATACACACACGTGCGCACGCTCACACACACACACGTGCGCACGCTCACACACACACAGACACACCACACACACACACACACACCACACACACACACACACACACACACACACACACACACACACACACACACGAGCTGCAGTCAAACAAATCTGAAATTCATTCATCGCCTATTATAAAAGAGCCCTAAAACTTGTTCCATTAAAATCTAGCTCACTAACCATCAACGATCGTAAGCAAACAAATATTCCAACCTTCCAAAACAGACTTTATCTAAATAAAGCTCTATTTGTACAGAAAGTATGCATACCTAGAAATATGTGTGCGTGCGTGCGCACGTGTGTGCGTGCGTGCGCACGTAAGTGTGTGCGTACGTGCATGGGTGCGTGCGTGCGTGTGCGTGTGTGTTTTGTTTTAATCGTCTTATTCTTTCATTTCGAGAATAATGGAATTTGCGCTCTATGCTTTTGAACACCCTGTCCCCATGTGTATGCGGTTTTATAAATTTAGTCAACCATTCCCACCGGCACACAGTGGCCTACTCATCCAAAAAGCGGAACAGGTTTTAACATATGCGCAAGTCGTCGGCACTGATGCTAACTCCAGCGGGAAAATATCCCTTGATCGGGATTAGAACCTGGGTCAGCAGATCACGAGCGCTTCGCTCTAACCACTAGGCTATCCCATCTGCGTGCTTAACTGTGAGTAATTTTGAAATTTGTTAAAACTACTTGTGACTGGTCGCGTGTATATGAACGAATCGAATGCAAGCGATTTGATTTGTTTTAAAAGGATAGAGTGCGATATAAATTCCATGCATCATCATCATTATTGATTTTATGAACTCTTTAAAGCTACAGTGACTTACTGGTGAACAACAGTGCTGTTTCATAGTTAGCATTCCCTATGTTAAAAGAGAGAAGGAGGGAGGGAGGCAGGCAGGGAGGGAGAGAGAGACAGAGACACGAGAGAGAGAGAGAGAGAGAGAGAGAGAGAGAGACACTGTACCAAATGCATTGCACAGATAGCTCTTTGAGTAGTCTATGTTCACTCTAACAGTCAGTAAACACACACACACACCACACACAACACACACACACACAACACACAACACACACACACACACACACACACACACACACACAA